>CM068749.1:20186415-20681286 GCA_035084275.1 Hydrolagus colliei | reverse complement strand
GGTGTGATACATTAACATGGGTTTCTCCTAATTTAAGATTCCTTCCCTGGAACAGTTTGTTCTTTACTGGGCAGTTCCTCGTACCTTGCCATGGGAGGCGGTTCATCATTCCACTCAGTTGCAGTTGAACATTTTTCAAGTGACCAACCATCACCTTTGCTAAAATAAAACTTAGCATAACTGCAATGTGATAAGATGAAAAGAGCTTATCGATCACCTATTTGGACATGGATAAACATAAAATTCTGTTATTTCACACTTACCCTCGCGTCTGTTACTTTGAACTCCCGAAGAATGTATTGTGGCATACTGTACTCGGCCATAGGATCCACTACAAAGTACTGATAGCGGGCAGAGCGCTCTGCTGGCCAGTACTGGTGGCACTTTTCCTAAAGATAATTAAATAATAAGTCAGCAACAGCAATCCTTTCATTGGTAGTCCCTCCATTATGTATGTAATTTATAAATAGTTTCAGGAATCGGTGCTATTTCACACCTCATTTCCTATGACTAAAGCTGTATTTAACATTTTATCATTTGAATAACCCAATGTGCCTTTGATTCAGTGAAGCATTACACTGGTGTAATACTTCTCAGTGTTTAGAAGCCAAGATAAAATCTGTTCTCAAGAGCACAAACTAAAATAATTTAGCGGCTCCTAACTAGCTTGAAACAAAAATAATCAAGAAATGTGATCATATTCAGAGCTTCGAAACTAGATATTATAAATGTTTTGAGTGATTGCAATGCCAGAATTTATATCCAAGCCAGCCACAGAAAGCGTGACTCCAAATTCATTATCTGTTAGAAAGAAGCAAGTTTGTTTTTCCAATCACCAATCTCAGTAACATTCAGTGAAAAGTAAAGCTAACAAATTGTGAGTGTTGGATAACATCTGGCAACATGAAGTTGTGACCAAAAGAGTTGTGAATGAAGCACCTCAGCCACTATATGTTGTGGATAGGAAGCAATATTCCACATAACTTATAGAGATATAATGTTACTCACTCGTCCCATTTCCCGCAGTTTTGTGAGCATGACTACAATGGTGGAATTGTGTTCCCACAACATGCGCCAGAAATCTTCAGTGGTCTCTGCTAGAGGTCCCTGTGTGGCAATGTAAGCCTTTTGCTGTCTATACGTTGAAGAAAAATAAGTTTGGTTAGGAAAGAATAATTGTCTTAAGCCTGAGTGTTGGCCACCTATTAGAAATAGAGAATAATGGGGGAAATGAGGAGTGAGCAAAAGTACGAGACTGAGCACAAATATGTTCATCTAATGAAAGGCAATATAAGTTAATATTTAGAGTTTTTGCAATGACAATCGCAGCTATTTGTCTGGTTTTATAGCATCACCATTCATTCAATTATCGGTTTCATTTTCTTCTGATACAGTTCAAAGCTTTTTTTTAAAAAATGGTATGTTTAAAATATTCTGAGGAAGTCGATTTTTGACGGGAAATAACTTGCAGATCCACAACTCGCCCACCAGGTGGAACAAGTGCTCTACATAAAACACTCGTCTTCAATCAGTACCCACCAAGCACCAGCCATGTTTTTTCCCTTGTTAATGGAATGCAATTAATCTGTCTCAAAGGGTAGTCATTTCAAATAATCTGAACATGGATTCAGGCAACTTTCTGTGACATTCGGAATGATGATACAAATTGGAAAATCCGATTTCTGCTGAAAATGTAACCAAAGCTTGAGACGAGATGACAACAGATTTAAATTCAGATTGGATTGTGTAACATTTCATTTGTGCTGCAAAAACCCTACCTTTAATAAAGGCCTGAAGAAAGAGGAAAAGTAAACAGACAAGGATAGGGAATGGAAATAAAAATTTTAATTCCTTCCCGAAGAATTAAAGTCATACAATAAATAACAGGTATTAGTACAAATTGGCAATTGTATAAAATGCAATTATTTACTGAGCAATAACATAGCCCCACATTGCAGCAAATGCACCAACACCCTTGACGGTGATAGTAAAATGCTAAATCTGAGTTGGTACTGCGAGCTATAGTAATGAGGACACTGCCTTAAGACAACACAGAGATTTGTACTCTAATGAGTGATAATCTTGCCTGGCCCTGGTTTACCCTGTATCTGTCAGTGCAAAGCCTATGTTGATGTACCACGAGAGAGAAGTGCAAGTGATTTGCTGCCCTCCTCTATTATAATCATTGCATTTAATAAAGCACCTAATGTCGTTGACATAATAATAATAATCCTTAGATTTAATATAGCTCTGTCACAACTTCTTGACATCTCAAAACGCTTCAGAATATGCTGTAAAGCGAACTGACTGTATATATGTGAGTGAACAGGTCTCAAAACACTTCACAAGATTGAAGTGTATTTCGGCGAATGCCTTCAAGGACTCAAACACTATGGTTGTAAAGGAATATGATTGGGCAGTATTAGAATCACATCTTTTTACAGAATTCATCAGTGACTATAATTATTAACAAAGCAAATAACAGCCAGTAATTTTATTCATTAATTCTTTTAATCAGATCCTTCCAGTATTCGGCACTGAACACGCTGAATGCCAATGTTATCCATTAACAGTATTTAACCTGTTGGGTTTATTTGCTAAATTGTACATATTTGTATTGGGACCTTTGTGGTTACTGTAAGATTTTAAAAACATATATTTTATTTCTTACCAGATCCTCAGCTGTCACTTTGGAAGAAAACTCAAGTTTGGATGAAGGAAGGATTTTTTTTAAAAAAGCAATAAAATATTTGAGTCTGGTATGGGCGCAAGCTGTCAGACAATCCACTACAGCCCTGGAATACTGAAAATGGTTACCTATATCCATCAATGAAGCTGGCATTGATGTAGTCCGAGCCCTCAACCCCTCGTATTGGCTGAAGGCAGACTCGGGTGGACTCATATGGCATGATGTTCACAAGCCGGTTCTTGAACTTGTTACAGGGGAGGTTGGCACTGATGAACCGTGAGGTATGGGCTTTGGAGTTTGCCAGGCGCTGAAAAGAAACAAATATGAGATGTTTTACAAAAGAGCTATCTATATTGTTCCAAATGTAAGGTGACCTTGTTTCTGCTGTTTTACTAAAGTCTACAAGTAAAAAGCAGACGAATAGCAATCTGAAGTTGTGATTAGACCCCAAAAATCATTCATGCCTGATAAGCTATGTGTAACATCAAGAATGTTTCTGTAAAGTACTGCGTGTACTTGTAGTCAAACATGGCAGCCAATAAATTTATACATAATGCCCCTGAAACACCTATGAAGTGAATGTCCGATTTAATCTGGAGGATTGTTGGGACAAAAACGCAGGAAGATTTTCCAAAGATAAGACTCTCAAGGGCACCACAATAGAGAATTCGCCTGGACTAGGAGTCTGATAATAATAATAATCCTTGAATGTGATACAGTGCTTTTCACGTCTTCTAAACATCTGAAAAAGCTTCACAGAATATACTGTAAAGTGAATTAACTATATTTGTAGGCGAAATGCGGCAGCTAATTGCACACAGCAGTGTCCCACAAACAGGATTGAAATGACCAATTTTATTATTGTGTTTTTTTTTTGTATTATTATTAGGCGTGTGGAGTAAGGAAACTTGCTCAAGGTTTCGCCCTGACCTGCTTGGATTCAGAACACAGGTCTGTCTCACAATGTAAGGCGAGTGCTCTAACCAGTGAGCTACAGGACTTCACGATGTGGGGCTTGAATCCACAATCATCTCACCCAGAGGCTAACACCACCCAAAGCATAGAATATAAATAGACGCGTTGGATGCGAGAATCGTGGGACCCAGCTTCAGTAAACCAGCTCAGCCCATTTCCTGATTTGTCACAATAGTGTCGAAGCCAAGTGGAAGCTTGGGTGGGGGGTCCCCATATAAGAGAGAAAGGCCAAGAAACAGCAAGAGAGAATCAGCAGAAGACCATCTCATAAAATTCAGTTTGTGAGCAATATGAAGCAATATTAATAGATTCATTTGATGCTAATTCATCAAAACGTGGCTCCTTTCCACAGTTAACTTTCCCCCATTCTTCGCGGATGCTGGCGACTTGTACTGACCTTGAATTCCAACTCCATGGCTGTGACTGTCTCTGCTGGAGGAACCTGTGTGAGTTTCTGTATGTGGGCAAAGAGACTTCTTGCGGGAACCTCTGTGTTTCCACACGTCGCGGCCTCGAGGAGAGACTCGTGAATGAAGATGTACTGATCTTCTGTCTGCACCATGTAATTCCGCTGTGCTCTCATGCAGGTGACGTGACCGTAGATATCAACAGTCTTCTCATGCTTCATTCGTTCCAGCATGGCATCGATTACAACAAAGCAGCCAGTCCGGCCCACTCCAGCACTGTGCGCAAGGAAAATACAATGATCATCATCATCATACTAATAATAATCCTTGCATTTTGATATAGTGTTTTTTCGCATCTTCTAATGTCTCAAAGCGCTTCACAGAATGTACTGTAAAGTGAATTGACTGTATATTTGCGGGTGAATCACGGCAGTCAATTGCGTACAACAGCGTCCCCACAAACAGTGTTCTTTTTGAAGGGATTATTATTAGGTGTGTGGAGTAAGGAAACTTGCCCAAGGTTTCACCCTGACCTGCCTGGATTCGAACACATGTCTCACATTTATAAGGCAAGTGCTATTGTTACAGATATCACTTCACCCAACAGGCTGTACAACATAGAATAGTACCTAAAAGGTGATGTGTGTTTTCAATTGTATGTAGATGCTGAGTAAATGGAAAGAAATCGGATTTTTCGAACGCTATCCGTAAATAAAAATAATAGGATTTATTGTGAGTAGATAGTGGTCCGCATTTCTCTGCAAAAACTGTAAACTTGACTTTCAGAGGGGGCAAAGGAGGCAACAGAGAAAAGAGAAAGCCCACTGAGCCTACTTGAATTAATGAGGAACTGAAATATTATACTGCCAGAATTTTTGGTATTTTGTTTTTTGAACTGTGTGCTTCCCGCTAATATTGTAATATTTTATCAGAAGCCTTTTACACTCCTAATCATACACAGAAAAGGCTTGCAGAGTTAACTGCCCCAACCGTTCCTTGTAAAATTGAATCTAGACTCGACTACAATTGCTATAATAGGCTGCTGTCCCTGCATCACGCCTCACTGTTCTTCTAACGTGTGCAATTCACCAAAGAACCCTTCTTTCTCTGCCAGCACGTTGACATTTGTGCTCTGTAAATATCTAGCACTTTGTATAATTATTCAATGTCAGTAAAGCAAGGTTAAAAAGACCATTTTTAATCCTGTCGCTCAAACTCCGCACTTCCAGCTGGTTGAACCATTGTAACAGGTAGGCATGTGTTCTAGCTGTTGGCAGAATGATGTGACAACACTCTCAAGCATTTTAAGCCAAGCTACACTGTTAACTCGGAAGCTCGCAGAGAGTTCCAGGTATCTCCCAGATAGTATCGTTAGTTTCCACATTTCTTATGAAAAACTACAGAAAGCAGTTTCAAATTCTCAACGAAAACACAAGCGATACATTTTATTTGTGGCAAGTGCATTATTAGCTTGTACCGAGTTTGAAAACCATTCCAACTCTCTTTACCTGCAGTGAACTACCATGGGGCCTGCATCTGCAGGATTACAAGCCTTCACCCTCCTCAGAAAGGCCAGGATTGGAGTTGGATATTCAGGAACGCCGTGGTCCGGCCAGGCCATGAACTGGAACTGACGCACTTCCCGTTTTTCACTCGAGCCATTCTGGAATGGGAAACGAACAACCAATTAGTTTTTTTAGGCTGACAGTTAATGACCTTTTGCTTCGAAATTTATAATGTGGCCAAAGACACAGAAAATGGAACAAGTCTATTCCATCCACGTTCAGGAGTTCAAACTAACATAATTTTAATGTGTAGCATTTCCTAAAAGCTAATAGATGAGTGAGACAATTTTGGAGATGGAGAATCATAGAATCATAGAATTATACGGCACAAAAGGAGGCCATTTGGCCCATCTAGTCTGTGCCGGCTCTTTGAACAGAGCAACTCAATCAGCTTTCTCCCCACAACCTAACATACCTGCTCTTCCTAAATAAAGATCTAGTTCCCTTTTAAAAGCTGTTATGGAATCTGCCTCCACCAGCTTTTCAGGCAATGCATTCCAGATTCGAACAACTTGCTGAGTGAAATTTTTTTTCCTCAGATCCCCTCTGCTTCGTTTTGAAGCTATTTTAAATCTGTGACCATGAGTCACGGATTCGCCCACCAGTGGAAACAGTCTTTCCCTGTTCACCCTATCAAAACCTCTCATAATCGTATAAACCTCTATTAGGTCTCCTTTCAATCATCTTTGTTCTAGAGAGAATAAGCCTAGCCTATCTAGCCTTTCCTCATAGCTGAAGTCCCTCATTCCTGGTACAATCCTGGTAAATCCCCTCTGCACCTTTTCCAATGCCTTAATATCGTTCCTAAAGAGTGGTGACCAGAATTGTACACAGTACTCCAGCTCCAGAAGTGACAATTTGTTTGAGACCAGTAGAAATTCTCAAGTTTTATTAGCTGCAAGTGCTTCATATGGGTTCAATAAAACATACATATATTATTATATATGTCGTTTAAAAATTCTATGCACACGAGCAACAGGAAAATGGACAAACCTTGTATAGTGCAAATGTTCGGACAGAATATGTTGCTAGTTCCACGGTGTCCAACAGAGAAACCTGAATCATCCCATATGTCTCTGTGCCACGACACGGCCAGTATTGATCACATTTGACCTGTGCAAAAAACATCAAATCACTAACAAAAAATAGGGGAAGGAAGAAGTAGAGAAGGAAGTGGAGAACTAGAGGGTAAGGTAGATACCATTAGCAACACAGCAGGACACACTTAGTTGGAATATTAGACACTCAAAAACAGACAGAACTCAAATTGATGCCCACACAATGGAAAGCAAGTGGATAACAGCCACAACACCCATCATCACTTTAAATGTTAATGCACATATTCCAAAAATATGGAATGTTTTAATACTTAATCATATAGCGTCCTGTAGCTCAGCGTTAGAGCACTCGCCTTGCAAGCGAGACCTGGGTTCAATTCCAGGCAGGGCGAAACCTTTGAGCAAGTTTCCTTACTCCACATGCCTGATAATCCTTCGAACAGAAAATAATAAATTGGTCATTTCAATCCACCTGCTGTGAGCAATTGACTGCTGCATTTCGCCCACAAATATATAGTCAATTCACTTCACAGTATATTCTATGGAGTGCTTTGAGAGGTCTAGAAATGTGAAAAGCGCTATATCAAATGCAAGGATTATTAATACTGTATATTGTTTGGGTACCCTTTTTGTGTGAGTTCTCCTGGATGCACTTACCAATACAAAATAGCAAATTAATAAACCACAATTTTTGCGATGTATACTGCAGACTATGCATTTATTTGAGTTGGCTTAGTTTTTTTAAATAAAAGACAGACTGAGTAAAATACTCCCTTATTATAATGGTGCCCCAAGACATCAAAAATGTATTTCTTGATTTAGAAACAAAGGTCTAGAAACAAAGCATCATTTGACAGTGATAACTGTAGTAATGGAAATGTCACCTTGTGTTTCACAATTGCACTCAACATGCTGCCAATTCTCAATACTCAGTGAGGGGCAAGTTTCAGTCACAAATGTCCTTTTCAGTGTGCATGGGGGAGTGAGGGAGGTTTGACAGACAAAGCATGTATAAATTATGAGGGAGTTTTTTTTATATTAAAATGTGGAGTGGAAATCTTCAGCCTGCTGAGCAAGAGATTACTAACGCAGAATTTGTTTCAACTTCCAACCAGAAACTAATGAGTTCTAAAACCCTGCTACATTTAATTGTAATGTATTTTTATTAGTACAAGAAAGGATAAGTCATAGGCACCTGAATAAATGCAGAATTAAGTCTTCCTTTCCCCCAATGCAAGATATTCCTCAAATTATTGCACATACTGGCAGTTTAGCCTCAGCAATAAAAGCTCTGACACCCAAAGAGTTAAGGTTTAATAAATGCTCAGCTGACTGTTATCTAATCCTGAGCTGTGGGAACCGGCACAAAGGAGCCCCACTGGCCTGCAGTGACAAGTACCTTTGCAGCATGATACAAACTGCACCAGACAGCCTGCCTCACTCATACAGAAATAATTCTAGCCTAGAGAAAATAAGCGTTTTTTTTAAAAAATCCAGCAAGCCAAAATTGAAGATCTGGTGCTACAGGACTGAAGCTTGGATTTTATTGCTTTGGTACAGCTGCAAGATCCAGCTTTGGCTCGTCAGTAAATTATAAATTAGGAAGTTTTTTTTACTTTTAAACTTACATTTGTGTGAATAAACAATCTCCAAGCAAGTAAATATGTGAAATGCCAGGGTCACTATCTGTATTTTGGGAGAGGGATAGGCATTCATTCTCCAACAGAACTAATTGTTCTGAGATCCAAATGCACCAAAAATGGAAAATATCTTATTTATGTGCTACCAGTTTATACCACACAACATCACTAGAGCGCCTCACACAGTTTTGGTGATGCAGCATAATCAGAGAGAAAAAAAAAGATTTAACTGACATTTTTTAAAAATGCATTTCTCCTCTTGCTTACAGAGTAAAACCCTTCAAATTACCCTAAACTAGAATTACTTCAAGAAAAAAAGTAAAAAGAAATATATGAAGTACTGTGCCTCGGTGCCCTACCAATCCTTTCAAACATATCTAAAGCCCAATATGTTTATTTGTTGAGAGCTTAGATGAAAGTTGAAGGTGTGCAGTGCAGTGTTATGTTTGAAAAGAGTAGGTGCCGATAACAAAAGAAGTCATGCACAAAATTAAACATTTATCGTATTTCATAGGCCACAAGTAGAATTTGAAGCAATGAGAGAGAAAAGAGATTAAATAATATTTCAAAAAGAGCTGTTTGGTACCCAAATGTCATGGCTACTTTATCCCAATGTTAATTATGATTGAGCAATTTTACTGTCATTTTTAGTAATTGGTGCATTTAAAATATTGCATGCAGTTCTTGGCAGAAAAAGTATACACTTTATAATAGGAATTTTATCGAAAACAATTTAGATGCGGTGAAAACTGAAGAATTCTTTTATCGAGATGAATACAGTTTTTTAAATTGATGTCAACATCGGAAATATAATAAACTCCTTTGTTGGGAAGACAAAACAAGAAACTCTAAGTCATTGCGAAGTTTACTACAAAAATGAGCCTGTAAAATAATGGCCAACTCCTGGGGAGCTATGTGTGGCTTTCATTCCCCAAGTGAGGTAACTGTATAAAATCACAAGAGACTTTATTTCTCATAACCTTGGTTGACTTGACTTGTGGAAATAAAATAAAAATATTGTCACAGCGGCATCCATGAAATATTTGGTTCTAAAATTTATATGAGTCATTGCTAAAAAAAAGTACTTGGGAATGAATTTAATGCATTGTTTAAAAGTAAAATAAAAAGTTAATTCTGATGTGCTGAAGTGAGAAATTAAGTAAATTCTAATAAATTTAACAAACTCAAATTAAGTTAAAAATCATTTTATTTTAGTTGTCCCACCAGTTGCGGATTGAATCAGGTAATGACACCACATAAATATTTAGAATAAAATCAAGTCTGAAAGAAGATTCAGTAGAATAAAGTACGTTTTTTTTAAAATAGTCTCTACATAAACAAGATACCCAGTCGGACTTCAAATACCATAGTTTAAACCCTCTCGATACTGATCCAACCTATGTTGGTCTTCACCTGTATGTTAATCAGTGTGCATGTGAGTGAGTGTGTTTGTTTGTTGGGGGAGCGGGGTAAAAATATCCGTTATGCTAGGTGCCCGTTTATGATTCAATGAATCTCCGTGAGTGAGTGAGTGAGTGAGTTTAGGTAAATGCTCTCCATAACCAAATAACCCGCTGATGCACACTGTTCAGGTCTACACACAATGAAGGACCACTTGAATGACACATGTGAGATGATAATCCAGCATGGATCAGCACTTTCAAGAGAAGAAAGACAAACTGGTAACCCCCGCTCATGTACTCCTGTTTAAAAGATAATAGTTAATGATGGTTGAATAGTCTAGATTGCTGCAAAGAACCCCAACTGTACTGCAGTACTTTCTAACCCCTGATGGGCAACCTGCACTGAAACCAATTACTGCAATTGTGCCTCTGAGAATTGTATCCATTCCCTAATAGCCTAATTCTTTCAGGTAGAACAGTCCATTGAGGGCAAGAACAAGAAAAAGCTAAAACGATTTCAAGGTCTACGTGTGATACGAAACTAACGCATTGGTTTAATATGGAATCTATTGCTTGTCATAATGTAAAAGTATTCTGTATTTAAATTAAATCTGCTGGAGCACCGAGACCTTTCTTACAAATTTCACAACTTCCTCATACCTGTTCTTGTGAAACATTTAAATATGAGAATGTTCTACCAATTTCTAACTAATAGTGTACTGTCATAACAAAATGTGAACATGAATATTCTCCAATTAATTAATTTCTGTTGCCACTTTGTTTTTTTTAAATTACATTTATACTCTGACATGGACCAGTATATACAAACAAAGCTAACAAATTAAAGTTCGAGAGCTTGCACCAACAGAAACTGTTCAGGTATTAAATATGAATACATTTCTTCCAGAGTAAAACCTGCTTCTCCTTTACTTTACGGACAATCTGGAGTTCAAGATGAATGCAAGCAAGGATATAAATGACATTTGGTCGTTCGGTTCGAATCATTAGAAACACAGAAATCTACAGCTCAGAAGGAGGCCATTCAGCCCATCAAGTCTGCACTGGTTCATGGAACAAGGAAACATTTCTCCTAAGATCTCTTTTTGCTATTCTTGTATCTATCTTATAAGTATGACCCTAGTTACAGACTTCTCAACCAATGGAAGTTCTTTGGAGCTCACATTTTTTTCTTGCATTACAACACAATCTATAGTTGTGGTGTTGTTTTTTTTCCACCCACCCACATGCATCACTAAAATCCCACAGACAACACTGGGTGCCATTTCTAAAGGTCTCATCATCATAGAGCCACAATTAAAATATTTGGTTTGTTCAGAAGAAAGCTTTGCAAGTAGAACCCTTGGCAATTTTGCATGATTGATTGGTATTTCAACTTCACAGAGAAAAACGCTCAGACATCCCATAAATAGAGACAACCTGATAATGCACGGAAGTTTTAGGATGCAGAAGAGTTAACTCTTGAAGAATTCCTACAAATTGTTAAATTCGTAGGAAAAGACTCATCAGGTTTTATGTTTCCTTTCAAGTGTGAACAGTTAAACAGAGAGCTTAATGTCGAATCAATAAAGTTCCACTTTCTAATTGAAATGTAGTTCAGCCAGTTTTCTTCAGTCTGATTGCTGTGTCAGTGAAAAAGGAAATACCTTCTTGCTAAGGCACAGCATACCCTAAAGAAAAATAAACTTTTTTCTCCTCCCTGAACTGATTCGTAATTTGAAACCAGTACACTATTTACAACAATTCCCCTGTGTGAGCTAGTTCAACTGATACATCCATAAGTTGAGCAAGAAAGCACAAGGCCAACCTTTGAGGAAATCTTTTTTGAGACTCAACATAATGCCATTCACTCACTGAAGAAATGTTGGAAATAATTACTGCTGGGGGTTCCATACTGTCCAAAAATCAAAGTTGGGCTTTCCAAGGCCCTTTGGCTTAATGATATGGTAGAAACCTTTGGTGTCTGGCCCTATTTATTGTAGGAGTCTATGATAGTACATTTGTCAAAGTGATTAGAAAGCTTGCTCAACTGAACACCAACCAGCGTACAAATAATAACTTTATTATGGATGCTGTGCAAAATTTTCGGGGGGGATTTTTTTTTATTGGTGGGATTAATGGGGTCAGAAATTTCTGCTGGTTCAGGTTATGAATGAAAGGACATATTCACATTTCAAGATTCCTTTCCTACTTCACAAGTTTTTCAAATGCAATCTCCCATTGAGGTCAGACGTGAAAAGACTGATCAAGTTTGCCAAACATTGATTGGTATGAGGCTTCGATGGCTCACAAATATCCGTTTGAAGTGGTTATGTTTCTTCCATGATATATTGACTAGACCAAAACATTTTCCATTTGACAACAAAATCACGATGTCTAGGTGCTTTGAAGCACTCAGATCTCTGGAAAGATATGCATCATGAACTTTACATGAACCTTCCATTAATATGCAGTTGCAGCAGCCTTATGTGACTTTTCAGAATACCGGATGCAAATATGTATTTTTGTGCCAGGTTTATAAACCAATTCTGACTGGTTCTGAGACTTTTATTGCTTTGAGACTCGTACTTCACCGTAATTGGTCTGCACCCTGCTATAAACTGTTAGTTTTAGTTCTGTTGCTGAAGAAAAATTCATTCCCAATAATTCATGTTGTAATGCTTAGCAAAGACATCGTATTTTCAAGGACTATTCATCAACTGGCAACGGTTGGCAATAACAGTATTATTAATATTGCAATTCTACCAACAAAACTGCCATTTCTAATTACTTATTTGATTTTAAGAGAAGTATTCCTCGTTAGTTATTTTCAATGTAAAATGCTGGGTAGACCAGATGCAACTTAGCTCATACAACAACCCACACTTATGTAGAGTATAGCGCCCTCTGCAGCCTTTTCCTCTGGGTTGCCTGCATGTGTGTGTGTGAGTGGGGGCGGGGGTAAGAGAGGTCTAGAGAAAAGGCTGTGAATTGAATCTCGAGTCTCCTGTCTGGGGGCCCTTCCTCAAGTCACCAAACCCATCTTTATTGTTCAGACAGACCCATGTGGGGGTTCATCAATGGATTCAACATTGAACAAACAATAGTTATCATCAGCCATTCGGTGAAGGCAGAAATATACAGATGTGGGGGTCCAAACAATTTCTGTCTTCACCGAACGGCTGATGACAACTGTTGTTTGTTAAAATGTTGAATCCATTGATGTCATCAGGCAAATTAGCAACTGGTTAATAGTATCTCTGAACTCCAGATAATAATTTCCAAGGTTTAAAGAGCTATATTTATTTTAATGCTACAAATGCAATTACATCTGCTATAGGATGTCAGCCATTTACTTCCTGATGAGTTCTAATTAGCTGAACCAACAAATTGCTATTTCAGCCTCCTCATCTGGCGTGTACATCTTTCAATTGTGACGTTTTGTTTTCAATGTGATTTTGATCACCACTGGATAACAGTGACTTTTCTCTGTAGTGCCCTACAGCAAGCGGAAGAAGTGACCTTGCCTTATCCCCTTGTAGCTTTTGCTGTGACAGCCAATTTTGAATCCATTGTTATACCAATGAAAAAATAACCTTCAAATGTGTCTTACATCTTTACAAATGCGGTGCTGAATTAAATATTTTCGGTGTCTGAATAATAGTTTCTTGAGCTTTCCACAAAGGAAAGCAAAAAAAGCTCAGAAGCTGGTTCGCAATCTTTTTCTTTTGTATGAAGTTTTTTTTAGTGGTTGGAAGGATTTTGGTATCCAGCACTCAACATCATTTGATACCCGTCAAAGCACAGACCATGCGAGATAATGAAGGCAGCGAGTACTGCAATTATGCTGAGTGAATATGGACAGTAATAGGAGGCAGAAGGAAGGGAAAAAAATGAAGCTTGTATTGTCTCAGATCTTACAAAAGCTTCCATTTTATGTAGTTGAGTAAAATACCTCCTGTGTTTGAAGTATATGAAATTTCATCAATGCAGCAGATTTTCAGTCAATTCACTTTACAGTATATTCTGTGAAGCGCTTTGAGACGTCTAGAAGATGTGAAAAGCACTATATCAAATGCGCTATATCAGGGTTATTATTATTATTTTATTTTTTTAAATAAATTCCCCTCAACCTGTGTGAGCTTACTCACATAGGTTGAGGGTTCACATAGGTTACTCAGTAAATGTTCCAATAAATCAGCAACACTTACAATCATTTTCATTAACTAGTTTTAAAATAGTGATAAAGAATATTGTTAGAAATGTAATCTGTTGAGTCTAAGTTATGGTTGGATATCTGCAGGATTGGCAGGTCATACATTCTGAGCAAGTATTTCATATGTAAAACCAGCGATGATGTTTCAGGTCTGCATTATACCTAAAAGATGACCTTCAAAGGTATTTACACACGTGACCTTCTGGAAGCCAGGTAGATATACACCTTCTCCCCACAGACAACTGTAGTATTCTTACCCTTGATTTTTCCTCCAATCTCGTCATCATGACTAAGGTGGCAGTCCTTTGCTCCCAGACCATTCGCCAAAAGTCACTGAGTGTTTCTGGAAGCGGGCCCTGGGTGGCAATGTAGGCATTCTGTTTTCTGTATCCATCAATGTAGTTGGCATTGAGGTAGTCACTGCCTGGTACTCCTGTGGGATCATACAACAGTCAAAATAGGTTTAAATAGGTTCGATATCCAATGAAACTTTGCTACTATTTCAAAAGAAAGTGGGAGTTTGAAAAAAAATTGTTTAAATAAGTTATCCTGGTTTACATTCCTCCCTCGTCCAGAAATTCAATTTAATTTGCGAGTTATTCCACTGCTGTTTGTAGGATGGTGCCATAACAAATTAACTGCCTATATAAAAGGACTCGCTTAATTTCTAATGAACGTCATTCTGTAAAGAGCTTTGAACCATTCCGTTCACAGAAGTGCCATGATACAACTGAGTTGTTGCAGTTCTTGGAAGTAGAAATGCACAACTATAAAAGACTGATACCCACCATGCCAGCCAGGTTGGCCAGATGGAATATAGCCACTTTGCTTGTGTAAATGGATAAATCTGAAAGCTTTGCGCAAAAATGAGCAGAGTTTATGGCATCGTTTTCTGTCACAGACACAAATTATGACACAGCAAAACTATTAAAAAGTGCAGTTCACCGGGGGATTCTATTTCCATGTAAATACAGAATATTGTACGCCCAAGTGAATGGATGGAGCTTGGCAACAGGTAAACTTTTCACTTTACAACTGCTGTTTTGGCAGCAAAAGAGTAAAGAAAACAGTAAGGGGAGCTTGGCATCGGAGGCCATTCGGAGCAGCACCCCTGGGGAAAATGTCTACTCCCTCTTGGTCAGGGGAAGGTAGACATTGCAATTCAAAGCTTATCAAGCAGCAAGAAAATTGCTTAGTTTAAAAAAGAAATCTAAATTTTTTGAAAGAAAAAAAAATAAAGGTCAAAAGAAAGGCACTGGAAATTATATATCCTATTACTTGCTGTAGGATTCAAAGCTAATGTTGCAGAGAGTTCCTTTTTAATAATGCAAAGAGATGGGCATTAGTCAGGGTGGGAGCAGGCAACTTTCCCAGCAGCTCAAGTCAATTAAATGTTCCTGCTGGACAAATTAAAACTGCAACTGTTACTTCCCGGGGGACAAATAAAACTCATGTAATTAGTGCTAGAAAACCTCCAAAAGTGTACTTGTATTATGCAGCTAATAATTTATATCAGTTGAGGAGGAAGAATTGCTGAGGTATAAATGAACATATTAGAGACTGGATAAGATTGTATTCAAGCTAGTGGAGTTGCAATGTACCGTTTTCACTAATTCCTATTATACAGAAGCTCTTTCCTAAGTACAATTTGGGTTAATGTACATTAACAATTTTGCAGCTAATTCGTTTTGTATTTATCAGGATCATTACTGCTTCTAAGACACTGTCTGAACTGATCCATGCAGCGAATACCTAATGGAATTTTGCACTCACGGCTGATTTGTAGTCAGTTTAACTATTTTAAGACAAGCCTTGTGCAAGCCAGCCCAGTTGCACAGGTCATAATGCTAACCAGATAGGTATGGATTGTCTCATGTCTTCCCATCAGATAAACCCTCCTGGCATTATTGGCATCAGTCTCTTGGACAAAGCCAGAAACTCTCTTTATGACTTTGTCCACCTGTAGTGCTGCTAATTGGGCCAAATGGCCTACTTACTTCCATGACTTATCACTCTCTATACAACCCTATATAAAGAATAAGAATGGGGAAACCTAGATCCACTTGAGATTACCCCCAAAATATGCAATTTTTTGCATATCCACCAATTTGCTGGATTAATTTTCTATGTCGAATTTGATTTAGACTGACAGGTGACAAGGAAACATGTGAGTCCATTACATTGAAGTGGGGAAGGATAGCAGTCATCTCAATCAAATTGTGGTGGTCTGACTGCTGTTTACTTATGCTACTCATAAGGTAATGTTTTTCCAAGTAAAAAAAAGGGCCAGCTTCTGGGATGAAAGCTTTGGAAAGATGAGAAAGGGTAGGAAGGACAGAGAAAAAAACTAAGTAATCATTTACCTCCCTTCCCCCCAGCAAACTTTCTTGTTAGCAAAATACATTCTGACCTTGTTACACTGTTAATTACTCAATTCTTTCCCCATCCTCTCTGCCATCATCATTTTTTGGTTTGTACCAATTGAACTGTAAAGATTGCTATGCAAACTGGATTTGAAGACATGCCAAACTCATTTCAACTTGATCCATTAACAGTCTTTTGAGGCAAGCAACAGCAACAGACAGAAGAGAGGGAGAGAGAAATTAAGAGATGAAACACTTTGTTGCAGGTATGCTGTGAGAGAAATAGTTCAGTTTCTGAAGAAGTGAGACAGATTCATGCCAAACAACATGATCTATTGTAATAGTAAATGACTATTTGTATGAATGCCAGCAAACAGACAATATTAATAGATAGATGGTAGCTATTACATCATCTATCAGTCGGGTTGGCTTTCAAATGCACTCCAAAGCAAATTGCATTGTGTGGATCATTAAAAAATTAACTTCAGTTGTTGTTTTGGACTGTGCATCATAACATAGTAAAAGTTTCATATATGAGTAACCATTGGACACATCATTGCAATACACATAGCTGTAAATCGCTTGAATTTCCAGAAACTTGTCTGATGCCAATGTTTGTACTGTTAATTTGTCCAGCACCTTGGGGCGTTCTTCTCCTGATGTGAAAGGTGCTATAACTTAACTATAATTAGTTGTTCCACATGTATTCCACCCTTTTACTGAAAATATCCCTATACTTATTGCTCTTGTTGTCCTTATTTTGAAGCAATTGTTGTTGATTTTATTCTTCCTCTGTTGAGCCAACAACAACAACAACAAAATTACATTTACAGAGTGCCTTTCACGTCGAGAGGACGTCCCAAAGCGCCCATAAAATAAATTGCCCTAATGTGCCAGGTTATTTTGTTCATAATTTAGCAAAATCAAGGGTAATTTAAAGATTTATAACTATACTTGCCATCGACAGAAGTCAGGATAACTCTGGAATGGTCATATGCAATGACGTTGGCATATCGGTTTTTCGGTTTGTTGACTTCCATGTTAGAATTTTCCCAGGTGAATTGCTGACCAGGATCAATGGACTGAAAGAGAAGAGATAAAGGCACATTTAAAAGTTAAAAGAAAAGATTACAGAGTATAATCAATATCCAGGACTGATTACAAGGCAGCAATCCCAAAGGGTTCAGATAATGTCAAACTGCAGACGTGAAGCTTGAGCAATTTGTAAATGGTGGGATGAGAGATTCTCATGCCATGAAGTGTTGCAGCATTGATTATATTGTGCTAACAGGGTCATTCAGCGGAGAAAGTGGTGCTTTAATCCATATGGCTACTCAGTGCGCCCTACTTGCTGTTTGCTTGAAAGATTAGCCCAAAACAAGACTGATCAAGTTTAAACAAGGAATGCCAATGAATTCTTCACAGGCAAAATATCGGGACAACAGAATACTGGGAACTTTAATAATTTCTTCTATCACCAAAAATGGCAAGCAGATGGACACAGCAACAGGCAAATAATAGTAAGGCTCTATCGGATGGTAGAATCATCAGACACAACTGCTTTCTGCTGAGGATAAACATGGCAAGAAAACAAAATGGTGAACCTAGATCCAAAAGAAGGTAGCAAAGTGCACAGTATATCACAAGCACAGGAAAGTCAATCCGAAGGTCATTTGAGATTTATCTCTCTCTTCCGCTCCCATCCAAAAAAAACACTTGTTACTTGCTCACACACGTTACGAAAGAAAGAGTCAGAAAAAACATCTGTGCATTAATTAACATTGAAGAGGATATAGAGGCTGGTAGTACAAGGCAAACTACTGCAGATACTGAAAATCTGAAATAAAAACAGAAGGAAACAGCAGGTCAGGCAGCATCCAGGGAGAGAGAAAAGTGAGTTAACGTTTCAGATTGATGAGCTTTTGTCAGAACCCCTATTCTTGCGGACGCTCGTTGGTCACTTTCAGTCAGATTGGTGGAGTATTGAGAACACGTCCTGATCTATCCAGAAAGGTATATGGTGCAAGAAGACAAAGAAGAATAGCTCTCACTAAAAAAGCAGCTTTCAGCTAAACAATTGCTCATAATTGCAACCATTTGAAACCTTCCCATTTGACATGACCAATTGTTCTCTTTCTCACAACTCCCAATTTTGCTTTCCAATAATATCAAGTTTTGTGGACCGTAATTCCTTCTGGGATGGAGTGGGGGAAGAAAATCAATGAGATGGAAAGACATCTCCTAATACCCTGAAAATATCTGTGTGTGCACATGTTTTAGGACCCCCCAAAGTGCACTGTTGAGGCTAGACAAACCTGTGCAGCTTGCCAGGAAGCTTTCTGATATTTCTCCAGTTAAGATCGATCGACCGACTGACCAACCGACCATCAATCAATCAAAACTTACATTTATAAAGCTCCTTTCACGTCTTGAGGATGTCCCAAGGTGCTGTACAGTCAGGTAGGGACAAGTGCAGGGGGGGAGGGGTCGGGGCAGGATGAAGGAAGAGTAGAAAAATATATAGCGAAACGCTGCAGCCAAATTGCGTACAGCGGTGTCCCACAAAGCAGTTATGGAAGTGGGATTAGGGGAAAAAGTGGGGGAAATGGCAAGGGGAGGGGTCGGGGGAGGGGGAAAGTCGACTGTATATTTGTGGGAGAAATGCAGCAGCCAAATTGCGCAGAGCAGTGTCCCACAAACAGTCACGGAAATGGGGCCGGGGAGAAAGGGGGAAAAGATCATCCTTTAAGGATTTTGGACTGCAAGGTTATCAAGAGCCAGGTGGTAAAATTTGCCCTCCCCACCTATGAAGTCTACTCCCCCAGAACACAATCGTCCAAAGTAATTGATTATTGAACTCATTGTAGTTGCTTCGAATAATGGTTGCTGCACTAGAGAGTACAAAAACTCTCACTAAAAGTGAACAGAAACCACTCATGAAACACTTGAGACATTGACAAGGTAAAGAGCATTCAATATAGTTGCAAGATCTTTCCTTTTAAGTCAAAAGAAGAAATTCGAGGGTGGGGTGAGGAGGAGGGAGAGATGAAAAGCCACTGGAAGAAGCAGCTTCTGAGTTGAGTAGTTCAAACGAGACATAAAATGCAAGCAAACAACAGAATTAAAAACATGTGCACTGGTGGAAGAAATGTGTTGTTTCTCCTTCCACTTTATTCTGCTTCTGATGAGATGCTCATCAGGTCTTCGCCTCTGGCTTCCCATCACTGATTCATTCAATGTGATTTATGAGGCATGATTGCCAAAAAAAAAAGCTCCCGTAGCTTTGCATTTAATCATGTTCTGAGATTTCTACCACAGTAGGCACTTAAAATTTATTCTATCACTTTGCATACCAAGTGAGTTTTTGTTGTCCATTGATGGTGCTTACTAACTTGCATGAAACAATACCTACAAAGTCTACAATGTAGTGGTTAGCAGATTTGAATTCAATTTCTTCCACCAGCAAAATGTGGATTTTTACTTACAAATTTCTCCCCTTACACTGTTGACTCTAGCTTAGTACAGTAAAAGCCTGTTTATCCGGCACCCGATCAACCGTAACTTCTGTATAACCGGCACATCAAAAAAAAAGGTGCGCATTTGATTAACTGGAATTTATCTGGAAAAATGCATTTAGAATTTATTTATTTATTGCGTTTTCGGCCGAATATCCGGCACAAGCTTTAACCGGCATTGGCCAGGTCCTGAGGTTGCCGGATAAATGGGTTTTTACTGTATATAGACCAAGAATCAAACCACTGACCTACTGCTCATCTACATGCCTTCCAGATAAACTAGGTGGTGCATTGCCTTTTATTTGAATAAAGCAAGAATTTGTTT
This sequence comes from Hydrolagus colliei, assembly GCA_035084275.1. Lineage (NCBI taxonomy): Eukaryota > Metazoa > Chordata > Chondrichthyes > Chimaeriformes > Chimaeridae > Hydrolagus > Hydrolagus colliei. The sequence goes on along the minus strand of CM068749.1, from coordinate 20,661,133 downwards.
AGTACGGTATACACAATGAACAAAGTGTGTCCTCTGCCTCATGCCATATACAATTACATCCATATTATTGTGCTAGTTGGAATATGGGGCACGGCCCTTGATTCTCTCACATTATTCTGCCATTTTTCCTTTAGGCATATACTGTACCATTGACAGAGAGGGGGTGAGCTGTACAGTATAGTAGAGCGATACATCTTTGCATTGCAAATAGGAAGATTTACCAGTTTGTCATATAGGGGATCCTCGTTTTCTGAGGAATTATGTACAATTGGGAGCTGATTGGGATTGAATTCCACAAGGCTCATAGAAAAGGAGCTAATGAATATAGAATGTCTGATTTTCAAACTCAGCTGCTGCCAACAAAAGCATTTTTGTGCAGATTTAAGATTTGCACTAGAACAAATGGAATAACACGTAGAGTGTAGCTATGATCTCCTTTTACCTATTTTTATGAAGGATGCCACAGCTAGAAAAATGTACGAACACTCCTCAGGGTTCAGTCGCATTAGTGACTTGAAACATTGCACACTACATGCCCAGCAGGCAATGGAGTTTGAAATGATCACAAAACAGTTACAGTCTGGATCACTGGATATGTGCTGGAGTCTGTTTTGAAAATGTAGGAGTGTACAGTATATATAAATACATATATATATATATATATATAGACTAGTTTTCCAATTGCTATACGACAGGCTGATGTAGTCTTATATCAGAATGCAAGTCTAGTTGAGCAGTTTGCTGTGGGATGATGACCTTAAACCATACATTGTGGCCTATTCACCAAAAGATTCACTAATCTATCAATTTATATGAATCGGCATTATGTACAATTGGGAGCTGATTGGGATTGGATTGCACAAGGCTCAAAGACAACAAAGTAGGTAATGAATATAGAATGTCTGATTTTAAAATTCAGCTGCGTTTTTATGCAGATTTAAGATTTTAAAAGTATTGCACAAGAAACAAATGGAATACCAGATAGCGTAACTGTGACCTCCTTATACCTATTTTATGAGCTAGGAAAATATAGGAAGACCTCAGACTTGAATATTTGCTCATTGTAAGAAGGAAGCATTAACAAAATCGATTACAGTGCATGAATGTCAAATAAAGTAGTTTAAAAACACATTTCTGTCATTCCATCATAAGTTTCATATTGCAGTGTTATTTTACTTTGTGAAACCTTGAAATAAAATTGTACACATAGTACATGTATTATTTTTGTTGTGTTTGTATAATTTGAAAGCTTTTTTAAATAGACCATTCACCTCACAAGAGTTGGCTGGATGTAATATGTATCAAAAGAGCAAAAAGATCCCAATGTAATATGTGTGGAAATAGATTTAGACAGCAATTTTAATTCTCCAAACAGGCGTTTAAGTAAAATGCTATTTTGATCCCAAAGTAAGTTTGAATCATATTGCAGTATAAAATTAGGTAGGAGAAATTAGTTATGAAATTAGTAGTGTATCTGACAAGTGGTACAAAGAAATGTACCATTCGTAATACTAACACTGTAAATTCCAACAACTAGAATGGACACAAATAATTAAAGTGAAAAACAAGAAGATATTCATTGCTCAGCCGTATGTGAAAAACGCGTCGTTTCCAATGCTCAACCCACCTCGTACTCTTGTGAGAACTTTAGATTATCATTGGCCTTTAGCCTTTCAATGTTGTCAGCGAGATCTGTAATAGGGATCGGTGGATGGTCTCTCATGCCTACCCAAACAGAAATGACAAAAGTCAGTGCGGTCAGCAATACACAATACAAAAATGAGATTTTTTTTGTTTAAAAAAAAGGTATATAAAGTATTAAAAGCACATGTGGAAAGGTTGGTTATGTATGACATTACCAAAAGGATGACTGAAGTACAAAATATATCATGCGCCACAAGTTGTGGATTTTCTTTTAAAACTGCATGATTCAAACGTTTTTCTGGTGAGCATGCTCAGATGCGACAGTCACTGATTCACATGGCACACAGTGTTGAAGCAGCCCATATGCAGTTACAGAGACATAAAAGTGATGGTAAAGACAGTTTGGAATGAGTAGGTAAGACAGTGAAACTGTTAAAAACGCAGCATCCCATTTTCTGTAATCTACACAGGCCAAGCTCAATAATCATATGTATAGTGTGTACTTCTCTTTGAAGGAGAAAGGAGCGGAATCAAATATCACGAGCACATGAATAAAATTCACTCCTTAGTTTCTCCTCTTAAAGTAGTAATCGTTCAAAGGGGAGGAGAGGATTTATGCCCTCTCTTCAGTTACTATTTTAATTGTTAAACAAGCTGGGATTAATATTCCTTTCTCCAGAGTGCTTCATGTTGAGTTAACCTTTCAATGCACAACATCATTGTTAAAAAGAATATTCGATTCATTTTAAAATGGGAAAAATACTTTTAAAGGCAGCAAATTGATTTTGGTTGGTCCTTGAGAAGGTGGGCAAAAGGTGCAATAGCTCAAGATACATTTTACCACATTGACAATCTTCCCAATTCAATATAGTTTAAATTATTTATAAATCTAGGCATTCAAGGTATTCTCAAGAATCAGCAGCAATCGATTAGTTACTTCATTTTGTGATTATGGTTTTATGCAACTCTCACAAAATCCCTCAGGGTCACAATGTCATGTAGCAATCAATAATTATTCCTGCATGTGTAAGTTTAAACAAAACTTCAGAAACTTCCAAACACTGCTTGCAAACTAACAGAATTTAAATGTAATTTTTCATCCAAATCGGATATTATTGTTGACTACTCAACATGCTGGAATTGCTAGCAGCATTATCTTACGCTCATTTCAACACTCAAAAGTAATGTCAATGACAATAGACGTGTTGCTTTCAGAAGGCGAACCTCTCAGAAGTCTGCAAAGATCTGAGTGATTTCAGTACTTAAGTGATGTTGTTTATAAGGTGTATTGCACTTCTAGAGGGCAGTACTTTTACATTTCTCACAAAGGAATGCTGGTGATATTTAGGTATTGGGTGCACGTGGCCGAAATTTTCATATCCTCATTTTGGACAAATACATTTTAATATAGCACTTTTCACGTCTTGTAGACGTCTCAAAGTGCTTCACAGAATATACTGTGAAGTGAATTGACAGTGTATTTGTGGGCAAAACGCGGCAGCCAATTGCGCACAGCAGTGTCCCACAAACAGTCGTAGATTGAAATGACCAATTTGTATTATTGGTTATTTTTGGACGAATTATTCGGATTAATGGATGTTATCTGGGTGATATTTAAGTCAGGCATTTATTGATTACAATAGTACATTAAAAAAATGCAAAAATCATATCAACTGGTAGGTTCTAAGAGATCGTTGTTAACCTTGCTGCTAATACCATGCTGAAAAGGAGGGGCAGGGGAACGAAAGGGAAATGGATGATGTCTATCTCATAAAATAGCAACGGTATGGCGTGTCTAAAAACATCTAAATGTCTAGCAACATAGAAAAAGATTGCTAATTTTAGCAATCAGTTCAAGCTAGGCAATTTCTAATGAGATTCAGACCTAGAACTCCACAGGAACAAAATGTATTTTACTAGCAAAATAAAGCTAAATTTAAAACTGCTTATGCCCATCCAACTTTTTTTGTTTCACTAACAAACTAGCCATTTTTCATGTGTGAACCTGGATAGGGTCATTTAACCACAGAGAAGGGGGCATTACCAGCCTCCCTAGCCCAGGGGCATTGTAGCCAATTATAATGTTCCTTCTACCACTGTGCTGAAATAATCTCCTAATTCAACAGAATCAAAGACAAACTACTGAACCAATTCAGCTCCGGTCACTGCAGCAGTGGATTAGCCAATTGAGACGTCAGGAAGCAGATATTATGGTAAATAAATTGGTGCAGCAATAGTATTCTATTTCTAGATTTCTTTAGCATATTCTACAAGGATTAAATGGTCCAAAGCTACAATTTTACTCACTTGCAGCTTTCAAAAGTCAAGAGTTGATGGGGTAAAAAGTATGAAGGTTTCAGGTGCTGGAATCCCCAAACTGAGGGATAGCATTCTTAAACATGTCTGAGCTCCAATGGGGCCTGTTATTAAGACATAAGCTTTCTACCCTTAATTTGCCTAAAAGGAAAAATTTGATTTTGGCCAAAACATCAGAATCTATTGGAAAACAAAGCTTGATACATTCCCAATGAAACAAATCACATGACCAAAATAGTTACGCTGGATCCGGAAACACAATTTGAAATGTTTCCTTTTTGTTCAATATGAATGAGATGGCTTGCAGAAAACAATTTGCTGTACAGAGATAATAATAATCCTTGCATTTGATATAGTGCCTCATCGTGTCATCGAGACATCTCAAAGCGTTTCACAGAATATACTGAAAAGTGGATGTACTGTGTATTTTGGGGGCAAACATGGCAACTAATTTGCACACAGTAGTTTCTCATCAATCTCAGGTTGTTGATCAGCCCAATAAACCCTTGGTCTTCATTGCGAATGCTTCCATTTTGATAGTTGAAAGTTGGAAAAAGTCAAGAATTGATTGGGTTTCTTATTGCAAAATGACCAGTTGGCGAATGTTGACATTTGTGATGCATTTGATGGGGAGTAAGTAACGTTGAGATTCATATATCCAAAAGTAGTGGTCATTGAGTCCTAAGCAGAATTCAGGGTTAGTGTCATGCAATGTTATCAAGGATGTAGCGCCTCAGTAGCTTCGCAGCTATGTAAGCAAACTGATGGTTTTACTCTGCCTCAACTGCTATGGGAGAATGTGGACCCAGTCACAGTCTTCAGACTGTTTGTTGATCACTGGCTCTTGCTAGTGTATGCCAGAGTCTGAGGGACTGAAAAGGTTCCCATCAAAACGATTTTCCTACAACTTCAAAAGCAAACCTCAAACTTTTATAAAGAAACAATTCGCTCTTCAATCATCAACTAGAGCAAGGCAAAATAAGGAATGTAAACAAGCCCTGGTCTCAATGGTGCCAAAACATCTTGGCTTCATGCTGATCCACTTCATTAATCACTCAATTTTTGTAATCCAACAATTAGCTGAAACACAACGGGAGTTTAATAGACTGTTTTTGCAGCTTTAATGATCTCAAGCAGACCGTCAACTCTGAAAACTGTGACGTTTTGCGGGTGCTGTTGGCTGATTTGAGTGCGGCAGCAAAGAATCTTCAAATATTCAAGCTGTTATACATGAATATCACCAAAGTATAAACGTGGGAAAGAATTTGATCTCTTGTGGATGTTTTTCCAAAGGTGAACTCCACCCCCAAAACATTTTAAGGCAAACTTGGAAGAAAATAATGCCAATGGCAAGGTTACTGACTGACATTCACATGGGTGATAACTTTATCTGAAAATACAGTTATTTTTGTTGAAAGTGAACAGCATCTGTCAGAAACCCTTAGCCAATTGTCCAAAAATATTCGGAAAAATAAAATGAATTAGCCTGAGACAAAAGCAATGTTCTTCCATCAACAACAGTTTTGATTCACTGCTCCTCTACAGATGGAAATACCACCATTGGCTATATGCACCATATCGAGATAGCAACATCCACTGTTTGTACATCTCTGTAGAGATAAATAAAGAACAAGCCTGCCTCAGTGGGTGGAGGGGTGAGTGGGGTGGGAAAGAAAGGGCACAACGCATCTGAGGTTGCTCTTGTGAACCACTAGTCGTTGGTAACAAAAGCAGGTCATTTGCCAGCCTTACCTGATGGGTATTGATGTATCATAGTATCATACGGCACAAAAGGAGGCCATTCGGCCCATCTAGTCTGTGCCGGCTCTTTGAACAGAGCAACTCAATCAGCTTTCTCCCCATAACCTAACAGACCTGCTCTTCCTAAATAAAGATCTAGTTCCCTTTTAAAAGCTGTTATGGAATCTGCCTCCACCACCTTTTCAGGCAATACATTCCAGATTCGAACAACTTGCTGAGTGAAAAAAATTCTCCTCAGCTCCCCTTTGCTTCGTTTTGAAACTATTTTAAATCTGTGACCACGAATCCACCAGTGGAAACAGTCTTTCCCTATTCACCCTGTCGAAACCTCTCATAATCTTATAAACCTCTATTAGGTCTCCTCTCAATCTTCTTTGTTCTACAGAGAATAAGCCTAGCCTATCTAGCCTTTTCTTGTAGCTGAAGTCCCTCATTCCTGGCACCATCCTAGTAACTCTCCTCTGCACCCTTTCCAATGCAGTAATGTGCTTCCTAAAGTGTGGTGACTAGAATTGTACACAGTACTCCAGATGAGGCCGAACCAAAGTCTTATAGAGGTTAATCAGCACTTCCTGACTTTTGTATTCTATACCCCTATTTATAAAGCCTAGTAACCCATATGCCTTCTTAACGGCTTTGTCTACCTGTCCTGCCACTTTCAAAGAGTCACTAACACAAATCCCCATGTCTCTCTGTTCCTTCACACCGTTTAAAATTGTACTATCTAGCCTATATTGCTTCCCCTCATTTCTTCTCCCAAAGTGTATCACCTCACACTTCTGTGTATTAAACTTCATCTGCCATGTGTCTGCCCACTTTACCATTTTATCTATATCCTCTTGCAGATGGCTACTATCCTCCTCATTATTTACTATATTCTCCCTAACTAAAGCGCTCTGAGGCGCCGTCCAGCATGGCGCTATATAAATCAAAGTTGTTGTCGTTGTATCGTCTGCAAATTTGGAAACCGTACTCCCTAAACCCAAATCCAAATCATTAATGTATATTAAAAAGAGCAGCAGTCCCAAAACTGATCCCTGGGGGATGCCACTGCAGACTTCCCTCTAGTCTGAAAAGCAGCCACTCACCACAACTCTCTACTTTCTCGCAGCCAGTTGTGGATCCACGCTACCACTGTCCCTTTAACGGTGTGGGCCTCTATTTTCCTAATAAGCCTCTCATGTGGCACTTTGTCAAATACTTTTTGAAAGTCCATGTAAACTATATCAACTGCGCTGCCCTTGTCCACCCATTCTGTTACATCGTTGAAAAATTCTATCAGATTTGTAAGGCAAGATTTGCCTTTAACAAATCCATGCTGGCTGTCCTTTATCAGCCTATATATTTTCCTAAGAGAAGATCTATCTTGTCCCTGATTATAAACTCTAGTAGTCTGCCCACTACTGACGTTGTATGGATAGGTATAACAAGAAATTATATGAAGCAGTTAAAAAATGTATCACACCATATAATATTGAAAGGGAAAACTAAAAAGGAAAGCATTAGAAAAAGCATTTAAAAAAACACTTAACATTTTCAATTAAAAAAATTGCAATTACTAAAACGTGTTAGTGCCATCTAGCGCCAGAATATCATTACTGCACCAATGTTTTGGTCTGCTGGATGTTTGATGCATGCAGAAACCTATCACCGTACCTAAGAGTATCCAAACCAGAGTTCCAAGTATCCTACCTATATTTGGAAATTCCTGAGATATTTATTAGAATGGAATGAGCGCCATATCTCTCGAGAAATGCTTTCTGCTTATCTAATTCCGGAGAGTATTACGATGTAGATTGACAGGAGCCAAACTTGGGGGACCGAGTTGCGATCTAACCAGCTAAATGTTTTAGTTTGGACAATATGCATAATATCCAATTGGAATACATAATATCTTTTTAACAGAGGGCTACCGAACAGGAACCAGTGGAACAATCGTTTTTAGGCTGCTAAAGTTGGCTAAACATCAGCGTAAGATTGAATTAATCTTGGAATTTCAGCATTAAAACAGCCTGGATGTTGGGAGGGGCTACATTTTAATGATCATTCTTCCGAATTTCTTGGAATCTATACAACCGGATTCCAAGCAAACAAGATGCCACTTCAAATAGGTATAAATCTTCAAGCCAAAATAATTTACATGAATTAAGATCTGGAGATGTAATCCTCTCTTCCAGATATTTACAGAGAACTCAATGTTCTCTGTAAATATAGTGCATTTATCAGTTTTTGCTCCACTGCAGAATAAAATATTCCTGGAGAGGGATCACACTAAAAAGAGCATGTAATTGTCTTTTAAAAGTATGATTTATAATCCTAATTTTAAACAATAGTTATGTTCATATAAAATGCTTATTTTCAGAGCTACATGTTAATTATTCAAGTTTACAAACTAAACACACAAGGACGCCACCATTGCAACTCGGTTTTGTAATAACAAGTCAGTGGAAGACAAATGAGTCCTCTCATATTTAATAATTTTCTAAAGAACTTTGTTTTTGACGGAGTACAATATTCATATGGATATGACATTTTTGAACCAAGGATTTTTAGATTGTCCCCAGGTCTTCTAAATGCCTGTAAACCTTCTATTTAAATATTTGGTAAACATATGGGGAACTAAACAACCTGAGATGTGGGACTTATTTTTGGAATAATCAAATCCACAATGAAACATATGATACTTGTGGAGTAAACTGAAACACTGCAACAAACATTTTCTTGGGATTAGGGGGAAAGAGGGCCATTGCTACTTTCATGAATCAGTGAAGAAATCGAGCATGGATTGTTAATAGCATCATAACACAGACCCTTAGGGATTTGAGATTTTGATATCATCACGCCAGTCAAAACAATTTACAACCCCAAAAATTTTAATGTTTTTTTTATTGACATTGCTGCTTAAATCAGGCTATTTTACACTAAGAAAGTAAAAAAATAAAACTGTAGGGAGCTTTTTTTTGCATTACTAATACCTGGATTGAGACTGTGTAGACAATCAAAGGGGATACTGGTCTATTAGTCAGGTTGGAATTCAAATCAGCTTCTCTGAGCAAAATGACCTTCATGGCACAGCAATAAGAAATATACATAGAAATGCAGAAAAGGTACAGGATGATTAAACTAACTTGAGTTGTTTGGGCAACTGGGGACACTTGGACCTGTGAAGAAAATGGGGCAGAAACAATCTTTTTTTAAAAAAGGGGGAAAGGAAAATAAATTAGCTTTTACCAGAGGGAAAAAGACCAGTATCAGAGTTAAATAAGTGAAAGAACAGTTATGTACTTGGGGGTTCAAACAATAGTGACGTATTTCCTTCAGCAAGTAGCTAAAATTATGATTTGCACCACACCCATCATACCGGCTCCATGAACTGAAAATCACTATTAGATCCTCAGGATATTAATGTCCAGTGCATTGACATCAATTAGGTGCAACCTTTTATGTTGTTTTATTCAAGATAATGTGTTTAGTGGCTTTATACACTGGAACTGTCTATGATGTACTGAAATCTAAGCTTTTGTGGTCAATCTCAAGGTCTCTCAGATCCAACTCCTTATTTGAAACCGCGGATTGAATCGGCTTAGGCCAGCAATGCAGAATTAAAGCAAAAACAAAGAATTAAACAGATTACCAATATTTTGACAGGAGGATCCTATAACAAAATTCCATTGGTGGCTGTTATCAGCTTCATTCTATAAATTCTCTTTCACAAACACACAACGCAGCTCACCAGAACCCTCCATGGATAACATTAATGTGTTTCTTCCTATCCATCAGGTGCACTACCTGCTTTCCAGCTTGGGCTCCCAATCTCTCTCTCTCTCCCTAAATTATAGGAAATATCAGTGTAATTTCTATTGGTACATTTGATTGTTGTAAATCACCTTTTGTTAGGTTGAAATAGATTGTTATTTAAGAGTTATACATTTTACACCTCTGTTTGACTCCCCTGCCCCCTTTGATACTCAGGCCTCTTGAAAGTTTTTCCTCAAGGTATCTGATGAGCCCCTGACCTTGGAGCTTCAGTTACTCTTCAATCCCTAGTTTATAAGGCATAGCTTTTACATGTCATGTGTCCAAGGCTGTTAGATGTTTTCTATCACTGCTTAGGAGGAATCTGGAAGCTTGCCTCAAATTTATCTCTTATACGTGTGAGAAAACAGTAGGGAGTGACATGCAAAGGTCATGGATGCTATTCAAAGTGGGCCCAAGCGGAGACAAATAAGGAGAAACAGAACACTGAATAGTAGAAGATTGTGGATGGCGGTGGGGAATAAAGCAAAATAATAAAACAGAAGTAAAAACACAATCCAAAAAGTTATATATGGTATTTCCTTGCAATACTGGCATCAGGGCAATCCTAACACAAAACATGGTGTTGACCCTATATCACAACATTCTAAAGATCCATCTCCAGATACGCATTTCTTTATCTTAGCAAGATGCCAGTAAAAGAATAATTGGCTTGAAACAACTTTGCACGTGATAAATATTGTCTTGCTATCAAGAATGCAATCACATACGCTGAAACACACATTATTCTTTAGTCATGATAACAACGGTAATCTCTTTGAGAATGTGATAATGCCCAATCCCACTGCTTGGTAATGATCCTGATCAATGATGACATCCCAAGTTACTACTATGTGTGTTCGCACTGGCGTTTTGGTCAAAAGGTTCAAATGAATAAACAAAGCTGATGGGGGAAGTGGTATGTAACTTTAATTTGAACACAAAAACATATTTACACTGCATGATGCTAATTTTAACTGGTGTCTTGTTTAGTTGCTAATCTCACTGCATGGTGCTAATTTCACCAGTTATCTATCTCATTTGCAAGACCATTTTATCTTATTGCCAATTATGCAGTCTTTCACAGTGTTGAGTTATTTATTTTAATTACTATCTTGCCGTTTCACATCTTGGAGAAAAACTCATTATAAACAGCCAACACAAATTCACCACATGACAGTTCCAAATGCAAACCTAAAGCAAAATCTTCACTTAACCTAACCTTCAGCTTGGGACGAAAAGGTCATTCTGCATCAGTGAGTGCTATGAACTGCTTTGATTATATTGTATTTTTGTTTATCTTCACTTTGTTTGAAATACACAGCAAAAGTGCAACACAGTATAACACAGCAGCATATCTACCATTGGAGGCAGGGAGTAACCAATATGGAAGCTTCCCTTTCTCCGTCATCAATATAAATATTACAGTATTAAATACTGTATATTAATATATTAAATATTAGTGGCAGTCTGTTAAGACACAAATATAAGCTACAGGAAGTTATGTACTGTAATTACTACATGGCAACTTCCTGGGAGCAGATGACTACCCCATGTTGGCGATCAGTGCCAAAGGTTTACTGAGAGTGAGTGGGTGAGAAAGAGAAGATAAATATAAAAACATCATCATGATGTAATATTAGAGTTATCAGGAGATTATTTCATTTTAAAAAATCCTAAAAGTGCAGGAATTCATTTGTATGGAATAATAAAATGTGTGTACAGAAGTCAGCACCTTGTTTTGAAAGACATGACTTTGGGGATACCTGCAGCTTCCAAATATTTCCCAGACATTTCTCAAGATTTATAATCTATACATTGCTTCCTTGATAATTGCAACTTTTGAATTCAAACAATGCATAAAAATAAGTCTGTACTTTCCCTACCTTCCTCTGATCCTTGCTGATGGCAAGATTGCTGTTGTACAAACTTCACGTTGGCATGTGCTAATGGACGTAAAAGACTCTCATGACAACTTGATCAGACCATGAAAGGTCTGAGCTTGGCAAATTGCCATATGAAAAGAAAAAGAGTAACATTCTTTACCTGATATCCGATCCAGATCACATTACTGTACTTTGGACACCGCCAAGAAATTGGTTTCCAATTAATTTATTTGAACCCATTAATATATGATCTTTTAGTTTTAAAATTATTTTAAAAATTCCTTTTCCGGACCTTTAATCCTTATTTTTAACTACCCTAAATTTAGTGGAACTAACTACATTTAGTCAAGTCCATAGATGAGGCGTAAAATCATGTTTCACAGTAAAAAACACACAATTACAAAGCTTTACACGCACATAACCCAAAATATTGCTAAAATTAAGAACAGGAGCCCTTTGCTGTCCAGAACAGTTTTACATAATTCGTCCATAGATAGTATTTCCACTTTTATATAAAACTCAAAAATCCAAGCTGCTTTAGATATTATCAGTTGACCTTATATTTTATTTGACTAGGCCAAATATTTAACATCTTAGTTTTAAGATTGCACTTCAATGCTAGATACACTGCAAATGTGATAACCAGTATAGAATGCTCCTAAGTAAGGCATCCATGCCAGTGCCAAAGGCCATATTATATAGGCAGCCTTTGTGCTGATGTTTACAGGTGTGACTTTGTAAAGTCAATACCATGTTAACATATTCAAATTCGGCTCCATGGTAACTGCTTCTAATTCCACAGTAACCACACAGTAAATGGGTGGATTTTAGGTTAAAATACCTTTAAATGAGCCATCACTTTTACTGCAATCGACTGATTAGTTCACATCAAGAGAGAAATTAGCCTAAGGAATTAGTCCATAATGTTATCACAGCAGCTCTAACCATTCACAATTTGGTAGATAATATGGTGACTGTCAGGGACTATGTGACACAGAGAGAGAGAGCGCTTAGAGTGTAAATGGGACAATGACAGTGAAGTCAGGATACAAACTGTAGTTTAGAAATTAGATTGATTTGGGCATCAAGTAGTATGCCAGTGAAAACCACCAAAGAATTCAGAAACTAAGGCATTAAGGTGGGCAGTCTCTTTTTGCACGTATGAATGGTATAAGAAATAGGTATATCACAGCATGCAAAGGGGGGGGGGCTTATATGTTGGAGTTAATACAATTGTTGGGGCTGATTAAAATCTGGGGCTGAGTTTATCCCTCTGTACTCAATGTTGACACCATGCAGCCTACAAATCACCAGAAAATAGTTTATTCCCCAGCACATTCTGCACTTTAATGAGTATAAAACTTCAAAAACATGGAAGGAAATCAACAAACATCTCTCAGTTTTCAAATACATTAAAACTAAAAAAGAATCTGCAAAAAAATATTATTACAGGAGAAGAATGTCTCTGCCAAGCTACATTTCTCTGCATTTCAGAGTGGTGTTGAGAACAGAAAGTCTTTGTTTCTTTCAATCACAATGTTCTGCAAACTAAAGAATTCAAAACGTTGACATTTTTTTTTGAACCATCACCTGTGTTACTTGCAAAACCCTACTATTTTTAAAAACATAATCTCACTGTCACTGAAATGGCGATGGATTTTGTTCACAGTGCACAAGATATTTCAGACAAAATCTTAGTTCAATAATTAGAAGTTAACCTTTAGACTACCAGGTTAAAGGACAACTCCCTGAAAATGTGCTCAGTTGCTACTCCAAAGAAATACTGGGCAAAATCTAGACACAATTATGAAATATTGCCATTGATATAAGGCATATATATCAGTAAATAACTGTATATTGGTGTGTTTTGGCTCCTGTATCATTACATAATACACACACACCAGGCTGCTTTGCTCAGCACTTCATATCAATGCAATGTCAGAAGATGGAAGCAAAGGCTCCTGACCAATAATGTGTACTGACCACTGTTCTCTACCACTCATCCAATAGTGGAATTGTTGGAATAGCCAGGGCGTGGGATGCCCATTTTGGGGGAGGCAGTGGGAAAGAAGACTTTCAAGATTAAGGGTTACATTTCCTGTAATTATATAACTGTAAAAAGTCTAGAAAGACATTGACTTTAGGTAACTTTGATTATGATTTTCATTAAGATTACTATAACTAATCCAGGATTTTCCCATAAATTTGTAATGATATGAAATCCAAGGTACATGGGATTATGGCCATCATTAGTAATGACAGAAAATTAGATCAATTCATACTTTTGTACCACAATGTAATGAGTCAGTTTAGGTACAGCAAGATGCTGGAATAGAATGCGTTTTTTAACAACATCTGTTCATTATCTATAATATCAATAGATGAAAGGCCTAATTTTTTAAATCAGTTGACTGTCTGATGTATGTATTGTGTTTGCCCTTTTGGAAGTTTAGAACACAACTAAATTATCAATATTCTAAATTATCAGTGATGACAAGCAATTAACATTTTGCATTGTTACCAGCCTCAAAGCATTTATATGCCACTATGCGGATGCCTTGCACTGTGTACAAACAATTTCTGCAATTTGGCCTTTCAGAACTCAACAGAAGGGTAATGGATTCATCAAGTGTCGACTTTGAATTCCTAGTTTTTATACGTGCAACAAACTTTGTTCCTTAGCTTACTGTAATACCTCTGTTTCCCCTCCTTCACTTAAAGTTGGAAGTCATCTAGCTATTTTGCATGCCCTGAAATATTCTGATATTGATTAACTGAAACACAGTAATAGCCTATGGGTAGTTTTGTCTGTATGAAAGATGACTGCAAGATCATTTTAGTTATCTTTAGCTAGTTTAGCTACCATTATCTTTTCTTTCCTAATGCAGATTTGAATAATCTTATCATTTCAGCCACTACCCCCGATCCCTTCCTCAACCCCTTCATTTCGCCCCCTCCTTTCCCCTCTTCAAGTCACACCTGAAGACTTTTCTCTTTGACTGCAATTACAGTCGGCTTCCCCCTCCCGCTGGCTCGACCTTGGACTCCACTACTGTCAAGCGCTCTGAGACGCCGCCTGGTGTGGAAGGCGCCATATAAATGCAAGTTGTTGTACTTAATATAGAAACACAAAACTTCAGGGTCAACGCACTTACACATTTATAGATTAGTTATATGTTGTAATTTACATTAAAAAAAAATCTTATCTGTTAAGAAATTGTTTTTAAATTACGCTGTTAACAATCAATATAATTTAGAGCATATTTCCCCAAAAATGATCATTTCAGAAGAAAATGCCATAATCTACATATTTCCCTTTACCATCTAGTAAGAGGAAGGTTGAATTTTTGTTCCCTGATTTCTGATCGTATCATTAGGACTGACTCAAGATAAAACTACTAAATTGTTTCATCCCACATAAGTGAATAAGGAATAACAAAAGGCCATTCACCCCACATTATTATCTCTTAATTTGGACCACAAGATAGATTCTCTTGACTCCTACCATCAACTTACAGCCATCCTATCCTTCTGCCAACACTTATGTGAATGAACCCACTGCAAGAGCGCTGTGTGGTAGTTTTTATGTAACTGAATTAGAAGCTGCCTGTGCTGAAGGAAAGTGTGTACTGCACCCGAGGACCATCACTAAGTCACAGAACCTTCAATGATTTATGGAAGGTAATTAAACAAGGTAACCATTTGATAACATTTAGAATTGTTTTTCTCTGAAGATGAGACAGGGTTGCTTATTGTACGCCTATTTATCAACAGGAAGAAGTATTCTGGCTTAAAGAAGTTTTACAAGTGAATAAAATAAAATGTCCTATGATAGTTCATGAGAATTAAATTACATAAGATACATTTAAAAGCATATCAATAACATTTAAACTTGAATGTGATTTTAAAATAGCACACACTATATTCAGATAGGTATAATATTGTACTATTGCCATGCGGCAAGAAGCAATCGGGGGCAAAAAAGGGGTTCTGTAAACAAAAGAATACCTATCTGTAAAATGTAATAGTGATTTCTGAGTTTCAGAACTCAGACTGCTTACCTGGAGTCTGGTAATTCAGTCGCCTCAATTCTACTGGATCTGAAGAGTGTGCCAGCAATGGGTCTTTTCCACCAGGAACATCATCTTTAGCAGATGGAGAGCTCCCTCTTTTCCTGCACCAATGAAATGTACACCATTTCACATAAAGATAGATTCTAAAAGCCACTATTGAGTTTCAGTATTCCAGTGGTTAACAGGCAGTTTTTTTTTCAGGTAAATTGATTTGTTACTTACTGTGCTCTGAAACCCTTGAAATAATAGTAATCCTTGCATTTGTAGAGATGGATAATCCCCAAGCCCAATGCAATATAAAAAACACAAGAAGGTTCATCAAACCAGTTTCCTCCAAATCACCAGCCCCTAGAATTTTCCGCACCTCCTCCGGTCCCCTAAATTTAATATTCCTTGACCAATTTTCAAACCTCATCAAGTTATGCTGGCCCACATCCAAAACTCTGATGGATCGACATGGGATTGCTATTATAATAGCTTTAGTGCACAGCATGAGAAATATTTTAAGAATTATGGGAAGAAATGTGCTGTGAACTGAAGGGCATTTATTCCAAATAAGTTTTAAGACAACATTACAGTGTTGTCGTATTATCAGTGTGACTCTTACCTTTCCTGTTTACTGTATCCATAAGCAAGCATGTAGAAAAAATATTGGAAATGATTTATTACTTAGCATTTCCACTTTAAATGAGGTATGCATTATTTATCCCCTCTCTAGTTCACCTACTGTAGCACTGAAATATTGAGATAAATCAACACACATGAAGTCTTTCTTTAACACCTGCAAGAAACCTTGTCCTTCCATGCCTCATGTGGTCACTGACTAACAGTGTGTACTTGGTCCTTGCCCAAGAAAGTTATTTTATCTCTTCCCTTGGAACAGCAATGCACTGACCACTCTAGATGTTGAAACTTTGGTTGCGTCAAACAAGGTGGAATTGAGATTTTGTTTTACCTTACAACACTGAACATTGCCTGTGGAAATAATTTTTAAAAAGTTTTAATCTCCTTAATTTGATGCAAGCTGATAGTTTGATTGAATTTCAGGTTAAAACACACACACACACACACACACACACTCAAACAGTACATATCTGTCAGAGAATGTGCTTTCATAGGTCAAATAAGAATGATATAGATTAAAATCAAGAGCTCTAGAATTTCCCTCGGAAAGATAGCAAGCACCCCAAGGGCAGTAACAAGGGTAAGACTTTAAAAATATATATTTTCTGATAAACAGTTTTCTTACCTTTTGAACAGGAGAATGGCGATGACAATAATAATGATTAAAACAACAGCAAGCACTGGCCCCATGACCCATAGCATATCAGGGTTATCCTGCGCCTTTGATGGAGAGGTCCTCTCTACCTTGATAGGATCAGAGTATGGACTGGCAGCGTACATCTGCTGAATAGAGAACACATAAAGGAAAACATTACAATAATCTCCTGCATCAAATCTTCTGATTCCAGTCATTGCGTAATAATATGTCCAATTATGATAAACTCGGACTCTGTGATCAAACAAGATGAAAAAGAGCTTCTCATCTCTTTGTAGGAAAATAACAATTTGCTTAGCACACAGAATAAATGCAGTTTGTGTCTATTTTTATCATTTTCTTTCTTCTCTTTTGTCTCAATTCTTTTGAAAGCATTGATCCCTGCTGGGATATGGGTTCACAGGCGCTGCCAGCCCTTCTGTGCCTCATCTGTGTGAGTATCTGCACTGTGTGAAAGCAGGCTTTATCACTGTGGGGATTCAGAGCCAAACCTAGTTCTATTCTCAGCCACTCTCCTGTAGGGCCCCAGTTGGTAATGAGCAGGAATAATAACCTTGGTGTTCTCTCTCCCAAGGCAAAGACGCTAAATCAATTCGTTCCTCTATACTGCACCATCTGAAATTTACCAATTCCACAGGTTAGAAATAAAATCCAGAAACTTAGTGGGCTGTACGATTCAGACCAGAAAGGTTGAATGTTAGGTGAAGAGTGGGCTAAATTCCAATACAGTACTCCTCCAGCACTGTATACAAAAAAGTAGTTTCTCACTCCGTGCGAACACTGGATGTCAGCAAAGGACAGTGAGGAGAGAAGTTGGGAGTATCACTTGGGGTGCTCAGTGTTGCCGTGCTCTAGGAGAGTTGGGCTGACGAGAATCTATACCGTGGCCTCACTAAAATTCCTTAAAAATTTCTTGAGGGAACAGCTGACATTTCGCCCACAAATATACAGTCAATTCACTTTACAGTAAATTCTGTGAAGTGCACTGAGATGTGAAAAGCATTATATCAAATACAAGGATCATTATTTATTATTATTTGATGGAGCTCAAATGCGAAATACCTGTAACTCAGCTCAAGTGATGGGGACCCTGAATAGTATCCCCAGAAAATTCCCAAATGAAAAAGCTATTAGACGATAGCAACATCCTGGTGAAGAATTGCTGGCTTTGTGTAGGTGTCTTGAAGTAACAGCCTCCCACATCAACCTGCTCCACTAACAGTGCTCAGCACATTTGCAAAGTACTGTGCAGTCTAACATCATCAGTGTACAAATGCATATTTCCAGATACTTAATGGCTGCATGGCAGGTTCACACCCTTCTTCAGCAGCTCTGGGATGGTCGGAAAGATGTGTTGGACTCTGCTCTGTCTTGTATAATTGGGAGTCAAACTTGAGCAGTTACTTAGGGCAGTCGAGCTATACAGTCATATTTTATGAAACCTCTTTAAAGAATTAACTTAGAATTGAACCACTCACACAGCAATCAACAGCAAGTCCTCACATTGCCAAATTACTGCAGCATTTATAAACTTAAAACCCATCATTTGATTTCACGTATTCATTATTTATAAACCTCAAGAGTCTGATAAAGCCACTTTCTTTGCCATTAAGTGACACGAAAGAACTAATTGCCTGTGCTGGGTAGTCCCCCCCTGAAATATAACAACAGGATGTAATTCAGAAGGGAGTGTTTTTTTTCTTGTTATCAAGTGAATTTAGTGTCTAATTTTTTCCAGGTGCTATGTGAACCTCCATTGAAAGCGGTCTGAGCTGATTGAGTAATGAAAAGTTTGACCAATCCTAATGAGCCATTACAATCAAATAAATTTGGAGCAATGTCTGAGCTGGTTTAGAAGCTTAACAGAAAATGAGCAGCTTGATGTCTGAATAAAAATCTGAGCGTTCCGATTAGGTAACGTTTCCATTTGCAACCGCAGCAAATGGAGCTGCTTACAAACGATTGTATAAATCAAAATACTAGCAGCCTCTCACTGGATGAAAGGCGAAGACTGCATAGATGGAAATTCAGCTTTTTAACAGTCATTTACTAAAATGTATATGGAAATATTTTGGATCCAGGACATTGACCATCATGTGCTATATCTGAAAATATTTAATTCAAGAGACCAAGCCTTGAAAAGGTTTGCAAAGATATCCTCATTGAATCCAACTGTAGTATTTACATCACACAAACAGGTATCTGTACGAGGAAACAATGGAAAATAATATTTAGATGAATGATATTGGAAGGTAAACATAGTAGATGAATTTTATAATCCAGAAATTTTGAAGTTGTATTTTTTCCTGTTGTAAGGAGTGGTTTAAAGCCTTGGAATCAAAGCACAGGGTTGTCTTAAGGCTTGAGTTACATTAAACTTTAATTTAGGGAGATCCAATTTAGAATAGAGAATTATTAATTTGCTTTTGAAGATATTTCAGAAAATAACCTGAAATTCTATCCAAACTAAACATTAAAGGATTGAAAATAAATGGCAAAATACCACAGATATACTCACCGCATCTTTTTCTTCCAGAGCTGCCAAAACAAAGCACAGGTAGCTGTTGCTGGAAGACAGAGGTCTGTTCAGAAATACTCCATAGTACTGATCATCTCCAAGAATAAATGTATCTGGCAGCTTTTCCAGCTGGGCAGCAATGTATGGTTTTAGTCTCTCAGACTGACGCCGATGCCGTTTGCGTGATAGTTGACTTATTCCTTCAAACAGCTACACGCCCGTTCACAAAAGCAATGAAAAAAACTTGTCAACACTCTTCTGCTTAGCATGATACATTGCAAGTTCACTCATCCCATAATACAAATGGTGCACAATTCTGTCCATCACAACCAAAAAACAATTGAACAAATCACAAAAATACTGGTAATTAATAGACAAAGTAAAGCAAAAAAGCAGAGCCTATGTATCTGGCCAATGAGTGGCCAAATGCTTTTCCAAAGATGAAAATTGGATGGAAAAATCGTTCTTGCACGCTGTGTGCTATTAAAGATGAAATGACAATGCAGCATCAGTTGAGATGTTGCATAAGTTGTCGTTATGATAAAACTCAAATTCACATTGTACCAAGTTCAAACTGTGTTCTTGACAGAATCAGGCAAGCTTCTCCACACAGCAGTCTGATAGGCCATTCCAGAAGAGCTAAAGAACCACACTTTACTTGGTCAATGAGTGGTCAAATATTTACTCCAGGAGACAAGCGAAACGACTCCTGAAGAGAATTTACTGAAAACAAAGCCTTACCTCATCAACATCGATCTCTTCGGGGGTCTGCCATTTTTGTGTAACGGTGCGTGTAGTCTTATCGAGTGGCACCACTACAATATAATACCACCTAGGAAATAACAGATATGGTACAAACTGCAGATAAAGTACATTTCATAAACCAATGTGCAGAATTGCCTTATTCATGAAAGGGCAGCCCAAAGCTGATCTCTGCTAAATAATCAGAGCTTGGAAGCTACAGCAATGATCAGAACTTTAAAAAAAAAAGGATAAATCTGAATTAGTAGAATATCAAGTTCAGTGAACCATTAGGAACTCTGTTCTTCAATGACTGGATAAACTCTCCATCGGACACCTAGATTACTGGCTGCAACATCCTGCAGTGAAGGTCTCTTAATGGTTATTCCCAAGAATTCTGAACACGGGCTAAATTAAATAGGAAGATAGATGACAAACTAAAGGCATTGGTCTCAAGCAGAGATCCACTGAACATTTCATGAAGTTGAAAACCCCAGTGCTCCAATCATTTGAAAGTTAGTGACAGATCATAATCTAGAATATTTTAAATACCGTATATCTCCGCGTATAAGGCGCACCCCCCGTTTTTGACCTTTTCTTGGTGAAAAAAACCGGAAGCATTTTCAATGATATTGCCGGCAGAAGGGACGAGAGAAAGGTAGGTAGGGAGAAAGAGAGGCAGGCAGCCAGGGAGGGAGAGGGAGAGAGGCAGGCGGCAGCCCGGGAGAGAGAGAGAGAGAGAGAGAGAGGGAGAGAGGCAAGCCGGCAGCCCGGGAGAGAGAGAGGGAGAGAGGCAGGCAGGCAGGCAGGCAGGCAGGCACGCAGGGAGGGAGGGAGGGAGGGAGGGAGGGAGGGAGGGAGGGAGGGAGGGAGGGAGGGAGGGAGGGAGGGAGGGAGGGAGGGAGGGAGGGAGGGAGGGAGGGAGGGAGGGAGGGAGGGAGGGAGGGAGGGAGGGAGGGAGGGAGGGAGGGAGAGCGGCAGGCCGGCAGCCCGGGGGAGAGAGAGAGGGAGAGCGGCAGGCAGGCAGCCCGGGAGAGAGAGAGGGAGAGAGGCAGGCCGGCAGCCTGGGAGAGAGAGAGGGAGAGAGGCAGGCCGGCAGCCCGGGAGAGAGAGAGGGAGAGAGGCAGGCCGGCACGCAGGCAGGGAGGGAGGGAGGGAGAGAGGCAGGGAGTGAGGCAGGCAGACTGGGTTCGGCAGAAGGTAAGCACAGCACTGAAGTCCGCTGCTGCTGCTGCCGCTGCCCGGGCAGCCGAGGCCGAAGCCCCGTCACCCGCTCCTCCCAACCCCCGCCGGACACTGACCAAACCCCGGCTGACAGCGCGCCGGCCGCCCCTCCTGTTTACTGTATCTCCGAGGCTCAAAATTGCTTGTACCTGCGTATAGGGCGCACCCCCTACTTTCGAGATCTTCCGACGTGAAAAAAAGTGCGCCTTATACGCGGAGATATACGGTAACTCCCAATAAAAACTACCACATGTTATGATAGCTGAATATAGAATGGACGCTTGCATATTAGTTTGCATAAACCATCATAATGCCACAACCTTGTATCTCCCGCAAAAAGTCAAGTAACAGTAAAATTATTTGTCACAGTGTCAGAATTTTTTGCCTAAGCGGCATTTCTATTTAGCCTGATGACAGCCTCTTGTGGCCAAAATGAGTACTGCAACAGCATGTTTCCAATTCCATCTCAATGAATTCTTACAGAGGGAAGAATAAATTAATTTAAAACATGAGGGGTGATCAATCTCATCTAGAAGTCACTTGGAATAAATAGTAATAGTGTTGGGAACAGTTGTTTACCTCCAAGGAAGTTCTGTATTATTGTGCAATTTTTGAAAAGTTACAGAATTTTATACATTCTTTGAAGGCAAATTGTCAAGATACTTTTAGGTCTATTTAACAGACACTCCTAATCCTTCTGTATACGTAGTATGATACAAAATCTAGTTCTAGGAAAACAATAACATTTATGAGGTTCAGTTACCTCAGAACCATGGCTAAAATTTCATAATCCATTTTGTGATTAGGATTTCTCATTAAAGTTTGAATCTTTTCAGGTCTTTGGGACTCTGTGGAGCCATCTCCTAGATATTGTATTTATCTAAGTTTCATAGACTCCATGAGTTAATTCACAAATAAACTCAAAACTTACTTAACAGCAACTGTCATCTGAACCTTGGGCAGGTTGATTGGCAACTTGCCATCCTGGATGTCCTTGCTGTAGATGACTGGTTTTGTTTGCAGTAAGTTTGGAGCTGTACGGATTGACACCACCTGCTGCAGGCCACCAGCACTGTTCCCACGGTTTGTTAATACAAAGGAGTATTCAGTATCAGGCTGAAGTTTCGTAATAAGTTTACGCATTGATTGTCCATCTACCTCTACACTTTGGCCATTATAGAGGATCTGAGGAAGGAAAACAGAAAAGTGACTAGCAACGGATCAGGCCCAAAAGCTCATCTTCTCTTCATTCGTTTCCATCAGTGCAGGGCGTCTAGATGATAAATGTTGTAAAACAAAGCAATGTAGATCATAGACCAGCAACCCTGTCAACAGTGTCAATCAGACAACTGTAGATTATAGTTGCGCGACCTGTACTTGTATTAATAACACAATGGGAGCAGGAGTTTCCAGGTCAATAGTGTAGTATTTTGAGTTGCTAAATTATAGTGGCAATCTCTTAGAAGTTCTGTACCTGTAAACGCCCTATTCCAAAATATACACCAAATAACTCACAAAACACATTGCTTGTGAAATGAGGAGGAAGGGGAACAGAATGCATTAGCAATGGTACAATATGCAATCCCTATTACACATGTTTGGAAAAATGTCTGAAAATTAATACAGTATTAAGTACAAACATCTGGTTTTTTTCTGAATGAATAGTAGCTTTTGTTTAAATGCTAAATAGCAGATAGGTTACATTGCAGTTTATTATTGGGCTCAAAGTTCTGTCCATGGATTATATTGTGTAATACATTCAAAAGAAGGAAAACTGACTAGATAAATTCAGAGTAACACATCCAGAATAAATGTTAGTTTACCAACTGTAGGTATGTATATCTTTGAAAGTTGCTCAACCTCCAAATACAAATGGGAATTGCCAACACATTTCATAAGTGTGATACTGACCCTTCAAACAAAATGTCAAAGGAAGTCAAGCCATTTGCTTTGTTCTGCTGAACAATATATATTGCACCCACAGCTGTGCAGCGAAAAGCTGGAGGCATTGTCAATGTTCGCCATATCTGCTGCTTTTAAATTAAGTGTATGTTGGCTAAGAGCCAAGGCTTAGGGTGTACATTGAAGTCCTCCTGCAGATGACCCCAGCTCACATTGTGCAATTTGCCATTGCAAACACCGCTTGGCAAGCTTTCTGCACCTTGTCTACGTTAGGATTACCTGACCTATTAAAGCTTTGCTGTGTAAGATTAACAGGAACCAAGTTGGAAAATGTCTGCTCACAATGACTAGCACCAAGTGGGGTTGATGAGTCAGGCTCGCTGGTCTGTCATCATCATCAACCATGCCTCCAAATACAGTGAACTTGCTTGGCTCGCTTACTGAAATCACCCAAAAGATTGATTTGATTCTAATGCTAAGCATTTTTACACACTTATGGTTAGACACAAATACACAAGAACTCTACTTTATAGTAATTGAATCCTGAGCCATGAAAGTGAGATTTTTTTCTCTGTGTACTGTAATTTAGTTGCCAATTAACACCAATTAACAATTTAGAATGCAGCAGAAAAAGTCAGAGATTGTTGGCAAGGAAATTTCTGTTTTGGCCCAATGCCCAAGTATATTTCTCAAACAGAGATGAAGGGAAAATTTGTAATTCATAGTGAAAAATACAAGGTAAAATACCCAGCGGAAATTACCAAGCCAACATTGTCGTTGGATCAAACCATATGAAAAATGTTTTACACATGTGTAATATATTTTTCAAAACACAAGAGGAATAATTGCTCATTTGTGTTTTACATTTCTATTTTATTTTTATACTATATATTTGTACTATATTGAGGATGACCTATTTTTGTTTCACACTAAAAAGCAATAGATTACAGTCCTTTAGACAATCTTACAAAAAGTAAAATATATCTGAATATCTTCTAATCTGTCCCTGCCGTTCAGTCTAAATTATGAATGGAAAGAGTCACCCAGGTCACTGCTTCCCAGCAAATATTTACACAGAAGCAATGACAGAGACCCGAGAAATGGCTATCTTCTTAGAAAATCAAGTGCTGCAGGACGGAGGAGAGAAACATATTTCAGCACTGCAAGGTTAAAAGGTTTACTTCAAACTGTTGAGGTATATTAATCCTACCTTAAAAGGCACTCCTGGTTTATAAGTTTCTGGTACTTCCCAGCTCAGCAAAACTGATGTCTTCATTACTGCTTTTACTCGGAAATTCTTAGCAAACACTAAAGAAAAGGTAAGAGGATTCATTACCTGTGTTGTACATGAACAGACCAGTTTGGAGGATTAAATTGAGCTCCTATATTTAACCAAAGTTAATTTAACAAAACTTTTACAACATCAAAGCAACTCATAACATTTCAGTGAATTGAAAAAATATAAAAATACCCAATCCTTATAGAGAATTATTTCTTTACACACGCTGCCAATCTCAAGTCAATTATAGTACTAACCAAGAAATGAACACAAAATACCATCGCTTTAGATTACTTTGAATGGTACTCAAGGAGAGCAATTGCAAACATTGTTAGAAATAGGAAGTGGCCATAAGACCCAACAAGCACATTTTATTTGGAATGATCTAAAATCTCTGTTTTTCATCATGTCCCTCAATCTGTTCTCTCCAGAAACATCTAATTGTGTCTTGAACATACATACACGCGCACATATATATATTTCACTTGAATGACATTCCTGAAATTTATTCCCAATACCAGTTAACTTTTATGCAAAAACAGTTCAACTGACTAATCTTCTTACTCTTAACCTCCTCATGTTTTAATTGTTTCTCTTGTTTTTTTTTGGCTCTACAACAGGGTGATTTATTGCTTGGAACAACTTTGTCAATCCCCTGCATAATCTTACAAAATCAAACTCAATCACCTCAAAACACACACACACAGCCATAGATACATAACAAACAATTTTTTACTAAAATGTGCTGGTAATTGGAATGAGTTTCATTTATGTATTTATTAAATAGAAATACAGATATACTGTTTTTCTTATGGATGACAAGAACTGCACATTATACAGCAGTCAGTTTTTAAAAAAATAATATGACCTCTTCTGATTTATAATCCATCTCTGTTTGTGTTTACAGTAGTTTACTGTTTATTCTTATAATTATTGCTAAGCCCTAGACTGGAAGTAACACACTTTTTAGGTTATACCATTGTTTCATGTAACATTTTGGGGATTTCTTGCTCCTATATTACATGGCAGTAACTGTCCAGCACTTTGGGACATCCTCCTGACGTGAAACAAATGTAATTTTGTTGTTGTTCTTGTTGTTATATTCCAGTTAGGCTTGGTGGCTGGGGATGACGTCTGAATCAAATCAGATCAACAGTGGTATCATAATCATGGTGACCATTCTGGGATGGGATTGAAGACTATCAGTGGTGCTGTTATTGTAAATAAGTAAATGCTGAGGGTTTTGTTGCATAACCAGAGTAGGCATCCGAATGATGGCAAATGCCAAAATGTTAGGATTTCTGTGCTGCATTTTGGGCATGATTTCACATTTCAAAATACAGTGTGATGAAATGAAGACAATATTTTTTTAAATGGCACGTGAGTAGCTTATTCTGAAGCATCCATGATATTTATCACAGAAAACAGTTTACCTGCTTTTAAAGAGCATTATGATCATGATCTTACAGCTCAAAGCTAGAGTGTTTTAGTGGTGCAGTGGTCCAAGTGACATAAATATTAAGCTGCATAATTTCCCCCACTCCATTTGTAGTACATTTGATTTGATGCGCTTTCTCATTGAAAAATCTCATCGTGCATCATAGGATGAGATATTTTGAAGTATAATTTGTACAAGCAGTAATGAGATTACTGACCAATTAATCAGGATGTTATTCAATGAATTTATATGAGGACCATTCATACCTACTGTGGATTCTGTAGATATGTATGGATATACGTCTTAGTATATCTGGAAAATTCATCTTGTGTGTGCATCAACTCTCCTTTCTCACTTTAGTTTAAAAAAAATCTAGCACTCAAAATTTTTAATAGCCAATGTGGGAAACAACCCATTGTGCACTGGGACACTTTCCCAGTTTTAGGGTGAAGAGGAGGTGTGGAGTCTGCTTGGAGCAGGCAAGCTGGTCATACAGGGTAACAAAATACTGTATCACAATCAAGTCAATCTATAACAATATTGGTAGGCTATTGATGGTCTATCACTGATGATGAAAGACCATTCAAACTGGCTCACCAGCAGGATTTAGGAGTGGCAGACGGGGACTCTGGTCACTGGGATTCTTCCCACTTAGCTCCTCTTAAACTGCAGCTCAAAGCCCTAATAGATAGGGTAGGTTTAGCTGGACAAGCTGCCCATAGCTTGCCAGACAGTGGCCCCAATGGTCAGTTATGTAGTTTTTGCTGGGTAAACTCCAGCAGAATTGAATACACACTCTGGGGATCTCAAGTCTCTGCACTCACCAACCTGTGGGGAATTAGGTAAGGTGGGGAAATCTCTCCTGGGATAGACTGTTAATTCTATTATGGACCTGGGAGTTTCCACGTCTATGTGGCATATGTGGAACTCTGCCTCATTTGAAGCTCTTAAGCATGTTGTTGGGTTTTCTCTCTTGTCAGATATCTGGGTGACCAAAAAAAAACATACCACTCTTCTACCCTTAAGATGCTATTAGGCTGTGGCAGATTGTGATGCCTATCTATTTAATTAAAAAAATGAAAATAAACATTATTGAAGAACAGATGAATGTATGTATGTGTCATAACAATTCTAAATTCTAGTAGCATGTCAAGGGCAAAACAACAGTGAAATATACAGATGTAGAGCAATACACTTAAACAAGAATAAAGCCTATGGAAAAGTTTGCTTAAAAGCCACTGTATCCTAAAGCACAGAGTTGATCACTAAAATAGTGTCAGCTTTTCACTACCAATTTGTCTGTTACTTGCCAGTCTCCTTACCTTGGTCGACTGGCATGGTTCGGGATTGAATGCTGGGACTGTATGGTCCAAACCCTTTGGAAGTATGAGCTCTCACTCGGATGTCATAAGTGGTGTCTGGGTTCAGTTTGCTCAGTGTTATTCGAGTTTCATTGGTCGAGTTGTTTAAGTCTGTTGGACTGTTGATATCACCGAACAACACTGTGTAGAGGAGCATCTTTCCATTCCTTTCAGCCTGAACAGGTGGGTCCCATGAAAGCTCAGTTGTGGATGTGGTAAGCCCTACAACATGCAGGTTTTGTGGGAAACCACTTGGTTTGTCTTCCTGTATCTGAACTTGTTTCACAGCCTCCTCACCAAATCCAGCTTTGTTTTCAGCACACAGGCGGAAGTTGTATGTGGTTCCCTTGTGCAAGTTTGTTACTGTATAATGGTCATCGCTCTTACTTAGTTTGATGACATTCGGTTTTTCTTCATCACTGCGGCTGTATTGCAGTCGATAGCCTACCAGATCACCCACCATTTCAGATGGTGGCTGCCACTGAATGAGCGCTGTGTTCATACGAGTGACACTGATAATCATTGTAGGCCTCCCTGGAACTGAAGAACAATGCAGAATCATGCTAACTATTTCACTGCAGTCCATTTGCACTTGCTAGGGGCCTCGTTACATGTAAGCAATGTGAATAAGTCCATCTACGTTCTCAACAGTTTGTTAGTTGCCCAGTTTGAATATAAACTTCAGATCTCAACTTTTTGTTAGGAAGTAATGAAAGAGAAGATGTGTGGATGTACAACAGTCTATACCACGTTAATGATTCTTTTAGGTCTTGGCTTTATATGTCAAAGCAATCACTGCTTGGTTAAAAAAAAGTGAAATGCTGATGAATTATGCCTTTTTTTAAACCTAAGTGTAATCATTGTAAAAAATTAAATACTAAATAAGATCTTGCAATTAACTTAAAATGTGTAATATGGTATGGGTCACATCAAATCAGGCAGGTTTTCCAAAAAAAATTGCAGAGCACATAAAAGTCTGAACATGACATTCTCACTGATCATGCTAGGGAGAGACAATGCTGCCATAGCCAATCACAGTATTTATATGAATAATTGTAATTAATTGCTGCAATAAATTGTTTGTTGCTTTTATTAAATCTCCTTTTGGATCTAATAAACTACGCCCATCTCACCATGTTGCAATCATGCAGTTGTAATTTCAAGATGAATTTAAATGTACAAACATTGATTCAAAATATGAATCCAAAAGGTTTATAGACTCTCAACTTAAAATCAGATAACATTTACCTCTACCTGACTATGATATGAGTTGACTCCAAACTAAGCTATTAACCTCAATTTTCCTCATACCCTGCTAATTCTATCCCTCCAGCAAAACCTTGCTAAAGTACCTTCCTGTGGCTTTGGTAAAACTAGATTATTTCCTCCCTGGGATCTTGACTCTCAATGCTCAACCACACATATGTGTAATGTTAAATCTCATTCAGTTAAATAATTTGTAACAGCTTTGCTGGAATTTGAATTGGTTTCCAGCAAAAAGCAGCAAAATCTACTTTGGAAACTCAGCTGGAATAAAATTCAGTCAATAATTCATTATAACTATCAAAGTAAAGGTCTTCCTTAGGAATAGTTCTTTCCACCAAAACAACTGATCTAAAACAGAAAAAACAAGCATATGCTATTACTAACATATGTTCTCCCACTCACCAGCTCCAGTTGTCGAAACCACCTTAGGTTTGCTGCGAGCTCCATCCCCCTTGGTGGTGTATGCTGCAATTGTGACTGAGTAAGCGGTTTCAGGCATCAATCCCACAATAACAGCTTCCTAAAATTAAATGTTTTAGAAACAAGTTAAACATCTGGCAGGGAACACTATGAAATTTTGTGTGTTTACAATGAACCTAGCCTCATATTGGTTCTTGGTTTACAACAGGCTGATGTTCCACAGGACTCTCCAGGCTTGACCAGCATGCCATGCAAGTGAAGGGAAGCATTCTCTGGGGGAACTGTATGGTTGTAAAAACATATTAATTGTTTAGGAGTTGCCATGATTTTCAATGTGGTTTCTGCATTATAATGGTTTAAAAAAATATAAATCTCAACACCAGACAACGATTGCTCCATTTACTTTGGTGGAATAATCAGTGGAAGTGATTAAAATCAATGTGTTTTTGTTGCAAAGATTTACATAAAATCCTATTGGATTTTTAAATGACCCAATTAGAATTGTTATTAAGCAAAGTCTACTCTATGTCTAAACCCGAAAGTCCACAAGATTTCCCAGCAGACCTAAATGAATACAGGAAACCACAGTAAAAACAACAAAACATGTCAGACATAATTACATATGGAAAAGGTAAAGGACACCATGATTAAAAAAAAGTATACGATGATCTGGAGCGATGGTCTAGTAGAAATGAATAAATACACCAATGCTGCAAAACCATCTTTTTCACACATGCATATGTTTATACACCACTCCCAGACTGTCACCACCAGCAGACCTCCTGTAACCAGCAGCTAGATATAAAGAGTATTTGAATCAGACAGAAAAAGCCACCGAATCATCTATGATACTGAATGATGACACTTATTTCTGATACAGGGTGTTAGCTTTATCTTTTCTCATCGTGTGACCTGTCCGTGTCGGGGAACTTTCGCCATTTCAAAACTCTATAGCTTATTGATTTGGAGAAAGGATCGCTTCATCTCAACTAGATATAATCTGCAGTGTAAAAATCCTCTCTCTGCAATCCACAGAATTCCATTAACTACTGTACGGTTTGAGGCTGGGCATGTTTGTGGCGTATCTAATTTCATTAATTTTTAGCCGCAGTGCTAGGATTGCTCTTAAATAAGTTCAGTTTTATCATCCTGCTTAATTTCCAAATGCAATCAATGCAATTTGTTGGAGTGCAGGGCTTGCCACATCCTCATCAAAATAGCCTCAAGCAAGGAGGCAACAATTTCCATACCAAACAAGAGATACATCATACATCTCTTACTGCTCGAAGTGACACAGACAGGCGACTGTAGCTTTTGTTCTCTCTCAATGATCCTTTTCAATTCTCCTCCAATCATTCCTGGCATGTTAAAAACAAGACAGGTTGATCTTTATCAGACTTTGTTGCTCAGACAGTCTGGTGAACTGCCTAGCACAATGATCCAGCAAAACCAGTTTACATGAAACCAGCAGGAAACTGACAAGTAGCAACAAGAAAAGCAACTTACAAAAGTGTGAGAAAGTGTGTTACTCCCAACACCATCATAAAAACATGCAGACACAGCAAACTGTAATCGGTTTCCCAATGAGGACTTGTATCTACAAGCAGGAAACCTCCCACATTCTTTAATGCAAACAGATTTCTCATGCAATTGTGAAATCCAGAGAACAGAAAAAATATTGCAAAGCATGAATACAGGGATGTCAAAGAAAGGTGGTCAATGCTAAAGTTCTTCTTTTCACTCAACCAAAATGCTAGTACATTTTTAATGCATTTGTAGGCATAAATAATGATTCTCCACTAACTTTGGAACTGTAGACATATAATTCTGCTTTAGATAGTTAAGAAATTAACAAGAAAACTGCTATACCTCCCAATTCTATAACAATAAACATGAACTTTAACAAACAGTGTTTTAGTTTCTAGCACTAAATATACAGCACTATCAGCACTAAATGAAAGCAGGATATTGGAATTTATATTATAATCCTTGCATTTGATATAACGCATTTTCATGTTATCTAGACAAAGCATTTCACAGAATATACTGTAAAGTGAATTGATTGTATATTTTGTGAGCGAAACACGGCAGCCGATTGCACACAGCAGTATCCCATAAACAGTCGTGGATTGAGTGACCAAATTATTATTGTTTTTATTTTCTTGAGGGATTATTATCAGGCATATGGCATATGGAAATTTGCCCACGGTTTCATTGTGCCGAGAAATAAACCCAGGTCTCTCGCTTGTGAGGCAAGTGCTCTAAGCAGTGAGCTACAGGACTGTACAACATTCTGGTGTCTTTATTTATCTACTGGTTACATAAAATCTCTATTTTAGCAGGACCTCAATGACTTCGACTACTTAATCCAGAGGGGTCGGGCTTCCCATATGGTAAGACACTGTCAGTATTATCACTTCACTGAGCACAGAGCAGTTTGACATTCAAAGGAAGCTTGACTTCGTATTGTACATTCGATTAATAAAAAAAGTTTTGTGTACACATGAATTTTAAATTTTATCTTCTAACCTAAATATTGAACTTCCTTTCTTTCCATTTTAAACCATCCCTAACATACATCTTTGACATCCCTGTGGTGATTTATCAGAGAAAGCCCATGTCCAGTCCAGCACGTTTATTACTCACATAGTCCAGGGTGTCCTCAGACTCCCACTGAATGGATAGAGTTGGGGTGGAAAACAAAGTTAATTAAAAAGAAGGAGAGAAAATCTAAACTAGATTAGTAAAGATTCATGCTAACTTTGCAGAAACGAAGCTTTGTAACAAAACAAACATTTAAAAATGGAGTTTGTTCAATAAGCCTTGCTTGCATAGCCACTAAGACAACATAACACATCCTCTATAAAAATAAGCAGGATCATCATCCCTTCCCCTTCAGTATACACAATAGTGTTTGGGATCTGTTATCATCTGCTACGTACCTTTGGTTTACCCCTTACAACATACAGCGCTTTTGTGCTGTATGTCACTCACTGCATTACCATGCTTCTTTCTGCTCATCTAATATGGAATTAAAAATAATACAGCACACAGATATATTTTTCAATGTTTTCTCGCAATTCCTCGTGAATATCCAAAGTGTGATAGCTACTGGTGTACATACATTGAATCTGAACTGATTAAAAAATGATGGATCAGCAATGGGAAGCTCGCAAGTGAATTATTCATGATTTAATTAGAGACTCCAATGCAGTTTCAGCGAAGACCATGGAAGAAGCTTGTCAGAAACTAAGCTTTGCAACAAAGCTGTAAAACAACCTGCAACATTACGTGGGAAAATATTTGCTGAAAGGAAATGTATTCAAATCCATTGGCAACATTAAAAAGGCAAAGGGGTTATCATTTCATAGTAGTTTCACACATACTGTAAAACATTACAAACACCAGTCTTGGAATATCTCAAAATTTCCAACACCTGAAATTATATTCTTAGCATTTAGGAAATAGTTTTCTAAGTCAGTTCCATCTCAAGAATACTTCATTGTGTCACAGTCTATAATGAAAATAAAAAAATGTAGACAGTAAGAGAAATACTTACCATAAGCAACAACTACCAATAAGTACGATCCCAGAGCACTTAACAGGGGTTGGACTCTGAACTGGGGTTCAAGGAAACCATAGGTGCAGTCAAAGCCATAGACGTTTAGATGGGATTTGAAGCTAGAGATGAGGTGAGGCACATGCAGAGAGGCTGGCGGTTCCAGGTATTGGGGCTTAATGACTGAAAGTTTGCCTATCAAGTGTTACAGGGGGAACTGAGGATATGCAGTAAGCTAACACCTAACTCTATCATATAACAAATATAACTCAATGTTTCTTTAGATTTCAGTACATTGAATTGTCTTATTAACCATAGTCAAACTGGTATTGAAATGAACACTAGTTATAGATTACTCATATGTTCACATTAATTTTATCCCGTTCTTAAGGCTAGGTAGGTAAAAGAGATCTCTGACCACAATCAGAGTCTGGCATGAACAAGTTGGGTTGATCTTTGCTAGCTTTATCGCTCCATTCAATTACTCTCAATTAGAATCTTTATAAAAAAAACGAAATTAGACTAATAGAGGTGGCACAAGGTTCTCAGATGCTGCTTTGGAATGGTAATGCAGCTCATTGAAATTTACCAATCCCTTTGTTAAGATAATTTAGAGGATCTTATCATACTTGAATTTGATCTTTCCCCCCGCCCCCCCAGACTTCCTGCCTTGGTGGGTCATGCAACCAAATTTGAACGTTCACATTCAAACAGTTTTTGGTTTAATGGGATTTGATTCTAAAATGCATGGGTCAGAAGACAGGGCTTTAAGGGGACTGGCATCTACCAAAAATCATGTTAGAAACTACAATTTTGAACTAAAAGTATTCTGAGCCCCCCGGAGCTGACAGCAGTCTACATTCAGAAGTCTAAAACTAATGTGACTGGTTCCACTCCCGATAAAAACTGACCAACTCCAGCTTCCAGAAGATGTACGGAACCAGCTGAACTGCTGTATTTACGGAATTGACAGGGACTTGAAGTTTTTTTTAAAAAAAATACAAAGGAAGAATGGTTTTACGAGCAGCATTTTCTCAATATTTACTTTTAAAGTGAATACCTTGTGTGAAATTTTATTTTGTGGTCATTGGTCATATAAGAATCCCATTGACATGTAAAGTACATACCGGTATGTAAAATATTTATGATCAAAATCTACAAATCACTAGTCTTCTTGACATAAGAGTTTGAATATGTGTCAATAATACAATGGTTTCTGGCCCTAAGCCCTAGGGCAACCGACTCTTAAGTCTCTAAAAATCAAAATCTTGACAAGAGTACACTCTTGATTATCTTGAAAAATATATTCTGTAAGCAGAAAGTCTTGAGGCAATGTAGCAAATAGCTGTCTATAACAATGCGGTCTCACATGGATTCTGTTAGTGAAGAATCTATCCCTAAGTCCTTCCTAGCTCGTTCCCTCCCCCATCATATTTGAGGACCCTTCGTGACATAAATATAATTTTACATTGTAAAGTAGACCATGGGATTTCTTATTCAGGAATCCACTAAAAGGTGTTAATCACCAATAATTGCATTATACTCCCTAGTACTGGGACATGTCATTGAGAGTGCTAATTGCTGAGATTCTAATTATCTCGGGTGTGAAATACCCAGTGTTGTTTCAAAAGTAGCTGTGCCTTTCTTTGTTGAAAACCCATGCCATATATAAAAGCACGTGGGTTACATGTCTGTAAACAGGTGGAACGCAACTGTTTATCACTGTAATGTTACCTTGGACTATTTTTACTGCTTAGAGCAACTATCCTACCACATCCTCTAATGCCATGCACATGATACTGCAAACGCTATAAATCCCTAATTATTTTCAATAACCTTCATACTTTGGAATGGTTGCATTTGTCACCCAGTGAAATTTTCTTCTTGTTGGGACCCTAGTCCATCACTCATATTGAATACATGTTTTGTTGTGCTGTCCTACTTATTTAATACTCAGCAAAACATTGTTTGTTGTATTTATTACACACTCCAAGCAGCAAAACAGAATTACACAACTCATGTGACAAGCAGGGAGGCTAACACTCTCTTACCTAAACATGTCCAAACAACACAAATCCAAACAACAGCTACCTCTATAATTTCGATTAAATTGCTGCAAATTCACTCCAGCCAACCATAACCGGGGAGTTTCAAAGACCATTGCTTTCTCAGTAGTGCAGACACAGTCCATACACTTTATTTTCACTACCAGTGGTGCGAACAACTAATACTTCAAATACAAAGAGAAACCATATCAAAAATTATCTTGTCATACCATCAGTGATCTGTATGGAGATCTAACACTCTTAAAACAGAAATCTATCAGGTACAACTGCTGAAATGCAAGATAACGTACCAGCTGTCATTTTGTGTGAGGTTCTTAATAGGGGAGAACATTTTAAAAAATCCGTTCGTATTTTCTATCCATAACACAGAGGTTATGCATTCAATACCAGCATTAAGACTACCATTCATAAATAACAAACTTCTAGTTGTATATTCATCGCTACTAGAATGTAAAA
Source organism: Hydrolagus colliei (assembly GCA_035084275.1). NCBI lineage: Eukaryota > Metazoa > Chordata > Chondrichthyes > Chimaeriformes > Chimaeridae > Hydrolagus > Hydrolagus colliei. Next base: position 20,626,149 of record CM068749.1, on the reverse strand, counting down.
TGTTTGCAGCCACAAAACCGTGATTTAGGAAGCAGATACACTTACAGCTATTTCCAAAATTCAATCAATAAATAAAACTTTCAGCTTCTGGGACCAGTAATGCTGTTCATACATTAAGAAGAATGCGGTTTTCTCTGGAAAATAAAGGCCAGGTTCCCTCTAAATCATGAGGTGCAACAGACTGTTTAAGTCAGTTTGGACTGATACCAATAGCAATCCCCCAAAATACATAATAGTAATTAAAACATGTATTTTCCAAAATGAATCATATCATTTCATTATTTTTGCTGATTACTGTGTACTGTCTACAGCTAATACACAAATAAAAACAAGTAATCAAACCCCAGGGTTTAATTTTTTTTACATCGGATGCCAATTCCAAAAGTGAATTAAAGCCCACTGACAAGTATAGCAGTAAATAGGCTTCGATTAGTGTTCATTTTAATTCAACTCCAAAAATGATTCCCTCGATCTCCCAATAGCCATTCTTCCATGTGAGAATAAACTATTTCCCTGACAGATTACAATATATATACTGTATGATGGGAAAATAATGGGTAGAATATTATATTTTAAAATGCACCCTTTTTTCACAAATATACAGTAAAACCTTGTTTATCCGGTACCCAACTGACCGGCATACTCAACCAATCGGTATCTCCCAATACAATTCACCATTCCAGAAACCGGATCTCATACCGTAGCCATCCGGGACACTCGCAGTATGCTCACTTTGCGCATGCGTGTAATGCGTGCGCATGCACACTTATTAAACTTACCAAACGCTGGAATGCTTTTTTACCGATCATTTTACTGAGTGTGCTGGAATGTTTTATTGGTAAGTATCCATGGAATATTTTGTTATTATTTAGTCTGTTATTAATATGGTATGTTTTAAAATAAGTTAAAAAAAAATTGTTGGATTTTCGGCAATTTGCCACTCGAATATGTGGCATATTTGATTAATCTGCACCGGTCAGGTCCCGAGGCTCCGGATAACAAAGGTTTTACTATGCTGATTTATTTTCTGAATCCTGCTAGGTATCACTCAAAACTCACAATCATTCTATTCGAAATATTAATTCCGCAGCATCTACCTCACTCCACATCCATTGCTCAAAGTGTCAAGATTGTTGCAGCTTGCCACTACACACACTTTTAGTACAAAATAGTGAAAATTGAATATCTCTGCTATACAATTATAGAAAAGGCAAAGCTTAGGAGGGCAATTTATTTCAGGGGTGAATGGGGTGATGAAGGGATAAACAAATTAAGCGTTCTCATGCTTTATTTGGGCATTTCATCTCTTGATAAAAATATTTGCCACGTTCAGTCCTGGTAATAATCAATTACAATCTGGCCATCAAGATGTTAAGAGATCTACTTTTTTAGATGAAGGACTATTTACTTTATTTAAAACAAAATGCTGTTGTGTAGAGAAAAACTAACCATTCACAGGGAAAGAACTAGACAAACAACAACATCCTACCAATAACAATTCCCAAATACTATTATTTTTCTGATTTATTGACTGGTGACTATAGTGACAACCTGAGGAAGATTACCATTCATTACTGTTACCATTAAACTGTACCTAAACCCTAACAGAAGTAAAATCAATAGTGTTTATAATTTAAGTTTTTTTTAAAGAACCTTGTAATGCGTAAATTTGCAGAAAGTTACCAACCTATCCCATTTTGAGGAAACCTAGAATCTGATCAAAGCCCTCATTGATCAAGCTTGGCAAAAATCCATTTCAGGCCTGATACAACATTCCTGAAGTGACGCTTCTCTTTCAGGTTTAGAAATTGAAAATATCAATAAATTTCAGTGCAATGATTTTTGTGAAGAAGCAATTTCCCTCCCCTCTTTACTTACAACAAATCCTCAAACAGTCTCTTAGAGAAAGGAGGGCGTTTGACCCTCTGTTCTGGGGATTGGATATTTCTGTGGGTCCACCTAAGATTTTCTTAATCTTATCCTGGAGCGGATTGGTGATGCCATTACACAGTACTGCTAGTTTCTCAGCTGATCCTAAAGGATTTGATAACCTTTACAGGTGCCTTAAATGTGATGCTTAGGCATAAGCAAATAGTCTTTCTATTTCTTTTAAATTATCAGGGTGATCAGTAGCATTCCATGGTCAGCAGAATACAATTCATTTTCCCAAAACATCAAACTTAAGACAACATATTATTCTATTTGCTTCACAGCTGTATATTAATTCACACTTTTTTCTTTTTATATAAGTAAAACATGTAAAAAGGAACTTAAGATGAAATTGAGAATGAAGAGCAGCTGCAATTAGTGAGACAGCGATTGAGCAACAAAATGCTCAAGAGCTAACTTCTGACTTTTGCAGAATCTAGAGATCATTTGATCATCTTGATTATCAAAATTATTTTGATTTCAGTTGTTTTTAACTGTCGATAAGCTTTCATTAACAGTTATAGGAAGAACAAAATGAAACCATTATAGCTGGTCAAGTAAATACAAATTACCAAGGCTGGGATACAGACTTTAATGGAAATAATGAGAATCAGATATTCTATCTTCAAGAATTAGGTAACATTTGTTACCCATGTTTGGAACAGTTCCATTCTTCATTTTTGTTGCATTTTGAAATTTTTTAGAATTATGTTAATACTGTAGTTGAATTTCATTTTAGGAACCAAAACATGAATTCACAAAAATTAAATGGAAGAGGTTGGCATTCTTCCACCTCTATATTTTCTTGTCAGTAAGACTCATTAGCGCAGACAGAAATTATTTTGTCATTTTGATAACAGTTTCAGGGGGAAATCAAGGGAACATTTTAGAAATCAAATTGATTAACAATCACTGACCAAAGTCTAACAGATCAATACAAACTAGTGTGTGCCGTGGTCAATTAGGTAAGCCAAATACAGTTCACTGCTCATATGTGAAAACGCATAGCTCCATGCTCAGACTCAGAAAATCAATACACACCAACAACAACCCTCAGCACTAAATATTGTTTTTAAAAAAAGGTAATAGCTCGACTTCCACTTGCTCCTCATTCAATGTAATTTTTACCTCATAAAGTACTGCAATTCTCCCCATCCTCTCAGTAAATAAATATTAGAAAATAACAACCTTGTACTCATGTAGACTAAAGTGTTCTTACCTGAGCTTCTGCTAACATCACATCCTTGATAGTTGGTTGGCCTCGAGGTTCCCCTTTTACAAGGCGTACATAGATGATCTGGTATCCGCGGATCTGTCCATGTTGTTTATTGTAGACTGGAGCCTTCCATGTAACTTTGATTGCTGTCGAGTTCACAGGATCTAATTCCACTTTTCGTGGGGCAGCACTGGGCACTACAACAATAAAAGAACACTGTTTACCTACAGTACAATTTGTTGTCTACTTCTCAGAATTATGCAAACTTAAAACAGCCGCTAAAACATACACATGGCCACCCTCAAAATAAATACATTCAAAATAATTATATCTTCTATAATATACAAAAATATATTCCTGATATTTTAGTATCTGGTATTATTACTAATAGGGCTATGTTTTCAAAGTTGCAGTGCCAGAAATAAAAACAGACCCAGGTGACACCCAGCACACACAAATCTTCTTTTAGCTGCCAGAACTGTGGAGTAAGGCAATACCAGACAAACAACAGCCCTCAGGGCCACCGTGAAGCCACCTCCTCCCAACATCCCCAGAACTAGCACTAGCATAAGTAAGTCCGTGTGCAATCGGTAGTGTACTTCCAGGTTAATAATAATAATACGTGCATTTGATATCACACTTTTCACGTCTTCTAGACGTCTCAAAGCGCTTCACAGAATATACTGTAAAATGAATTGAATGTATATTTGTGGGTGTAACGCGGCAGCCAATTGCACACAGCATTATTATTATTCTTGACTCAATATTTGTTGATTCATGGCAGGAAAACTTATTTTGTTGGTGAACTAAAAATACTGGCCATATATTTCATGTAGATTCTCTTGATGTATGCTTCAAAGAGCAGGTTCAAATAGTGCTCTCTCAATATTCTAGTTCCTTTTGATTAACTGGCTTAAAAAATAAGCTGTTAGTTATTGGTCATATGCAAGCGTAACAGAAAAGATGACAGTCAGAACAAGTATACAACTGTTTTTCACATATTCCACTGACTGAGGGAAGAAACAAAAGTAACAATAAAGAGTTGGGTTCCACTTGGTCACATTTTTTCCCCCTTTAATACTCTTCTACAACCTTCTTATGCTAAACTCATGTAGGCATCAATTTCATTGATGATGGCATGGTCCACCAAGTTGCCAAGTCATCATTCTTAGTTACTGTTTGTGGATAGCAAATGCTGAGGGACCACTGAATTCACTGAGACCATTACATCGGAGCCCTATCCTGTTTTCATTTAGTGTTCAAATTATGCATTTCTAGCAGGAGTGCAAATCACAGCAAAGTTTCCTTTTCCAACAAAATAATATTTAGGCCACGTTACAAGTTGGCCTGATTGAAATTTGCTTCACAATTAGATTTTATAGATAGCATGGTTAAACCACACATCGTGTGGGGTGTGTTCACCAAAAAAACGATGAGTGTGTCAAACTATCTGTTCAATTGATTCTGTGGGATCCTCACTGAATCCCATTTTAATGGTACAGTACACACAATAACTTTTTGTTGGTGTTGGTGCCTCTAAATATTAACTATGACACTACCACTAGTATAAAAAGTTAATACCAGATGAATGAGCCACAAAACAGCTAAAGGCCCAACCTGTGCAAAAATCCCACCACAAATATTAAAAGATCAGCTCTGCGTTGCTTCTTTTTGTTTTTTTAAAACTCTTTTGAAGCCCCCGCGCAAATAAAAAAAACTTCACATCACGTGCAAAAGCCCTGAAAGCAAAGAGGCTGATTATTTGGGGGGGATAGTTTTAGGGGACACAACTGCAGGAAACTGAAGGAGAAATGTCGAGTCATTAACTATTCCTGCCAACCAGCCTGTTTTACCGATCCATTGTAAACCAAAAGTAACCAATAGGATGGATTGATATATAGTATTATTCATCAACCATTAAATCTTTGCTCAAATCAAAACAGTATAAAGTGAGAGGCTAGTTTCAGCGTTATTAAAGATCTATGCTGGAGTTGTAGAGAATTGAAGTAATGAAGATTCAGGACCTCGGAGCAGAATATGATTGATACCACTCAATGAGTTTGGGAAAGAGAAGTTTAAAATCACTCCACAGAAAAAGTAACTTCAACCTCCACCAGTCAAGTAACATTCCTCAGAGTTTTCAATGACAATGATACATATTGAATTGCACATTCAAATTGCACTGATATGGATGGATCATTCAGCAAAGGAATGACTCTGGTTCAATTAGCTTAAATTTAAAATATTTCAGAATCCCCAGAAAATCTAATATGTCACTTGCAAACCAAGATCACAAATTTTACTGTAATTCTCATTTTTAGTCGAATCTCTGCCTGTGCGCACTATATGGATACATAAGCATTTTTAAAAATATTACACACAATTGGCATCATTTTCTACATAAAAAATGCACTATCCCTTTATTAAATTTTAAATTCTTGAAGAAAATTCTCAACAAAAGCTTAGTCTTCCTGCCATTTTGGTTTGTTTTACTGCTAGACTAATATTTCCTTCTGAAGAAATGTAGGGGAAATGGATGTATTACGTTGTCTCTGACATGGTTTCATTCAATTAAATTTGCACCTTGTTGAGAACAGGTTGTAATTACAATACTATATTAAATTTGTGCTACTCTTGTAAAATTTTTCCAACTAATTCTGACAGGATTGAAATGAACTATTGTGTGGAATAACTATCAGTGGCAATTAATTATTACAAATAAACTCATAACTACTGAAACTGGGCATGGTTTCCTTCTGCATTTCAACATTCACCTGAACCTTTGATGAGAGGAGCAGAGCAATGTTAAGGCATGTAATATTTAAACTTTTAAAAGAAAACTTGTACCTACCGTCCTCATCTGTACGGATATTCACAGGTGTACTCTTCGGTCCTGGTCCAACATTGGTGTGAGCCCTTACCCAGACACGATACTTGGTCCATTTCTCGAGACCCTCAACTAGGCAACTGGTTGCATCTGCCTCAATGTTGTCCACAACGTGTTTCGCATTGTCCTCGCTATCCACCACTTGGTATATAATGGAGTATTTGGTAATAACTCCATTCTGACTGTTTGCTGGCGGTGGTTGCCAACTTACCCGAATGCTAGTAGAGCTTAACGTGGTTCCCTGGACATCCTGAGGTGGGGCGGAGGGGGCTAGTGGATAAACGGAGGAGGATGAATGGTAATGAATGAAAAAAGATGGCAAACGACCGATTTACAAATGTGGGAAGAAAAGTTCATGCAAGGCAACAGAAAAAGAATGCATATTAAAATCCAATCCATTTTTAAAACAAAAAACAGTTCACACCTATTGAATTTTGAGGACACTATATTCAGACTGAGGACACTATATTCAGACATGCATGTTTACATTCAAATCATATCATGGAAGGGTAAAGAATATAGGAAATCAATGTTGAAATAATACAGAAAAGCAATGCCGAAAGAATACAAAGCCAATGTTAAGTATTCATGCAAATCACCTACCTTAAATTCTACAGATTGCACCGTGAATTACTTTGAACCATTTTCAAAATTAGAGCGATAATTTACTTATAATGTGCATACAGTAGCATGTTTCAGTTCATTGATAGATGAAAATTTAGAATTTACGTATTCAACTTTTTTTTGTTACAAGCTTCAAACAGGGCCAATATGCCTATTGATAATAATTAAAATTATTTGATATCATGGATTTCAGATTATATAAATTATATTGTTGTTAACCTGGGCTGATAGAATTTGGCTTCCTTTGTCATTATTCATCCACTTTAAAAAAAACTCCAGCCCTATAATGTACATTCACTGAGTATTTAAGCAAAAGCACTGTACTTTTTAAATAAAAGGATCATCAAGCTAAGGGATGATATTGGTATGAAAATGGAAAATAAAAACTGAATGGAATGGCTGGCCTTCCTATGAGGACTGCTCACTGATTCTGAAGTGAGGCTTGGAAACAAGCCTTGGTTTCCTGCAACTGCATTGCTCATTGCTTTTTTACCTTGCCAGAGTCAAAATTTTGAACGTACAGATCCAAGCTTTCCAATTGCATTTGAGGCAAAGTGACACAAGTGACAACTTCATTAAAAAAAACTCAACCAACCCATTGTCTGGATATTGAATGAACAAATATTTTGCGACCATTGTGAGTGGCAATAAAAGGTTAGTGGACTTTTTTTTAGATGCAACAAGGTAGAAAAATGAAAGTCTGGGAGAGTTCACTCTGTATTGTTTGGAAAATGATACATTTCTATAACTCAAGATCACAAAAATTCTGGATAGAAACACACTCCAGCGGTTCAAAGTAACATACTCTTGATATTTGTGGAATGTCCAATTATGTTGAATGGGCAACTATTCTGAAAAGCCATAAATCTTGACAGAATCACACTTTACTCACGGAGTGCAAGATGCAGCCCTGCATTAGCAATTCTATCCCCAAACTTTCCTCCAATCCACCTCAGCACAACCTAAGTGAGATTGCTTTTAACCATATGTGAAAGCTTCTTGAAAATTACACGCTTTATTTGCTTTTAAATCACAAAAGGTATGCAAGTCAAACATACCTTTGACTCAAACATAATTCCAATAGGGACTGAGATTGCAAAATCTACAATTAGTTTTGAAAATGAGACAAATAGGATATTGTAGAAGGCTTCTGAGAAAACAGCAAATGTAACATAACTAGCTGAAAAGGGAAAAATGCCGTCACAAGGACTCCTTTTTGAATTTGCAACCTCAGAAATCGAAAAGATTAAAAATACCATCACAACGCTCCATTAAGACGAACAAATTTAGCAAGTGTAGACAATCAGCCATGTAATAGCAAAGATGCTGGATATACATTGAGAACCTGCAAGCAGCACTGCCCCAATGCCTTTACAAATTGATCAAATTCAATATGGGTTAATCAAACTTGCAACTGCAAGCTGCAGATTCCATTATCAGGTGTAGTGATATCACAACAGTTTATCAGGTTGACTGGATTAGCTTTGTGGTGATTTAAAACAATCACACTTGTGATCTTAAGCTGTACATATAGTGTCACGAAAATGCTCCATTTAGCCTGACAAATTATGACAAAGAGTAGCTGAACTTGTAACCCGATGTGTGATAAACCATGATTCGTGTAACAGCACCGAGCATCTTTGATACTTAAGACTAAATTGACAAAAAGGTATTCCCATAGTGAAGCAAATCTTACGCAAACATTCAGAGAGGTACCACAAGCTACTTATGTCTATGTTGGAACCTATAATTTCTATGTCAATAGAAATAAATGTACAGATATGGGTAATGTATGATTCCTTTTTTAAAAAAAATAGAAACTCATTTACCATTTTGCACAGATTCATTTCATTGTGTTCCTGCGTTGGATGTCAATTTTGTCTTCCATGTCACGCAGACCCAAACTGTAATTAGCTCAAATTAAAATACAATCTAATTCCCTGTAAATTGTTTGACCCAAAAAGGTTGCACAAATTTACTACCCTAACAGTGAACACTCTAAAGCCACTTATGAAATCACAAAATGTATGTTGTCTTTAGACATCAAGTCTTTCAAAGAAACATGTCGCTGAGGATGACTAACACCTGAGCAGGTCAATAAATGTGAATAAGGAATACTGGTGAAACAAACGTTCTGCTAATAACATTCTTATACAAAGTACAGACCTTGAATCCTTAATACAGTAGTCTATGCCATGAATATACAGCAATTTCACTCTGAACAGATTCTCTTTCAAGATACCCATCAACAAAATTGGTTCATAAAATATCCGCTCACTCTCGAACAAGTCGCTTACAATCCACAACCTCATAATTGAGGAAAACATTGATATCCAGGATCACCCCAGGCAACACCTTCCACCTGATCGAAGCCACACCACCTTTTATCAAACCCCACAGCCCAACCGCTGTGGTGGCGGTGTGGCTCTCATCTCCCAGTCTCCCCTCGGCCTATCCCCTTGTTCCTGTGGTACATCAAGTCCTAGATGAGAGCTAACTTTCTACAGTTGAATGTCAACAAGTCTTATTACATTTTACAAATGTAATTTTGTTGTTGATGTTGTCTGCAGAAGAAATGCAGAAAAATGTAAAAACCGACAACTACCATACAAAAAATAAACACACTTTATATTGCAATAGAATATTCACCTCACCTTTCTCTGTGATTACACAATTATAGCTGTTTCATCAGAGACGACTAAGTGGCCGGATACCCAAACTTAAATGGCTAAAAAAAATTGTCTGAAGACTTGCACTCAAATGGCAAAAAGCAAACTGTGTATTTTTTTCAAAAAGAAGTGAAATAATAAATTTAATTGTTGGATGAAATAACAATCTTGGATTAGAATGACTTAAAATGCCACTTAATTACTTTCATTACTGCTATGTAACCATCACCAACCAGGTATTTTCAGTATCACCTTACAAACTCGAAACTTCATTCTGTTGCTAGGATCAATACCTTGGGATATCCGCCCGACATAAAAGGCGCTATACAAATGTAATTTTGTTGTTGTTGGGATATATTTTGATAACTATTGGCACCCACGGTGGAGAATGAAATACTTACTGGATTGCATGGTTTTTGTGGAGATGGTTTGTGTGAACGCTCCTGATCCATGTTCTGAGCGTGCTGCCAAACGGAAGTAATACATTTTATCTGGCTTCAGGCCTTCCACAGTGTATGAAGATGTGGGGTCAAAGGTCACTGATTCCTATAAATGATACAATTTTGAAGGATTATTTTTTGATCAATTAATTTTAATATTACACTACACTCATGAATAAGTCAAATTAAACAAAAAATGTGTGTGATCTGAAGGAGATAGGGACTTGCATACTACTCAATCACCACTCTGCAGTTAAAGTTGTAACCAGATCAACTGCATGACAAAGGAATAATAGATCTTTCAAAAATAATACTGAATGACATGAACCTGGGACCCCAAAAGGAGTTTGGTAGAAAAATAAATTCATATCTCATCTGGCAGCCATTTTGTGCTGAGTTTGTGTCCTACAAACCGCAATTAAGTGAATGTCCAATTTTGCTGGAGGATTGTTGGCCATGATACCAGAAGAGACTCTCTTTTTGAATAGTGCAATGGAAATTTTAACACCCACTGTCCTCCCAATGTAGAAGTTGTAAATTGTAATAGTAATAATCCCTGCATTTGATAAATAGCTTTTCACATCTTCTTGATTATAGTATATCATATATGTATTATATTATCTGACAATCAAGCGCTCCCACAGTGTCAGTATGGACTATAACCTCAAATCCCAATATAGGAGTTGAACTCGCAACCTTCTGACTCAAGAGTTAAAGAATGCTACCAACAGAGCCAAATTGCCAACTGTGTTGCTCGTTGTACTGAGATTATCAGGATTAAACTTTCATACCCAGTCATAAACTGGAATGATTATTTCACTTTCAGCCCCCATTTTGTTTTAAACGGGCTTCGACAACCCTGCCTCTCTCAGAAGTGGAATTATTCAAACTTCAATAACAAGTTGCATTTGTATCATACCCTTTCACACATTATGGTATCTCAGTGTACCATCAGTGATTAATGTGATCAGAATCTTACATAGCCCTTTGTTCCCTCCCCATAGACTTAGAGTCACGTGTACCTCGTTTCCATTAATCTCTTCAGAGTAGATCAGTTCATATTTGGTAATCTTCTCTTGTTGACGCAGAAACCAAGAAAGTGAAATGCTGGTATCAGACTCTGCTTCAGCTAGGAACTCAGCAGGCTGAGCAGGAACTGTATGGGAAGAATTCAAAGTAGGTAATCACCTGATACAAGAACTGCAGATTGTCCAACTACTGTATAAGGAAAATTCGATATTCAATCTCTTAGTATTTGTGTAAAAGCTACATTTCACTGGTTGCAAAGGCTCATCCAACATAAAGTCTTGAAATCCTCACAATCTTTTTCAAACTGTATTTCAGGAAAGTAATAAATCTGGTTTGATGGCAACAATGCGCAGGTACCTTTATGCCCCCCGCCCCCACAACCATATTACTATGGGATTCTACTGTATTGAGACCATGTTATTTCTCCCTTCGTGAAGCTGTAAATGTTACTTTTGATAAAGGGATAATAAGGATATTGAAATTGAGAAAAAGATATTACCACTCAGTTTGAAAATTAACTTGATTTTGTCTTCCTCTTGCCCACTTGGTCATTTTACCCTTACATAACAATTTCCACTGCCATCATTGTATATGCTCTAGCCTTCCCATAATCCCAGTCATTCTTGCCTTAGCTGGACCACTAGACTAAAACGAGCATCTGTACCTCTGATCTAAGGATAGGATAAAAGCAGCTTGAAGTTCCTGCTGCTGCTTGCTTAAACTGTAACCTGTGATGAAAAGTGTAATTGTGCTAATCTCAGGTGAGAGAAAGATCAAGCTTGGCAGTGATGTCCTTTGTGGTTGAACAGCTGCCGGTGTATGATCCCTCACAGAGAATGATCACTTTGTTAAGATAATCGAGGGCTGCTGGTGCCCAAGAAACCTTAGTACAGCTCTCAGTGGAGCAAAGAAATTTAGAAATACACAGCCATAAATAAGTTGATTACCTGTAGCTAAAGCTAAGTGCAATTTAGAGCTCTACCTAGACTACGTGCAATCATTTTTAACTCACCCAATAATTGACAGTGTGGCATTTCACAATGCACACCCAATAATAATTTATAATAATGACCACTTTTGGGAAGTGACGACTACTGACAAGTTGCAAAAGATCAACAAATCTTATTGATTTCACCGTGGAGTTCTGTGACTTATCAGTAATAGAAAAGTTACATCACCATTCTGAGCTGCATCTGATTCCCAGGGGTGAAAGCAACACGACACAATTCCCCCTTGACTGATTACTGTATTTTTAAATGGAAGGGGTAGACTAAACTCAGTTTGCACAGGAGCAGAATAACTATAGACTTCCAATCAGTTTGAAAAGTAAATTTTTCTTAATGAAACTAAACAAGAGAAAACTTTTGCACTTACCTCCCTGCTGCGTTTTAACTTTTATAATTTCAGACGGTGGTCCATCTCCCACTGAAGTGAAGGCTAACATCCTGATGCTGTATGTAGTTCCCGTGATCAAGCTGCCAATAGTTGTGAGAAGACTGTCATCCAAATTGTGTTTCTGCCACATATTCATGGGCAAACTGGAATCTGTAGTATAATACACCCGATAACCCCGAATCTGTCCATTGGGTTCTTCTGGCTCCTCCCATTGGATTAACATAGTGCTAGCACTCAGCATGCGTCCCTGGACCTTTATGGGTGGGCTGGATGGGGCCTGCTCTCCTGTCCGGGTTTCTACTAATTCACTGGGAGGACCCCGGCCAATATTGTTCACTTCGATGACTTGGAATTCATATTCTGAGTATGGGCTGAGTCCTCCAATGCTGTACCGTGTCGTCGCAACTCCATCCACCTCCTGAAAGGATCCATCTGAGGATTTTGGTTTGTATTGAATCACATAGTATGGATTCATTTCCGTGTTCCCCGTTTCCCAGGTCAATGTAACACTGGTAGCAGTGGTCTCCGTGACAGTGATCATAGTAGGAGGCTTTGGCAAGGCTGGAACATGGAAACAATTGAAATTAGTATAATCAAAAAGCACACCACAAATATATTATTGGTTCTTATTTTAACAACCTCCCTCACTCCAATTCAGACCAGCCCGTCATCTCGGTGTTTGTTCATCCCTCAGATCTCTTTAAAAAATGTCATCTCATTCTTGACCAGGCGCGAATAGTTTCTTATTCCCCAGGAAATATAACTTCAAGATCCTTGTTCTAACTTTTACAACAACAAAATTACATTTATAGAGCGCCTTTCACATTGGACGGATGTCCTAAGGCACTTTAAATGCCTCCACCCACTTGCACATTGATCTTGAGTCCTGCTCACCCACCCACTTCTTTGTTTAGCTAACTAAGGTTTGATTCAAATCCTTCCTTCCTTTACCCCACCATTATGAAGCAAGCTTTTAGCCGCTTTGTCACTGCCATCTAGAACTCTCTTTCTAAATAACCTCTGCATCGCACCCATCTCTTTTCCTACCTTTCAATGCAGGATCAGTCAATGGAGCCCTTTGAGTGGTAAGAGATAAGAGTACCTACCCTCCACAAAGCAAGATTGACTGCCTAATCAAAAGAGGTCAGAGTTCTCAATATTCCCAGTTTACCTTTAACTGTTATTAGAGCTGTTGATTCTATAACACCCAGTGAAGACATGGCAACACAGGTGTAGTTCTTCGATTCCCTGATGTTCGTGAGCTCCAAAACATTTCGTCCGATAGGCATGTCCTCTTCCAGTGTCAGTTCTGTTGCTCCTGACACCCACTTCAAATAGGGCATAGGTGACCCCACAGCTACACAGGTGAGGTTCACGCTGCCCCCAGGCATCACTTCATGGCTAGTAGGTGGGATAGAGAACCGCGGGGGAACACGCCGCACTGAAAGGGAAGATATTGCCGGTAGAATCATCAAAACTTTTTTTAAAAAAACAGTTTCAACCATTACCATGCAGGGTGCACAAGCCACACCCACCCACCACGCCAATTTGTAACTGCTTCACTGATACAAAACAGATTGCCAATGGTGTGAGTTGAATCAAAATTCATAACCAATATTTTAACATATAATTAATGGGTCAAAATGCAGACTTACTATCCTATCAACTTGTGAAAAGATTAACCCTTAGAAAGCAATTTAGATACAGGATTTTAGTGTGTTCTCTTTCCTATTTTTGGCTCCAAACAACTTTTTATAGATCTTTACAATATTTTCCTGGAAAATTATCGATCCTCCATTACCTCCCAATAGTTTGATTGAAAATGCCTTGGGATGTCCTCACAAAGTGAAAGGCGCATTACAAATGTAATTTTGTTACCAAAATCGAGAATGCTCCCATGTGGAGAACTCATCACAAATCTGCGTCCAATCATTCAGTAGCACAGTAGTGTTTCATTTTTTAATTTATGGCCCTGTCTAATAGTGTTATTAATCAACCATCTTAACATGTATGTATACACATAAATGCTGAGTGCAATGTGTCAAATCTACAAGAATGAGTTTAGAACAGCTTGGTTTTTACTACATGAGGCATAGTATAGTGTTCCTGCGAAGCAGAGCCAGTTGTTTCCGAACAACATATGGTAGAAACAAGAGAAACCTGTTTAGAATGGTTCTGCTCTGCATGGGTTTTCAACCCAAAATTCAATGAAGAGGCAAATTTAAGGGAAAGATTAAAATGTTTCCGCTTGTGTTTTTGTAATTCAACGTCTTAGAATACCACTGGAATTTTCAATGGATGTGTTCACTTCTGGTTATCCCAATCTGTAAGCTCATTGAAAGGTATAATTATGAAAGAGTGTATAAGTATTATGAGAGCGTTTGAGATGGTAAATAGTGAAAGATTATTTCACTGGTTAAATTGGAAACTATGGGGGGAAAATTCAAATTCATTATCAGCAGCTTAAAGTAACGGATGGAAGACTTTTGTTTTACAGTTATTAGTATGTGGAAAACATTTCTACAAGCATCTATTCAAACAGTTAATTGCATAATTTAGAACGGAGTTGGCAAAAACAGAACATACATAAAAAAGGCAACAGCAGGAAAATTACATTAGACGATATAGCTCCAGTAAGGAGCTAACCTGGCTCACCCATGATGGGCTGAATGGCCTCCTTCTGTGTCGAAATGTCTATGTATCTATATGGGGCAAATTAGTATGACATTAACTCCAGTTCTCAAATTAGAATTGCAGTAATATCTTTTGGAGAAACATAAAGCCATAATTGCAGTATCAAATTAAATGTTGATTACTAAACTAATATTAACTTTAGAGAGTTCTCTTCATTTAAATCTTTAAATAATAAACACAGCTAAAATGAATAGAAAATAAATTATTTGAAAATCCCTTGAAAATGTAATATTGCTTTTCTAATTTTAACATAATTTCTGCAAAACTGAAAAAAATACCACCATCTGGTATGATGTTTAAATTAGAAGTTAGCTTAGTGAATATATATATATATATTTTAAATTGATTAAAAAGGTCTCACGATATGCCCAGTTGAATTGAATTACTGTTTTTTGTATGGCGAGGAGGGAAATGGATTACAATCTAGATCCCAAGGGAAAATAGAGTTTTTGGTATGTGGTGGGTTGTTGAAGCTTATCTACCGAGCAAGTTAATATCAACAGGTCATGGTATACATGAACTTCATCCTACTGCGGAGTACTAAAAAATACCCAAACTACATGGTAATTTTATACAAGTACTCAAACATGATGATGATTAGCAGTACTGTACAGTTCATCCCCAAAGTACAAAGCTAACTTACTGCATAATGTACATTCCCAAACCCAACAGGCATTTCTGATAATCTTACAAATGGATTTTAAGTCAATCTGTTGCTAACCGTCAGCATCTTGAGAACCAAAGAGGGGAACGTCTTAACAATTTTAAAAAATAAAAAAACACATAATACAAAATTATTTACTGAATTTTAATGTGTTCAACCAACACTTAATGAAAAAAAACTGTTCGGTATTTGCATTTTCTATAAATGCTTTTAATGATTCCCACAATCAAATCATCATTGTGGGAACAAATATCTGTTGGAACACAATTCCCCTTGGCATCACTACTTTTAACATTTCTTTTGTATAGATTTTCCTAAGAAGAAAATTTCCTGTTTCTATTCGGCAATTAGTTACGTGAGGGGCAGTGTCGTTGCTCAAGGAATCAGGAGTACTTGACTGTCAATCAGACCGCAAGTACCAGGATCCTTTTTTACAGTATTCATCAACTGAACTCTCATAACTTGACAGTTACATTTTCTTAGGCCTTAGCAACACATTTTTGCACAATTCTACCCTAGTTGCAAGGTGAGAACAGACTGCATCTCTCACCACATATAAACTATGCAACTGCTGGCCAATCACATAATAGAAATTCAGCCCCTTCCCTGGCTATAGAAAGTTGGAAGGTTGAAACAAAAATTTCAATGCAAGAAAAAAGGATCATTATGAGAAAAGCTTCAAAAGTTATTTCATTGGGGAGGAATGTTGGAACTACATTCTCAAACATGATTTCCTCACAACCACTACTAAGATTGCAATTTGGAATTCTTATGACAGCAAAATATTAAAACCACAAACTCAAATATTAATGTCACAAACCCACTAAGATAACTCTAATTAAGAAATGAACTTCCGATTTATTCTATCCTGAATAACAACAGATCTAATAGCTGGTTATACTAACTGTAGTAGATAAGATATTGGAAGTGGTTCGTACATCGTTTAAGAATTTAAGAGTTTAGAAGCTGGTTTCATCAAAAAATGCTGTTCAACACAGGTGAACACTCTTCAGTTACATCCTATAATTACATAACCTGAGTTTATTTGTAGGTCTCCCCAATGATATTGCCAATTGTACTTTTATCTTGTTAAGGCCGTAATACTGCCTGGTTTGGTGTACAAAGCCTATTTGTTACTCTCCAGACTGGATATTTTGCTGCAGCAACTAGTCACTATGTCAGTACATACGGAGAAAAACTCCGCTCATGGGAATGGAAATGGTTTCAACATGATGGCGGTTTATCAAACTGAACATCTCCAGACTATTGAATTCTGACTACATCAGTCTTGGATTTTTGCTTTAACTTTTTTAAAAAAGCTTTCAGATAATGAGCTGTTAATGGGGAGTTTGTTCCCATAGCATGGAAAATTTGCTGGGACCAATTTGCAAAAGCTTGGCTCACATAAGCTTTTAAGACAACGTGTTTACACTCATTCCGCATGCAACAGGCGTACAGCTCCCATGCAGTTCAATGAAAGGAATGGTTAAGGAATCAGAGGAGGGGAGGACAGAGAAAAAATAGTAAATTTATGAATGGAAATAACCAAATTTCACAAAATCCTGTACACATCTAAAACAAACAAGTGAGCAAGCCATGCTATACAAATTCACATTTTATGTCGCACACAGATTCCATAATTAACATGTCTTGCAGGGTTAGCAATAAGACGGTGCATAGTTGCAACATACCAGGACATTAAGTATCAGGACTGGGATGGATATTCAAAACTATACAATGTGACTCTCCAAAGCTACATTGGTGTAAGCAAATATAACCTCAGAGAAACCCCTTTATAACATTGTCGCCTGCGTTCAATGTCTTAGGCCTTGTGTTGTAAAGAGAAGATAAAATTGTCAACATCCAGGTCATCAGGTTGTCACTTACATAATTTCCTGCTGCACGTGCAGCTAATAAGACTTCCCACATGGCAGGTGTCTGAAAGTGCTCCCTGCTTACAGCAACACCCTGACAACCTAGAAGATGGAGCAGTTTTTTTGTGATGGTTGATACGGCTGGAAAGTGCGATTTTGATTTTCAGTTAAGAAAATATTGGAGATTCACAATCCAATCACATAAGTGACCTTGGATTATAGCTAAAAAGGGTATCATGTACTGCACTGAGCTCCTTTCTTATATTATGAAATGTGGTGCATGAGTCTATATCCAATGTCAATGTTGAAGACATAAAAGTAACATGAGAGTAGACATCAGTGTGATTAATATAAAAGTGACTTGTACACGCTATTTTACGTCTTCCTGACGTGAAAGGTGCGAATATATAAATGCAATTTGTTGTTTACCTTTTGTGACCTTGAGTAGAAGTGGTGTGTGAATATACAGTAATTGAATGTGTGCAGTACCAAGGGCTACCAGGACAGCATGCATAAGTGTAACTCTTTCATGAGACACTGAATTTGCCTTTCATTCAGGAAAGGCATGATTTGCCTTTTATGTCTTTCATTAAACTAGAAAATTAATTATTTAAATTCTAATTTTACAGTTTTAGATACATCAAGAAGCTGCAAATGAAGGACATTGCTGATCGCATGCTTCCAGAAGTGAGAGCTACCAGTCCAGATGTCGATTTTTATGAATAGTCAAACCGAGTTTAAGACACTCATTGCTTCCTGAAGCACATAAGTGTCATTGCTTTACGTAGCTGTTAACAACAAATTTGTGGAGTACTATGTGTGGCTGGAGGAGGTGGTCAATTTTTTTTCATAATAGTTAAAGACTATCTGGTGGCAAAGTGAAATCGTGATTTGATTTAGATTTAGTTGCCATTTAAATGTAAATTAAGAATGTTTAGCCATTTCAACTATTAGCAACATCTAGCTATTATTCAAACACTCTTATCCAATACTCGCACTTTTTAGTTTTAAAAAATTCAGCATATTATTCAAATTAAAAAACGTTAAAAGTTTTAGAATTTGGTTGATTTTATCATTACATTCCCCAACCTAGCCAAACATCCATCTCAGTCCCAAATGAAATTAAAGTGTCAGTGTTGTGCCAATACTACGGTAACAGAAAAATAACAGTACTTTCCACAGAGGGCGACAGCAGCTATAGACTTTGAAAGTGATTTACAATTTACACAGAAGGGAAACTAATGGTGTGGATAATGTGCCAGACAACAACAGTGCCCACAAAAAAACAAAAGGGAACAGTACCACCCGACTCCACAGATCAATTGTTGAAATCAGACAAGATTAGTTTTTCCCTCAAACACAAATGTTCTTATCATTGCCAACCACTTCATTTCTAGAATCCTGCACCATCTCTCCATTCTCAGTAACTTTGAATACCTCGGGTACCAGTACCGTAGTAATGGCAAAACTAGACAGTATTCAATTCCTTAAGACATTCTAAGATGACAAAGGTGGTAATGCTTGCATTGACTAGAGATTGTATATAGAATGAATTGCAAGACAAGATGTTGCGGGTAAAATCCCATTCAGGTTCTTCCAAGAACAGCATGCAGGCGGCTGTAATACAATGGATATTAATCTAAACTTTACGACCGGAGAAAGGAAGGGAGGAAAAACAGAAAGATTATTTATAATTCAACATGCTATGACTCACTTTCACAGTAGCATTAGCAAGGAACATTTATTGATTCCTCTGTCCCATTCACATTGATAGCTGATATTGGTTAATGGCTTTGAATTGTATCTTTGCCTTTCCTCTACTGACCTCACTACCAATTTAATAGCAAAGCTTTAACTTCTACTTTCAAATTAAAGAAATGTAACTGAATAGTATTGCCAACTCAATGATCAAACTCTGGGGAAAGACAATAAGCATATAAAGAAACAGCATTCCATAAAGTCGAAACACAATAAATTATTCACTGTGAAAGAAATATAAGTAAGTTTTCACAACTTAACACTTCCAAGTTACCCAACAACACTGTCCAATTTCACACAAGATATCAAGCGAGGTCTTCAAGTTTAGTAGCCCTTCTATTACCAGGGAATATTTGGGTTGGCAGGTTAAATAATCACAGAAATGCAAGTTAATCTGAAGCAGTGTTTGATGCTTAAGGCACATCTGCAAAAGCTGTCACAGAGACAAACTGAAAAACCAGAGATGTACATTAACTTGGTAACTTATAGCTACAGTGCTGAGTGGAATATTGATCTGATCATATTCCACCACACTTGTAAGATTACTGCTCATCACATATTGGCAAGAAGTTAAAAAATAATCTTCAGATATGATGTAAGATGTGGCTTCAATGATATCACTTTACTTTTATCCACCACAATATTAACTGACATCTCAACTGTGCTGCTTTTATGAAGATATTATGCAGATATTACCAGATGCAGGGGGAGTAGGAGGAGGGGAAAAAAAGAGACAAACACATGGACAGTAGGGAGGTTTACATTCCTGGAAGAAAAATAGAGAGAGGGACACAAAGGAAACCAGAGAAATAAAAAAAAGGTTTGGATATGAAAAGGGTATGTTTCACAACTGTTTTATTCACCTCTGCAGTGATTGAGAAGTACCGGCCAGCAGTAGTTTTCATTACCTCCCATTCTACTTTGCTTAGTGACCATTTAATGGATCTTAATATAGTGTCTAACCATTTGCAATGTCTATGAAATTCACTGCAGCAGTTAGGTATCCAGCTGTGCAATCCTGCCAGAAATCCAGATGGAAAAAGGTATGTACAGTATTTGGAACATGTAGCTTCATCACTGATTCGATTTATAGCATGTAAGGGTACGGTGCTGTTCAAGTGGCACTCTTTGCCAATATGAGTTAGAAGTTAACCACAAAACAAAAAATTAGAAAATAAAATACATAATACAGAAAGACTGTAGGTGGAGTTGAAGGACACTACAGCTTTTATTTTTCAATAGCATGTAGTGTTAACAGCTACAGATGAATACTAAAACTGCTCTTACCATTTGTGGACTATATTTCAGGCTGAGTTCTCAGTTTAATTATTTGTAATGACAACCACTCATAAGGATATATTGTTACTGTAAAAAAAGTGTCTCATGAATGCTTTTTCTGAGAATAATAGAGTAAATAGAAAAATCGGAATCTATTGGGATTCTATTATTTACATGAAACTCCTTGATAAAACACAACCCTCATCAGCTTTGAAATATGGGAATAGGAAATCTGCCAACCCCTACATGACCGAATTTGTTCCTAATATCAATCATATGTTCTTCCTGGTTCCCCATTTCCACCCAAACAGCAAGTGGAAATAAGGCTTCACACTGTTCGATATAAAAAAAAACTTATTCTAGCTGCCCGATTGATTTCTTCAGATACATAAACATATCTATATAAAAACAGAGGAACAAATAAGACAGCATCCAGCAATGTCCCCCGTTATTTGTTGTCCAATACATACTTTGAGGATTGAGTCTTGATCTTTTACGATAATGTTACAATTTAACATCACAGGTAGGTATGTGATATAGACAAGAGTCTTGACATTTTCTTACTGAATTCTGTGAAATTCAGCAATTTATTAGTTTACGGGCTTCAAAATATTAGGAAATTAAAAAGAGCAGTGGAAAGGGGAACCATTTTTTATATAACAAACTAAAGAGTAATACACCCCTAAAATCAGTCATATAAATTACCTAATGTCCCAAGTATTTTGAAATTAGGAAAAAAACTAATGATTTTATATTAATCTCTACTCCCCCATGGTGACTATATATAAATAATAACGCCAGTTCACCTATTCAGAGTTAAATTCAACTGCTTCAGAAATATTAGCATTTAGTCGGTCAATTCTTTTATATCGCAACCCTCGCAACAACAACTTGGGGTTCTAGAATTGCAATTCTGCTCATATATTCAGAAGATTGATTTCCTTCTGCCATGCTCAATGACGTTGCCAATTGTTCAGGAAAGATGTTGCAAATTGCGTATTTGAATAGGGATCATAATTTCACAATCAAGATTGATTTGGGAAATTCAAAATAATAGCGTCTGGAACTTGTGCTAATCAACTGTGAAATCTAAACGAATACCTTTATGCCTATGAATGTCAGAGGCTGGAGTGAGATAACAGTTTCAAAGCAATACCCGCACAGCTACCAAATGTGAAAAGAGCAGACAGCAGGCAAGATTCTCCTCACGGCGCACAGCAGAGCCAGTGATTGAAAACAACATTAACATGCAGCACGCTGACACTTCCACAAAGTTTTTAAAGACATTTAAGCAGAAAGTCATTAGATTCCAACAGGCAGGGCTAGGCCGTGCCTGGCGGGAGCCAGAAGCCCCAACTCTCCTCTGTCTCACTACTGGACAGTCCATTTGGCGTGGCGTAGGTGGATAAGAAGTGAAAGAGACCAACCTTCTCGCTGATCTGAGAGATGAAGGGTTTGATGGTAGAGTGCAATGAGGATGAGGAGGGAATAAAAAGACAAGGAAAAACACAGAGAGAGTAAAAACAGGCCAGGCTTCATCAATCCACACACCACTGAAAAAACAAGACAAGACACCAGCTTGATGACTTTCACACTGCACACGCATTTGGATGCGCACATATACAACCCCTCTCCCCACATAAGCCAGACTCCACATACAAGACTGAATGTCCTGTTGAAACAAGGGTTCTGTCACACCCCTCAAAAAAAAACATGATTCTTCACGGGTACATTCAGACTTTACCACAACTTCACGCTCGTCAGAAAATGACATTTGTGAAATGATTAAAATATCAAAAGAAATCCGTTAAACTAGGGCTGAGAAGTGTCACTAAAGATTGTGGAGATCTTTACAATCGTGGTAAACATTTAAAAGATAACCATTTGAGCAGTGGTTGCAGGTGGAATATTACAGCACAATAGCAATCCTAAACCAAAAGAGCACCATTTGGCTTTAGACATTTCAAAAGATGCCTTGTCCCAGTTTTCTTTAATTATAATTATAACCAATTGAATAAATGTTGTGTGTTCTAAACGTGTGTATTCTAAACGTTTGCAGCAAAAAGCTAATTCCATTCAATTCTAACTGGAATTTCATTACAGCAGAACAAGTTATACAGTCAGCTTTCTCATATTACTGCTGGGAAGACAGTTTATAATGTGTCTGCTTCCCAGCCCTTTCCATATACAAAGCCTGACATACTTAAAAAAGACATAACATGAAATCTAAATATAATCAAAACAAAAGGCCCAGTTAGTCTCTTAATAATTTTGGTTCTAAATTCTCACAAAATACATAAGCATTGTAAACAGCAGGCAAGCACAATTGTGACAGGAACGTATAGTTGAAATATCATGTTTCCTCAGCCAAGTTACTGTAGTCCTCCTATCAGATGTTTGAAATTAAAAAACCTCTACATGACAATTTGAGAAAAAAAAGGGTTAGGTCATGGCTCTGTGAAATAGTTATGAGGAAATGACGATGTTAAATTAACTTACAGTAAAACTCATTTGTCAACATGAAGATCAATGTAATGTGTCACAATACTTTTAGGACTTATCACCTTAACTAAATCATAATGTGTAGGACATTTCCACAATTCAAATAAAGTTAGTTCAAGATTTAAATAAATAAAGTTAGTTCAAGATTCAAGATCTTAGCCATTTTACAGAGGGCTGTGCTAAACACCTACTTTGTCTTTTTATCTACTTTCCTTGCTACTCCACAAAACTGCTGCTGAATAGAAGTTCATTGAATGGGGAGGTATAATAATAATCCTTGCATTTGATATAGCTCCTTTTTACGTTGTTGAAATATTTCAAAGCCCTTCACAGAATATACAGTGAAGTGTAGTGACTGTATTTTTATCAGTGAAACGCAGCAGCAATTTGCACACAATAACGTCCCGCACATTTGTCGATTGAGTGACCAAATTGCCATTTTTATTTGGAAGGATTATTATCGCCAGAAAGCGATCCGCCAATCGACTAACAACTGGGTTCCTACTTACCTCGAGGCAAACAAAAGTGTGTGGATTAAGGAAACTCGCCTATGGTTTTAGCCGTCCCAGGAATCCAACCTGGGTCCCCTCACTTGCGCACTAACCACTACACTACAGGACTCCACAAAGGTGAAACAGAGAAACTTGCGAATGTTTTTGTCAGTACCATGAATGCTAATCTCCTGATAGACCGCTAGGAAGCCTGCTTAAACGATCAAGAGAATAGAAATTCATTTTCCCCTCACACCAAAAGCAGGAAATAGTTAAGGTAAATTATAATTGAAATTTGTTTGTGGTCTTTCAATTGGACAAATGGTTTAGTGGTATAGCAGTGCAGGCACTCATTTTTCAATTTCAATTTATTTATTGAAATGGCTAAGGAGATAAAACAATTATAAAATTGGTTAATAATTGATCTGCATATAGATTCATTGCCTGCATAGTAAACAGTGTACATTATTAGAAGGCAAGTAGTTTAGTTAAGATTATTCACACATTTTACATCCAACACTTACCTATGAAATATATTCCAAATTATGCACTACTGGCTTTATGATAATACTAAATATAAAGCAGTACAATGTCAGAACCTCCAAATAAATAAATGGTGCATGAAACAACATACCAATAAACTCTTACTTGCTTTGATTATACAGAAAACTACTGATTCCAGCAAATAATCTGAAAATCATTAAAATCTGCTTGTGTGTCATCTGATCATTCTCCCGTTCCCCCCAAACTGGCAGTTGGGAGTAAATCATTAATTGCCCATAACACAAGCTTGTTCTTTTCTGCTTCGATAGTCTGAAAATTCTTCAAATAGCGATTAGATTGTATGGACAAAACATTTGCAAATTAGGATACAACCTGGGAAAGAAAGGTAACTGGAGCACATGATGGCCTACAGCATATTTTTCTCACAATATTCCCAAGAGTAAACTACAAGAGAAATCATTCTGATTTATTGTACTGGCACAGCTCCAACTTCATCCTTTTGAATACAACAAACATTGTGATAAACAATGATTATAAATAATGATTCTTTTGAGGAGCTGAAGTAAATCCCATGTTGTGTATGGCCATAGGCTCATGGCCAACACAGATCCTCCTGTTTATATTTTTGGGGTTAATTCCAGATATTTACTGTAGACCCACTGAAAGGAAACTGAAAATACCCCCCTTAGAGTTTTTAATTAAGATCACAAATGTAAACACTGTCTGTATGTTCATACATACAAGGCCAGAGAGCTGAAAAACACTTGCGGCTGCACAACTTGACAAATGTGTTGGATCAGTCTGACAATTGTCACAGCAATTAGTCAACCCGTCATCTAATTGCCCCATGTACCCAGGGTTTGCTCTCTTGCAGCAATTATTGGATAAATAGTTCCCAATGATACTGTTTAGCATTGCAGATTTAGACTGCATTTTACACGATGAGTTCACCGGCAACAGCATTCCTATTTTTGTGAGCAGACCAGAATTTTAAAAATAGTCGCTCCCTACCTGGAGTTGCCCAAGACTGCTCCCTTTTCATCACCAGGTTGTTCTTCAGCCGCTGTCAGCATGCAGCGACACATGTAATGTGATCACACAATAACTCAGACATTGTGCTCTTCACATGCGCGTGGGACAAGCACAAAATAGCCTGATATTCACCTAGATAGATCTGCTGGCCACCCACTGATCTAGAAAATATTTCCCAAAAGGTCTAAAGCCAGTGAAAATTCAGCGCATGATGTCATCAAATATTTATGTTACGATTTCATAAATTGAGGTGCAAAAAGTTTAAAAAAAGGAAATTCCAGGATTTCTAAATATAACAACAGGGGTTCTAAGAGCAACACACAAATATAATATAAAAGCAGCATTAGCATGAACTCGGGAGTTGTCAATAAGCAATCTTTTAGCAAATTGTGCTAAAACAGATTTTTTTAAATCAACAAAATAACCATTGCAATAAATTTATTTTATGGAAAAGTGGTGGTTGTAATAATTCAAATAATCAGAAGCAAATTAAATCTATTATAAATTAAAAAATAATCCCTACCTTAGAAGTAGTATTGAAGGAGCTTTTACGCAATACTTCCCTGCCCATAAATCTCACAAAATCGTTCTATGAAATCCTCCCCATTGCCCGCCTATCTTACATAACTAAGCAGTATATATTGCCTAGTATTGGCTCATATCATTCAAAAAGTCTTTCAATTCTCCACAATGTCAGTAGTCTGTCCAACAGAAAATTACTCAATTAAATATAAACATCCCACATACTTTTAACTTACTAAGATCAGTGCCCTGTTAGCCAAGATCAGATGGCAGTCAGCACACTAATAAGAAGTTAGTTCCTTGTTAGTTTGGTCTTGCTCTTGACATTTTGACCTGGCTATTCTACTACCTAAAATACTATTCATTAGTGGATAGACAGCTGATGTTGTGAGTTTTCCAATTCAAAAGCACCAAAGCACTTCTGCACACAGGTGTCTGAGGCTCCCAACAGTGCTGTATTATCAACACAACCTACGGTAGACAAAGATCATATGCTGACGATGCATCCTTAGTTAGTGACATCTAAATAAGTTTGCACAAAAAACAAATAAAACAGATGTTGTTAGAAGTGTTCAATTAGCAGAGCCCACTTTAAAAGACAAAATGGCAACATTAATTACAGGAAGATCCGCCACCAATACTGTACTACAAACATAAACCTAGCATCCTGAACAAAGTATCCATTCGATTCTTCATTTGACAAAATAAAAAGTTCATCAGAGAAAAACAAAACGAAAGCAGAAATGTTCATCTACATTTGATTGTTTAGAATAGTGAAAGCATCTTGATTCACAGACGTTGAATTGTATCTGGATACCTGTGCTTTTCAAAAAAGACATGTATTGATCAATTCTCTGAACTTAAAAAATTCTGAATATGATTAAGTAACAAATAAAACATGCTAACTAAAATATACAACAATTTGTTCCAACTATTTCTATAACATGCAAAAGCTCAGCAAGCAAGTTAAATAGACCCATTTCCTACCTCTTACGTACAAGTTGGCCGGAGCAGAGTAACGGGTTCCAGCACTGTTAGTTGCTACACATTCATATTTGCCTTGGTCAGACTCCTCACTGTTCTCAATCTGCAGGGCTCCTGTATAAAAACACATCAATAGCCTTGGTTACAGCATACCTCATATCAACAACCAGTTGCCTAACGCTGACACAACTCAAAATATGTGAGACAATTGCTAGAGCAAAGCAAGGCAGTCCTCGAATTCATAGACTGCAGGTATAAAAAAATTTCCTCTCCCAAAGAGTGAAAGAATGAAATGGAAATGCAAATATTTCATTCATATTTTATTGCACCCTTGGGCTAAGATCTTTGGTTTCACAACTGCTATTAAACCTATTTAAGTAATACGAAGCACACTATTTAGAAAAAAAAGGCGCATCCCTATTAAGATAAATGTTTTCTTTGGGAAGGTGGAGGAAAACAAGCTGACCTTATGGCACTTTATATTCTTCAGTTGCTTTCAGCTTGCTGCAGGATTCAGCATTGCTTGAAGTTTATGATAGATAAAATGACTTGTACTTTAATCCTTAACCTCCTGAAGAATTTCCTATACTTACACAATACATGCTATGATTTGTGTTCTAACCCTGACTATCCTGAGCAAGCAGGTTCTTCAGAATATTGCAGTTGAAACTTGCTGGAAACAAGTATTTTAATTCTTACCCCAGAAAATAATTTCAAACAGTGATGTAAAATGATGTGGTTGAGCACTCAATTTCTTACCCTGAATAGAACTCTGGTTTTGCACATGCTGAGACTGCAATTTCAATGATTCAAAGCTGTATAATGAATATGCAAGCCTGAAGTTTCATAGCAAATGAAATAGCATAATCTTAACAGAAGAATTGATTGGGGACATCTTCACCCTTACACTGTTCAGCATCTGGTATGGCTACCCTCCCTTCTCTTACAATTTTGTATACTGTGGCTGCTGGACTTCTAATTTTTACTCAAGATTACCAATTTCTACAGATACAAGTCTAATTAAAAGCAAAATTCTAATAGTTTCTGCAAAGGAATAAATGTTTCACTTTAAACAGAACCACTTCACCAGCACATAATATGTCTAATGAAATTCTAACACTGACTTGTTTAACAGACTATCCAGTCTCTTCTGAATTTAATTCTAAAAAGCCCAAGGGTATAATAAAGAAAATATCGACTGATGTGTTTGCAAGTCAGGTGCAACATCGTTCCTCGGGGATTACCCCTGCTTCTAATCCATCAGCACCAGTTTGCTGCAGTTTGTTATATTGCAGGTTAACTTTATAACCTGTGACAAAATTCTTCTAGCATTGGCAAAAGCAGTCAATATTTTAATATATTTTACTGTATTTACACTGACAAAAAACAACTATTTTAAGAAACCCTTATAGCAATAGATACAGAGATATCTTATTAACTAGCTATAGAAAAAGAACTCTGGGAACTCAGAAATTGCAGAAGATGGCAGTCTGTCTTTCTACAAAGAAGAAAGATTGGTCAGTCACAATTCAGGTGGCAGGTTTTCCTAACAAGTGTGTGCATTATTGCACTACATAGCTCCCTGTCTCTTTATCCAACACATGATTGATATCCTAAAGCATTACAAATGTAATGCTGGATTTTAAAACAATGGAATTGTGTGACTAAACAGTGTTACAAAACTGAATTTTATCACACAGTCTGTACACCAACACATTTTGTATAAAAAGGTTCAGAAACAGATACAAATGTACACTTTCAAATGGGAGAGCTAATCCCATTTTCAAAAGTTTAGAAGTGCTCATAGTTCTGCAAAAGTTAATCCCCTTATATTTGTGTGAGTGTAGAGGGGTGTGGGGGGGGAGGGACAGCCTGGGGTTCTATTTAAAATACCGAAATCTGGACTAATAATTTGTGCTGATTGGCAAAATGATTTTAGCTCATTTGTGCTTTCTTCAAGGAACTGAGAACAATGTGCAAAGAGAAGGAAACTAAAGCAGATGTTTTTTTCCAATATGGTTAACAGAAAAGCATGCTGGAGCTCCCAAGCAAAGTGGGGGTAAAATATGTTATGCAACTCTATTATTAAACCTTCTAATAATGAAAAACAGAAATAAAATAATATTCTTGATACAAACAACTCAACTGAAAGATTACCACTTTCGGTTCAGCCTTCACTTTGCTGAGGAGAAGGAACTCAAAATGTGATTTAAAGAAAAATCAGTAGTCAGGGGTTTAGCTCCCACCCTATTAATGCTTTGTTCCCTTTGCTCTAGAAATGTACAATTTATAAATATGTCGATTCTGAGCGGGCTGGTGGTTTACCAAAAATTCTAATTTCAGTATTTCTGACAAATTGTTTTATAGTCCACAAACCAGGGTCACTGAATTGGTCTGTGAAGGCCAACAAAAGGAAAATACAGCTTTAAGAGTAAAAGAAACCCCAAATACAGTGCATCCACATGATTACTATGGAAACAGAATGAACTTCCGACAAACTTCCACTTGGATTTGAGAAGTCTTACTTTGTTTTTTTGGATCTTGTTCCACGACTCTTCCAGCAGTGTGAATGAGATATGCAAATACACACAGGGTAAGGCTCAAAACTTAAAATATTTTATTTCTTCAGATGGGTGAAATATGTTATCTTGTAGGTCTCAACTGACAGAGGTGCTGACCAATAGAATGCTGACGAAAGGCTCCAGCACAGAATACACAACTTTAAAAAAAAATGCAGGGTATTCAAACGGACAGAAATTTACAGGTCAGAACCAGACTACGCAAAGCATAGCAATTAATCATTTTATTCTTAGGTTGAGGACCAGTTTTTCAGTTAAGGTGGAAAGAGAGTTTTTAAAAATACGTTGTTGGCTCAGTTAAAAGGTTTTTGAACTTATAAGAAGCTACAGTATCCCTAAGTGGTGTCCTTCAGATGCTGCACTTAAGGAACCCCCTCCTAACAGAAACCAAGACCTAATCTCAATTGCAGCACTAATGTATATCCAAAGTGCTTTATTCATTTGTTACGGGTTGCATTACACTCTGGATTTAGTTTTCGCCAGGCTTTACTGCCAAGACCTCTTCTGGCCCAGTGCCTTGGGACTTCCTCCCAACGTGAAAGGCACAATACAAATTTATTTTTGTTGCTGTTCCGCAGCACCTGTTTTGTAGTAGAACAGTGTAAAGGTTCATAGACTACTTTCTTTTATGTATCATTTTTAAAATAAGTTCTTCATATGGAGTGAAGCTCTTGAGAGCAAAATAATATTAATAATAGAAATAAAATAAATAGTTGCCTTTCTTTCTAGAGCCTTATCACACTTTTGACACAATTCAAAGTGCTTTACAGAATGTACTGTAAAGGAAATTGACTGCATTATTTTGTGGGCGGAAAACAGCAGCCAATGACTGCATACCAATGTTCCAGAAACAGTTGTGAATTGAGCGACCAAATTATTATTTAATTTAAAAAATAGATTATTTTTAAAAAGAATTATTCCTCCCGGAAGAATGATCCACCAATCAACAAGGTACCTACTTCCTGCTGGGTAAACAGTGGTGCATGGAGAAAGGAAATTTGCCTAAGGTTTGAATCCAGATAATTTCGCTTGCGAGGTGATTGCTCCAACCACTAAATTTAGGATTCCTTAAGGATGAGTTCTCCTTAATCTACCATTTTATGATCGTCTTAAAAAAATTAAATGAAGCAATTTCCACTCTTGACACCCAGTTTTAGCAGCAATCAACCCTTCCTTAGGATGAAAATTGGATGAGGCAAAAACATCTTCTACTGTACCTAATGCTCTTCATAGTTCCCATGTGACCAGAAATTGTGGATTGCAAACGTGGCAGCTATAAAGTGTGGGGAGATTACTCAAACTCAGTTCACTTTTACAACTATCAGAGAAGAGATTTACCGCATCAGCTTTAGGTGGACTAAAAATCAGGTCATGATTATGAAAGAACCCTTGCCAGCTGACTGTACCCTCTCTTCAAGTTCTTTCTTTTGAGCTCTGACCATCCTTATTGAACACGCATTGAAAAATAGATGAGATACTGCTATTCAATTTTATATCCCATAATTTATTAACTTTGGTGCTTTCATCTCTTTTCTGGTGGAAGTTGGGTAATGAGATTTACAAATGGAGTAGTGTATAACAATAGTAAAAGTGACCTATGTCTCAATCCCATATCCAGATATTAAAAAATATTATTAACTACAAATTATTTTTCTTAAAAAAAAGGAAAGTTGGCCATTTTAGCTTTGGGCAGAACAATACCAGTAGTGGGTGGCCCATTAAAGTAATATTCACAACAGTTTTAGTATTTGTAGACTAACCAAAGTGCCACGATTGCATAAATAGATGTATATAATTTGCCAAATTTGTGATTGTTCTGTAATCGGGAGGGTATGGGGGGGAAAGGAGAAGGGAAATATTCCTTAGTCACCAAATACCTTTAGAGAAGAGTATGTTTAGTCCAAATGTTAAGGTTTGATCTACATTTTGGGGCTACCTCCATATACACTCTGGCAGGATTACCACACAAGGATACTGCAAGTTATAAACAAGAAAATCACTGACTCTCAGACATATTAAAAACACAAATCAAGACCAAACCAAGTACTGTCATTAAACATTCTTTGATCCTTTTTATTGTTAATATTATAGTTGTGTTTAGATTTGCAAAAGCTCAATTGAACAGCATAAATGCAGACTAGGGACATTACTATGACATTTCTATCAATACGGATGCAATTTTTAAATTATATTTGTTCAATTTAAAAAAGACAAATACGTTTTAATTCATATAAAGCACATTTCAACTTTATTATAATTGATATGAATTTTTTAAATGTTTTATGAAATGGATGATTTAATTAAAGGGATGTTTGATTTTATTAAGTACGTGCAAATGATGCCTTAAATGGTTCCAGTGCTCAGACCCTTTAATGTCACCAGGAAAAGTTAGTTATGCTTGTTAACCAAACAAATGTAAATAGATTAAATACTACTTAATACCACCAGGTAAATTATGTGCAGTTCATAACGAAGACTTATTGCAGCAATCCACCACTGTGTTTTGGCTGAAAGCGCATCAAATACACAAACTACAATTCAAGACCAGATATCACAAATAATCACAAAGTGCATCTGTGCCACCAGAGTAAAGAATTTACCTACAGGTCATACATATTATGGCTGTTCCAAGTAATCAGAATTACAATACTGTCTTGAACTACTTTAGCGCTAAAATGTTCAACTAAGCCAACCTAAACTAAAATTAAACAGCATGGTTGAGTGAACAAATCAATTGAAAGGACAGGGAGGTGGGGGTGATACAGACCAAGATGATGGACATAGATAAAGGGTATAGTTATAGATACAAATGAAAGTCACCTATAGGTCTGGTGGGTTCTAATATAAACTGGGTTCAGATTTATTTACACAACAGGTTATGGATACTGTATAAAGTTTTTAATTCAACTTTTATGCATGTCTTTTTACCTGCTCCCCCAATGAACCACAAAAAAGCTTACTTATCAAACACTTGTACATAGGTTGGTACCTCTTTGTGATTTTTTTATGGTAACCATATCTGAGGGTTTGAAAAATTATCCCAACCATCCCGAGTTGTAAAAATCACAATTTTTCACTGGTGCAACTAACGCATCAGAGTTTATGATGATTCTATCATAATGACTGAATTTGAGGCTCCTGGGGACACTCATTTTTCTGCAACACCGGAACCAGATTAAGACACACTTCTAAACTTAAAACATGTGTTTATTAGATTTATCCAGGTGATTACGTGGTTCTGACAGATGATAAATTGTGTCCATTTTGTGTGAAAAAGGATTTATTTTTTTTAAAAGAAAATAAAAGCCACTGTACATTGAGAAGTTTAAACATATGGGTGCAGTTTGAGAACAGGGAGAAGGGAGAGAAATGGGCTCAAAGCAAAGCAAGTGTCAGGGCCAAGAGAATGCTAGGGAATGAGAACACCAGAGGGAGATGGAGTAATGACAATGACTCTGGGCACGTTCAGCATTCTTACCTCTGATTGGTGTACCACCTGGTGAGGTAATTTGAATGCAAATAAGATTAGAGAGAAGCATTAGTACAAAGAGGAAAGAAAAATTAAAGAAAACCAAAGGAAACAGGAAAGAATTTCAGCTTAGATTTTTAAAATATATGTTTTTTTTCTTTTTAAGCGACAGAAAAGGCTGATGCAAAGTAACAAGTCAGAGCAATTTCTAGGAAGGTTAGTAAAGCTGTTCTCAGCACTGCAGCATCCATGTAAGTGCCTGGACCTGTCCAAGTACTGAGTTGGCAATCAATCTTCACTGAATAAGTCACATAGACAGCACTTTGCTGGAGGCGGAAAACTGGGGAAATGGCTTTATATTTGTTCATTATTTTTTTACTAAAACACATCAACCAGTGCATCATATTTTAAACCTTTTTCTCGGATGGCAAGAGCGATGCATCATTCTATCAAGGTTTATTAGATGTTTTTGTGCTTTGATATGCAGCTAGTTATTAGGCATGGTGAGGATGTGGGTATGGCTCAGTTAGTAGAGGAATGCCATGCACCACTGCTTTTATGCTTATTGGAGTCTGTACACCAAGCACTTACCAAAGGATTCTGAGAAGTTCAACTGAGAGACAGAAAACAGAATTAAACAGGACACACCATGCCACGTGAGACTTTTTGTTTGAAGGCTACTGAAAAGGATTTAACATAAGTTGGTGAATGTGCATCTAATATTAGTGTGAGCATTGCGACTCAGGATATGCATGTTTTAATTGAGTTGCCACGTCATGTCCAGGAGTCCCCTGTTCACAAACAAGAAGCTTGAGAATTAATAAACATACCAAATTCACTCCGATAGGAGTATAGCAGCAGGCAAATGTTTATCTGGTAGCTAACTGACGCATATTTTATTCGATATACTGTACTGTAGTTTACATTTCATGAAGTTTCATTATCCCCTCCTCTCCCTTTCCCAATTTACAACACATTTTGAAAAAAAATCACATAGCTGAAATGGATCATTAGCAATACAGTTCACAAATGTCTGAAGAAACATTTCAGTACAGTATTCCGTTTTTAAGAACACTCCATTACCAAGTAGCAAGCTAATCATTTATCATTTCAAAACTACAGTAGCTGCTCTCTGTGCTTCACACTATGTTTATGGTGGAAGTTCACTTTGTTTTACAGGAGGAATTTAATAGCTTCAGTGGAACATATTTCCCCCTTCTGAACCACTATAAAGAGATTACCATATGCATTAGCCACTGTGGAACAAATGGATAGCAGGAGTCTGGAAAACTGAATCCGAGTGTGATTAAGCTTCACACAAAGACATTTTCCAATACAGCTGCAACCTCTCTTTAAATCTAAAACCCTTTTCACCTCTCTGGGGTTGATAAAACGTTGGTTACCATTAGCAGCAAAAATTGTTATTACATCATAAAGTAAGTAAAGGTACACGGGGCATGTATCCAATTGTGTACAATGGCTGAACAGAACACCATATGGTTAAGCAAAACTAAGAACACTGTGGTTAACACTTAAAGGGTTACTGGGTTCATTGCTACAAAAAAGGCCAAAATATACACTCACTGAATTATAAGAATTACTATTAAATTCACATTCTGGAAACAAATTGAAATGAACGCCTCATAAAGAATATGCAACTCATTGAGAATAGTGTGAAATACAGGGAATAACCACAGTTGAGTTGTGCAATAACAATTAGTCTGCTGTGTGTTAATGTTACAAATTAGACCACCAGTTATATTTTAGCATTTTTATGGGAATATGGCTGCGATTTACTTGAGATTATCGCTGGTTGTTTTATCATGGGTGTAGTCTCAGAAACAGTGTGATGCTACTTTTTAATCAATTTACAAGGTTAATTCATGTGACCAAGTAACACATTGTTGACTTTGCTCTTCAATCAAATTCCACATGCACATTTTATACACCTAGATAAAACATAAGTAAAAGTACAGATAGCCCAATTTGTATCAGAAATAAACTTTACATTTGAAAATAATAGATTGAATTCAGAAAAGTAATTACACCTTTCTTGGTCTTTTATGGATATGTAGTCTTATACTTAAGATTCATTCACATTTGCCTCTGCCCGTTTCGTCTCTATTTCTGTTCCTCCCTTTCAGTTTCTTTCTGCTTTATTCTTTGCCCCTTCTTTCTGAGATTTATCGTAAATTCTCTGCTCTGTTTTTTGTCTTTCTTCTATTGCCCCATCTGTACTTCTAACAGGATCTCATATTGCTGCCTAGTTGTAGCTGCAGCTGCCCTGCTGTAACCCACTACTAACATGAGATGGCTTCTTTGGGTTACAGTTCATTTGTATGCTGCTGGCATCAGAGCGCATCAGATTTACTGATGGTTTGTTTGTCACGGTTATTGAGGACACATACTGCAGTGCTGTCCCAATGCTAGTGGCAAAATGAACAAACATACGATATTTGGGGATATTTCATGCTTTTAGAAGTTTCAATTTTTTTTTTAAAAAGCATGAATAAGATATCACTGATACTCTTCCTGCGTGGTAATCCTCTAGTTGTTTAAACATCACATTATAATTTTAGCTGTTCAACAGCCTCTATATATACACTACACATGCATATTTTATGCACTTGGATAAAATTACTGACTGTTGTGCAGATTATCAAAAACATTTGATTGGTTCACAAAGTTAGAAAAAAAGGATTCAAACTAGGGTCCGTCGATATGGAAATTTTCCGATTTAGATATATCGATGGGCTCATATCGAGATATACCGAAATATCGATATTTTCGGGTTTTTCGTACGGCGCATGCGCGCGCATTTGGAGTGCGCAAGCGTTCCGGGTGCGCGCGCGTTCCGGGCCTATCTCCTCAGGAGGTAAATATCTTTCTCTCTCTGTGTCTCTCACTCTCTCCATCTCTGTGTTTTTCTGTCTGTGTCTCTCTCACATCCCCCCCATCTCTATCTATCTGTATATTATCACATCCACCCCGTCTCTCCCCCCCCCCCCGCCGTCTCTCTCCCTCCCCACCCCCCCCAGCTGTCTCTCTCCCCCCATCCTCCCCCAGCCGTCTCTCCCCCCCCCCCCCCCCCCCCCCCACCACCCCCCAGCCGTCTCTCTCCCCCCCCACCCACCCCCAGCCGTCTCTCTCCCCTCCCCCACCACCCCCCAGCCGTCTCTCTCCCCCCCCACCCACAGGGCCCAGCCTTCTCTACCCCACCACCCACCCCCAGCCTTCTCTCTCCCCCCCCCCCCCCCTCCCCCCAGCCGTCTCTCTCCTCTCATCCTTTGCATACCTGTATATTGTATTCGAGGACTGTGAATACAATATGGCGGCTTTGCACCTCAGTCTGTGCATTGTGTATAGAGATAAGCATTCTGGGTCTTGTAGTTCAGTGTGCGTGCGTTCCGATTTTTTACCTCGATATATTGATTTTTCGGTATATCGATATTTTTGAAATGCCTATATCGGCATATCGATATGAAAATTATATCGGATTTTAGCGATATATCGATATATCGCCGGACCCTAATTCAAACTTTTGCTGGAAGATGTAGATTTTCTTGAACGGGTTGAGAATTCAGTTGAAAATGTTGAGAGAATAGATAGAATATAGATTTGTGCCACAAGATGTCAAAGATACAGAGTTTCCATGTTTGTTGAGTGTATATCTCAAGATGCACCATCTATGAGTGCTATCTTGAAGGCATTCTATGAACGGATGCAGATGTGGTGGCTACATTTTCAGTTTGTGATACATTCTTGGACCTAAATGTAAACCTTCCTCCATTTTGGTTATTAATGAAGGAAAAGATAAGAAGCATAGGCTGTGGAAGCTAGGTTTTACAGTAATAATAAGTTAGAATTTTTCTAATTTCTTCTGACATTATTATCAAACTGTCAGAGATAAGATCAGCAATTTTTGTTTAATAATAATTCGTTTGGAGCCAACAAAAATGGATAACTTCTGGGTGGTCATAGAGTTCACACAAGGGCCACTGTCAGTGCGATGTTAGTGGTACATCCTGCCCGTAATGCGTCAGAAGTGATGTTCAGAATCCTTCTTTGCAATAACAAGCAAGCACAGCACATAAGAAGTGAAATTCACGGCATGGATCAGTCAAAAAATAATAAAAATTGTTTTTTAAATCTTTTTTGTTTCAGATTGCAGAATATCAATAGATTTATTTTTATTCATTTTTACCAACCCCAAGTATTATGGACTTGAGATAAAAAATCCAACTGAACAACATTTGGTGCATAGACCAAACCCACCTTGACCAAAGAAAGAGAGAATATAATGCAATTTGGGCCTAAAAATAATCATTATCAAATGATCAATATGTTTTTACAAATATTTTAGGCATCTTAACATACTTTCCATTAATTTTAGTAGAAATAATTATTTAACAGTGTAGCTTTAAAGACAAGTAACAAAATCATCTTTGTCATTATATTCCAAAATATACCCAAGCATAGGTCTACACATATTTTGAACCTGTTATACTTTGGGGGAAAAAGTTCTCTGGACTAGAAACAACTGAAAATAAAATATTTTAAAGCATCTTGGGAGAAAAAAAATTGTCAAATGTATTATGCTTGTGTGACAAATGGGGAAAATAGGAAATAGTAGATTTTATACAAATTACCATCTCCATATTTTTCAGACCAAAGTGACAGTGTACCACACAAAGCAATCGGTCTATCTTCCTTCAATTGACTGACTGAATTCTGTAAGAAATGTTAGCATTTGCTTTGATGATGCAGATTTTAAAAAATGTTTAAATCAGTTTTTAAACAAAAAAATCATTCACTTTCAGAGCAATCGAATCCTGCTTACATATGTGACTGGCACAGTGAATGCCTTCAAATCTGTATTTCAAATAAAATAATGCATTAAATATAAATTCAAAGCCCTCGTTCATAACAAAATACTAATATTCCATTCTGTTGAAAAGATAAATTCTACTAAATTTGCTTAAAACTTCAATTACTTTTTTTTAAAAAAGGAAAAACACAGCACATAACTTTACATGGTAAACACAGCTGAATTTTACATTTACTTTTCAATTCAATATGAAGGAGGACCAAACTTTCTACAAGTAACATTACATGTTTGGACATGAATAGCAATAGATCCAACTATTCTAAATACAAGATCAACATTGTACTAGGTGAAACTAGGTACTGTATTTGCTGGTTGTTAATTCTGGGTACCAGATCGGATTCATAACTCGATTAAGTCATTCTGAACCTTGTTATATATCTGCATCAGCAAGGCATTGAATAAACAAACCGCAAGCCATTTGTCACCATCTCTATCAGATACTACTGGGAATATTTCAATCCTGCTAAATTTTAGATGACAAAGAATACAGTGATATATTTTTGGATACACCCAGTTAGTTGAAGAAAACAACATTTCAAGGCGAAAAAGAAACAATTATGCCCAGGACTAGTAATTGAAATAAAAACATTAGCAACAATGGAGTATGAAAATTGATCAATTAATGTTATATATGCTATCAATATAATTGACCTACAATTCAATTTCCTCAATTGGTCAGTATGAACATCAACTACCACAGAAGCAACCGGATCAGTAATTTATTGGTAGGCAAATCATACAATCATTGAATTTTACAGCACAAAAGGACGCCATTCAGTCCATTGTGTCTGTGTCGGCTCTTTGAAAATAGTTATTCATAGTCAATCCCACTCCTCCAGCTCTCTCTCCATAACCCCGCAAACATGAAATATTTCTTCTTACCTGATCGGAGTTGTTTGATTCGACCGTTGCTGTTGCTGGTGTCCACTGGTAAGAAATCCTTAAACCATGTGATTTCAGGGTCTGGATTGCCACTGGCAGCGCAGAGCATTGTGGCCGTGCGGGTTCGCTCCACGACCTTCAACTGTGGGCCCATGTCAATTTTGGGAAATCCATGAGGAAGCTGGTCCTCTATTAAAACACAATTGGATCAGGACTAAAATTAATTTCTGAAAACATATACTGTCAATTGTGACAATCCCATACACTAGAGTCGTCCTCATTGAAATAAGGCCCATTATATCAAGCACGGTATAGGTGCAAAACCAGCTGCATCCACTCAGCCATTTTTAGACCTCTTTATTTACAATTCTTTAATATTCACAATGGTTTTCAGCTAACAGACTTTGCTCCTTTACTGCGAACCAAGCATAAATCAGATACGGTCTACAGCATTATTCTATTGCTATGCTCAGTCAATACAGGGGTGAAATAGTACACATTTATCTCCCGAATCCTCCGATGCACTAGTGTTTAACCTCAGGTTAACGTCCAGCATGCTGTCTCTCTCTGATGAATTGCTAAATCGTCTAATTTTCCCACAATGCAACACCTGAGAGATTCTGGGTCAGTGAATTGCACTGTGCATGCCAGCATTGCAAAGAATCTCATTTCCAAATTATTCCCAGCGTCATTAATCTAGAATGACAAATTTCCTAGACACCCGTCACTCAGCATGGCCATAACAGGTGCTGTGATAACCACAAGGAGAGTCAGGAACTGAGATCATGATTGCTTCCTGAAAATTCACAAAAGCTTGGCTGAGCATTTATTAACACATTAATAACTTCTGTATGCACCAGTTGGCTATCATCTTATTGCCTCTCTCACTTAACACATAATATGAACAATGTTGAAATGTATGGTCAACATCTCCATGAACTGAAAATTTCAACATGCCAGAAGGGGAATGGTTTTTTGAGGGGCAAACAATACATAAAATTGGTAGACTGATAATGCAGTTTACGCTACAACTTCTGCAGCTGTACAGATTATTTTTGTCGATGTACATTTTATTAATTATGGAAACAACAGTATGAAGATGGATAAAAATCTTGTGAAAGTGATAAATTCCTGGTCAGAGCACAATGAGTAAAGTGCCAACACCATACATAATGTTTGTCTTCTTGCCAAGTATAACATTCTCATCATTCTCTTTGGATGACGTTCAATCTTAAAATAAAAATCTTCAAGCAATCTTAAGAGATTTTGAACCACTCATACCAAGAAAGAAAATCTCAAGACACAATTTGTTTTAAAAAATTCATGGCTGGGTGAGCAATTGATCTTGCCCTGCAGCCTCAAGTTCAGGCAGGAGCTTGCTAGGAAGAAGCTTTGAGTATAGTACTTGTAACTTTATTTAAAAACACAGGAAGACAGCAAATAGTTCAATACCATGTTTCATAATTTTGTCCACACCACAGTATAAAACAACACAATTTGGCAGTGGGATTCTGAGATCTACATCTTTATCCAGCTTGGAACCGAGCAGTGCCAAACCATTTATCATCCTGAGCTATCAAATTGAATCATCTGAATAGAAGCATGTACCCCTCCAAGTTGGCACTTTCTAGTCAGGCTACACTGAAAGCCTTTACATATTAACCCAAGTAGTTGCTTCTCAACAAATGAAGTGTTCTCTAACCTTTTCAAAGTTTGCTCTGGTTATTATTGCAAAGGTCCTGCCAAGACCTGTGGAGTCCTGTAGCTCAGTGGTTAGAATACTCGCCTTACAAGTGAGAGATCTGGGTTCAATTCCAGGTAGGGTGAAGCCTTGGGCAACTTTCTTTACTTCACATGCCTGATAATAAGCCCAATTTTTTTTAATTGATCACTTCAATCCACAACTGTTTGTGGGACCCTGCTGTGTGTAATTGGCTGCCGCATTTCGTCCACAAACATACAGTCAATTCACTTTACAGTATATTCTGTGAAGCGCTTTGAGACGCCTAGAAAACATGAAAAGCACTATATCGAATGCAAGGATTATTAGGGCAGATACAAATCAAGAAAATTTACCCCGCTATCCATTCTCCTAACCATAGTTCCCAGCCTATATTGTACCAAAATCAGATAATGGTATATATGATTTTGGTGCAATATAGGCTGGGAACTATAATGGTATATCCCACCATCTGTGCATGTTGTTCGCTAACTATGCTGTCGGAAAGGAATACAACAACAACTTGAACTTATATAGCAATCTCCAAGCAGGGTAGTGCCTCAGAGTGTTTAAATATAGTCCTAGCTAAACGAAAGATACCTTAAAAATAGTTTTTGAAGAATAATAATTTTTTATGTTTGTTTCAAGCCAAATTCAAACATCGAATGAAGTGAGATTCCAGGCACTTTTACAAAGTATGCCAACCTTAGAAGTGCTCAAAATCAGAAATAGCACCAATATGACCTCTCAGCAAAATCCCCAATCTAGAAAATGTGAAGACTTGATTTCATTGTTGGCACATCACATCCCAGCACTGGACAACAGTTGTACAAAAACAAAGAATAACTGCCATTAAGTCTTCAAAGTAGAGGTATCCCTTTGAACTCCCGGAAACTCTGGGCATGAGTGGAGAGAAAAGGTTAAAAAGTAATTTTACACTGTAAAGAAATACGCAGAAACACATTGATTGGAGAGGATGAGGAAATGGAATATACTTTAACATGGCTTGGAAATGGTTAAGAAAGATTAACACAAGCACCTGGTTTAAGTTATTATGTCCCTAGGGTTTATGCTCATATGTTATCAAGTTTCAAACACTGCAGCTCATTCTGCTTTGGCAACTGTAATTGACTAGAACGAGGGAGTTTGCTTCAGCTTTTTCACACAGCAATAAATGAACCAGAAAGAAGCATTCTCCTATTGGCTCTCACCTCACCCTTCTGGAGAGTTTGCATGACAAAATGATAGATCTGGAAGCCTGTTAAGCAAGTAGAGATATCATGCATGGATCTACTGTTGAAACTGCACAACAGAAATGTCATATCGCCCTAGTGGTCCCACTCCATCAATAAAAAAGCCTGATTTAGTGAATGCTTCAGTAAAACTGCAAAGCCCAAGGATAGCATGGGTCAAAAAGGTTTTAGACCAGAAACCTACTTCAAACAAAAAGCATATTTTCCTTTGGCCTAAATGAGCTCTCTGTGAAAACAATTATTTCACATTGTGAACAATATAATAATAGTAATAAGTCTTGCATTTGATATAGCACTTTTCATGTCTTCTAGACATCTCAAAGCACTTAACAGAACATACTGTAAGGTGAATTGACTGTATATTTGTGGGCGAAACGCAGCAGCCAATCGCACACAGCAGTGTCCCACAAACAGTCAGATTGAATTTATTCTTTTTTCTTGTGGGATTATTATTAGGCATATAGGATACCCCAAAGACTGTTTCCTCATTAACTGTGCTTTTGGTCAACCTCCTACCCCTAGATTCCAACCCCCAAATCCAGGGCAAATCCTCAACTGCCCAGTGCCTTTAGATATACCACCAATGTGAAATGCACAACTGGACGTTCTCCCATCATGAAAGGTGCAATACAAATGTAATTTTGTATTGTAGATAAATGCAATTATTTGTTGTTGTAAAAAAGTACAAATATGACAGAATAAAAATGTTGTGTGAACACTGCACCATTTTAATACCATACTCCTCAAATGTTAAGCTGAATCGGTCAAACAAAGGGAAGTTGACGGGCTTAAGCTGCTAATTTATATTGCTAAAGGGCTTCTGCGGGAAATCTACAACTAACAAGGACAATGTTTTGCTTACATTTTTCCAATCTGTCAATGCAATTATAAATCAGTCACACTGGTCACCTTGACTGCCAATTCTTCTGAATGTCATACCACATTTACTTTCCATGCATTTTGTTTGTGCTTTCTACTGTATCAATAAATGGTAAACATTCTCATTGTGTGTGGGTTTATATTTACCTGCAGTCACAGAAGATCAAATTTCAGTTAGTGGACCGCTTTGTTGCCTGAACTATTGCTCAGTATTCTATGGTTACCACAGTAGACAAATGAAGAACCCTCAAGTATGAGGGAGTGTGCAGAATGGGGGAAAACAGGATGAAAAACTACTTCAGAGATTTAAATCAAGAGCAAAACATATGTGGACAACAGAGAAAATCTACAAGGGTGACTAAGGGAACACAGAAAAACATTCTTTAAATTTAAATTCCATTCTTTACATTGAGCCAGTTTATTGATATCTTGGCAGATGAGGAGAGAGCGTAATGCAATAAGTATGAGAGGAAAGCAATTAATTGTACTCCTGTAATCAAAGAAAGATGTAGGAAAGTGCACAGATATTGTTGGAAGGTTTGTAAACCCACACAATCACAGCAGGGAGGACTGCAAACTGTCAGGATGCTTATTCAAAACAATGTGGTTGGAACATAGGCCATTCAGACTCTTGAGCCTCTTCCACATCTTATAATATCATGGTTGAACTGTAGCTCTCCTCCACTCACCCTCCCTTGCCCATATCCCTTGATACACTTATCCAATAAATATCTATCCACCTCAGCCTTGAAAATGTGAATGGATCCAGCATCCACAACCCATTGGGTGAAAAATGCAGGTGATTTCACTCCTAAATGGTCTAGCTTTAACTTTAAAGAAATTGTCCACTTGTTCTGGATTCCCTGCCAGAGGAAATCGTTTCTCTGTATCTACCATATTAAATCACTTTATTATTTTAAAAACCTCAGTTTGTTGACTAAATATGTGAGAAAGATAAGTTAGTATACATTTCAAGTGAACAAATTTGACTCTGATCTCCACAATTAAAGTTCTTCACAATTAAACAATGAAGCATGGCAAGAATGTTACCAACTGAAATATACTGACAAAACAAGTATGAAAAGGATGTATGTCTAGCTGAAGAAACAGTAATCAATCTGGCAAGGAGGATCGATCATCATGCACATTGAAGCAATATTAGCTCGAAGCTTCATTGTTGTAACCAGCTATACAAAAATTCCTCCATCAAACATTATTTTTCTAATCAGTTTTATTTGATTTATTAAAACAGGACAAATAGCAGAAGTTTGCAATATTTGTGGTCGCTAATTAAAGTGGCAATTTTCAGAATGAAATAATGACTAGTTTTAGAAAGGTTGCATAATGGATATAATTTTTCCAGTCCAAAATATTATTGATGTTACAATTCTGCACCACTAATAAAAATAAAGGTCAGGTAAATTAGCTCTTTCTAATCTACTTTTTAAAGAGCTTTACTTTTTTTTCCTCCAAGTCTCAAGATATTATGAATCACCCACTAATAAATAAATGTTGAGTAAATTAGTTCTTCCTAATCTACATTCTAAAGAATTTTATTCTTCAATGGTCTACCAGTCTAATATCACATCGTATTCCATAAATCTGTTATATTTTGTGTGAAATAATTTTGAGAAAAAC
This sequence comes from Hydrolagus colliei, assembly GCA_035084275.1. Classification (NCBI taxonomy): domain Eukaryota; kingdom Metazoa; phylum Chordata; class Chondrichthyes; order Chimaeriformes; family Chimaeridae; genus Hydrolagus; species Hydrolagus colliei. Next base: position 20,582,349 of record CM068749.1, on the reverse strand, counting down.
CTTATTTTCCCCAAAGGTGCAACACCTGAAGAAACGATGCATACTTGCATCTAAGTTTGTAAAAGATTGTGTGTTGTTCACACTTGCATTTGTATATTTTGATTTACTGAGAGTTAAAATGAGTTTGTAATTGGTGCTGGTCATCCTACAGTAAAGTAAAGAGCATTTTCTTCATGTGGTCAATCAAGCAATCAAGCCTTTTAAGTTAGAAAGTTTCAATGGGAAATATTTTGGTTCAGTCAATATAGAGGGACTAAACTAAGACAAAATGGGTTTCCACAATATTTCCCACAAAATCCACTATGGCACAACTATTCAGTTATTTTCACTCCCAGAGCTTTGTTAACGATTGGCCAAGATCTCAATTAACTTTCAACACAATAATCTATCTTCTGAGATTTGTATCTGAATACATAGCAGAAATGCAAAGATTTGAAAGCTTGTTCTGAATACATAATTGTGAACACTAGTTAACAAAGACAACTATTCGCCAGCCACCATTGTTATCCCTGAGTGTTACTCCTAAACGTTGGCAGAGTATTAGTCTTAAATGTTGGCATGTAGTCCTGTAGCACAATATATTCTATGAAGTGCTTTGAGACATTGAGAAGACGTGAAAAGCATTATATCAAATGCAATATTATTATTATTCAATTGTCGGGCCCAAATCCTATTCATCTTGCTGACCTTGTTGAGGTTTTCAAATTTCAATTTAATGAAAGGTAGCGTTTATAACAAAGCACTTAAAAATTGTTAGGTTACATTGCTGCAAAAATCTTTTTTTGTGCGTTTACACAATAGGAAAGATGGAAAAACAGTAAAAGGAGGTCACTCCACCCACCATGCCAGCTCCACTAGTTTATTAGGCCATGGCAAATCGTAAACCTACATCACCTAATACCTCTATCCAAGGATGTGTTGTAGCATCACTGCTTACAAACTGTAATTTCAGAACAAAATCTCTAGTCACGAGTTCTCTTGAGCTAAGCGGTGTTGAAGGGTTAAGAATTGAGAGGTTATAATTATGTTTTCTTTAAAAAAACAATTTGTAGGTAGCATGCAGCTATCACGGGAGATGTCTTGCATTGCATTTGTGTAAGTTTTTGTCACAGATTTGATATGTATAAACATCTTCATGGTATTCAGGTTGAACATCTCATGTAGAACTATGAGAAAGGACTTTTGATTCACCCTGTACAGCAACCTTATTTTGTGGAAAAGTTCTAATTAGATATCACAAATGAAAGCTTATTTGGGGAATTTAAGATTTTCAAATGAATTGATGAAATGTGTAAGAGCAATGTTACAAAGAAATAAATGGACCTGAAAGTCCCAATATTGTGCTTGAAATTTCAGCAGCTACAAGCAATGGAAAACACAGAATTGAAAACGTCTGCACATTAAAACCAAACAACCTACTCAAGAATAACAACAACAACAACTTACATTTATATAGCGCCTTTCACGTCGGGAGGACGTCCCAAGGCGCTAAACAAGAGGCGTGTGACCTGAGCTGGGAGGGGAGTGTTTGGGAAGGGGTGAAACACGAAGGGGAGGTAAAAGAGTTCGGGGTGGAACAAAAGGCACGATCGAAGAGGAAAGTCTTCAAACCGGCCTTGAAAGAGGAAAGGGAAGAGACGAAACGGAGGGATTGAGGGATGGCATTCCATAGGGTGGGAGCAGAGAAACTGAAGGCCCGGCCTCCGATGGTGGGGCGGTTCGGGCGGGGGGCTTGGAGCAGGCCAAGTCCTGTTGAACGGAGGGTCCGGGTGGGCGTGTAGGTGGAGAGTAGATTGGTTAGATAGGGTGGGGCAAGGCTGTATAAGGCCTTGTAGGTGAGGACGAGGATCTTGAACTCGATCCTCTGGAGGATGGGGAGCCAGTGGAGACGGGCGAGGGTGGGGGTTATGTGGTCACGGAGGCGGGATGGTACACGGGCTGCAGAGTTTTGGATGGCCTGCAGCCTATGAATGGAGGAACTGGGGAGGCCGATTAGGAGAGAATTTCCGTAATCCAGCCATGAGGTGATGTACGCGTGCACGAGTGTTTCAGCAGCGCGGGGGGTAAGACAGTTGCGGAGCCTGGCAATGTTGCGCAGATGGAAATAGGCGGTGCCAGTCAAGGCGCGGATGTGGGGGAGGAAGGAAAGTTTTTGATCGAACATGATGCCGAGGTTCCTGATTGGCTTTGTGAGGTGGAGAGTGCAGCCTTGGATGTTGAGGCTGGCAGCGCCCGATGTGCGGAGGCACTGGCTTGAGCCAATCAGGAGGGCCTCGGTCTTATTCACGTTCAATTGCAAAAAGTTGTCCCTCGTCCACGATTCGATGTCGGACAGACATGCTGTCAGAACATCGATCGTCTGGGGGTTGAGGGATGAGGCAGAAAGGTACAACTGGGTGTCATCCGCATACATGTGGAAATTTACCCCATGTCTGCGGATGACGTCGCCCAGGGGGAGCGTGTAAAGGGTGAAAAGAAGGGGACCGAGGACAGAGCCCTGAGGGACGCCGTGGGAAACTGTGCGGGGGTTTGAAGAAATATAGGAATAGTTTCCATTTATTGGCTCATATCTGTCATTAAACATTGTTTGAATCTTATTTTTTTAAAAACGTAGTTGATGGTATTAAGTTTTTACTAGTAATAGCTCTCTTGGAAAGATAACTGCAAAATTGAGTTGCTTTAAAAATCTTCCCTTCACCTCCTTATAACTTTCAGGAGATGCAGACTCACTATATTTCTGTTCCAGAAATGCTGGCATGATGATTTATGGACTTCAGTAGGTTATCAGACAGTGCTATAATTGAAATGCAGTTTGTGTGATAAGGAATGATGACTTAAAATTCAGAGGCCAGAGGATCCTTTCAAATAACAGCTCCAGCTGTGAATGCCTATAATACATGATGTTCTCTGCCAACTCCTCCCCATGTTCTCTCAGACACTTTCTCGAACAATAATTATTTTAATTTTTCATTCTTCCTATTCGCAGGATCTGTGCACCTAATGCCATTTTGAGTTTCACCCCCTTTCGGTATTGTTCACAGCAGCAGTTATCAATTTCCCAAATACACCAATTTTCTGACACAAAACCAAATTACATACAGCTATGCATTGGATACTTAGTGTAGCTACTTTTACTAACTGGATTAGATTTTTAAAACAGAAATAGATAATAGTCCGAACTTTATTGTTCAATTCCCCATATTCTAATAAGTCTCAGCTAAAAATGATCAATTATTAGATGCAGAAAAATAAATAACATAATTGGACACATAAATAGGTTACACACAAGGTACTTGTGTTGACTGGCTATCAATGGCTAATAGCAGATTATTTACCCAATTTTCCAACAAGGGAATAACATGCACCACTGAAAATTAAGCATAGAGAACAAAAACGTAAACCAGAAACCTGCAGTTTTCTGTTATCCCGTCTTACAACAGTAGCTTTTTAAAAAAAGAGAAACTTTAAAACATTGAAAATAATTGTTCTTACAAAGGGTTTGATCCAGAATTACCTCAAATGAAATCAAGCAATGAATAGGACTGTGACAGCTTGCATACAAGAATAAAAGTTTCAACTTAGGTCTCTCTTCCCCAACAGAATCAGTTTCCATTTGAAATGGTTTTGTTATCTGTACTCCAGTTTCAATTTATCATTGTGCACTTGCAGAAAAAAGCAAGCCAAATCTTAGACCCATACCATCTCCAAACCTATTCAATATAAAATCTCATACATTGTGCATTTTTACTAAAATGTTCTCCCAAATCTGTATTCCTTGCCAATTATTGCTTTGGTTTGAAGAAAAGGATTTCACAGCTTCAGTATTATAAGCAACAGCACCCTTCAGCAAACTAAGTTTTCACCAGTTCTTTTCACTCTGTTCGTTCTCTCTTCAAATCTGTGAGTTAGCAGATCTTAATCCAATTTAGGTAATGAAAATCAAAATGAGATGGAATTCTAATCCCATATCTTTAATTAGGAATCAACTATAACTGACTCTTTCTTACGAGTCTCCACCAGCCTCCGACGCACTCACCCAAAGAGAAATAAAATGGTGTCAAACACTCTACCAAGTAGTCTGTGTTTCAGAGTAATTTTTGATTTTGTGATGTATTAAGGAGTTGAAAGTAATTAAAAGTAGCTTGAAAGTATGTAGCAAAACTTCAAATTCGACTGACTGATTGTAAAGCATCTCTTACCAACATTCAGCTGGAATTGGTCCAGGACACGTGCAATGCAAAAGTGCCAATTTCCAGCTTGGAGATGCAATTATTTTAACATCAGGAAAACTGTTTGGGGGAATTGTAGGTGATAAATTTCATATCAGTTTTGTGGACAGATGAGTTGGCTAAATTGTTCTCCTCTTCAGATCCCATGGTGTTTAAACATATTTACTCCTGCACCTGTACCTTTAACATCTGCCCACTAAAGCAATATTGAGTAACTCCCATCAGCAGATGAAAAATGTAATTTCAATCCACTCCCTAACTAGACAGTATCTCAAAGGGATCTGATGTGAATACATGATTCAACCAAATAAACAGACTAGTTTATCAGATTTGAAAGTAAAAGAGGCAGTAAATGTCTTAATAGGGTGTGCTGATATGCCACTAAGCACTTGCAAGACATGTGAAAAAAGATTAGATCCATACAATTACCCAGAGTCAGGTTCAGTAATTAACATGACAGCTAGAAATATTTTCTAACCGAAGGAGAAGTATGGGTCTATCAAGAAAGGGGCAAAGAAAAAGGGCATGAGACTGTTTCATTAGTTTACTAAACCAGAGACATTTCAGGTCACCAAGCATACAGAATTAAAATGTAACTTGCAAATAGTATACTTTAGTTCCACTCATGGCAATTAAACTTCAATGACTTGTCCTTTCTGCATTCAACATACTAAGAAGATTAACAAAAAAGTTTCAAAAAGAAAATGGAAACTATATGTTGTGGAAACATCTGAACTGCTGAAGTAAATGCAGGATTTAGGAGGAAGATTTCAGGTTCTCGATTTAAGTGCAACTTTCTTTTACTTGTGTGACATGAACCAGGAATATAGAACCACAGAAATGTAGAATAGTAGGTAACTATTCGGTCAATTTTGTCCGATCATGTGTAAGAACTAATTCAGTCAAAATATTTACAAACAGATTTGAATGTACCAGTGAAGGTCTGGTACATCAGGCCTCAAAAGCTACAGCCCACAGAGAATAAAAATTAATACAGTACTGAATGCATGTTTTTTCCTGGAAATGGGGCAGACATGCTGCTGCATACTGTAAATTGACAATCAGATCAGTGATGTGCTTGAGAGCAGCTGTGAGAGGCTTGAGCTGGCAGCAGAACGCACACTCCTCTCTCATTGTCTAGTGCAGTGTGATGGGTTCTGATAGAGAAGCTGATTGACTAGTGAATGAAAGGAAATGCAACCGTGCCAACGATCTTTCTCTTCTAATTACTGCAGATTGGAGCACACAGCAGCACTGCTGTGCTTGTGATCAGTGAAGGGCTAGGGGCAGGGCTCAGTTTTGCAAAGCCGATGAAAGACCCAGCTATGACAGAACCTGCACACCTTCACACAATTGCTGAATAATAGGCGAGATCAACCATCACCTCCACTGCAGAAATGCCATGCAACAAAATCAAAACTTATTTTGTGAATCGTAAGAATTTTATCTAGTTTAGAGCAGGAGAGTTTATGGGAGATGGAGTGGTCGAGGTGGGAAGTGAAGAAAATGAACTCTAATATTTAAAAAATATGCTACCCAATGGTATCAAGAAGTATTTGTCCTATTTTACACGAAGGAATCTTATCAGTGATAGGTCTATTCAAATTACAGAACCTTTTCAAGTAGATAACATTTGCTTAAGAAATGAAATGTAGTCTTATCATTGCATTTTTTTTGGAAAAGCCATGCCGGAGAGTAGGATGAATGCACCTATTACAGTGCTTCCCTAAAATTATGCAGGAATACTGCCCTAAACCTCAGCATTAAAGTAAACAACAATGCTGTTCTTATAGAAAGCTGTACATACTTATTTGCCTAACTGAGGTATCTCAAAAACAAGCATGGGAACACTGAAGAACTTATTAATCTTGTTGAATGTAATAGCTGTTTGGGAGAATATAAAAATTAAGTATTATGGTAAGTTTAATTGTGGACTTCAAGCAGCACCAAATATTCAAGGTAAGTAAACCTATGAATACATTGCTCTGGAGATTTTAAGTGTATAACGTGTTACTTTTTAAAAATGATGTGCTTGTCAAGATTTTTACATTTCAGCAAGCCCACAAAAAGCACACTTCAGTGTATTTGTCTGCTGCACTGCAGCAGATCAGCCATGCTCAGCTTCCAGTTGCAACTGAATTCTCTAGCGACAACTGGATACGGTTGTCAATTAGCAATGAAATTTACCACAGACATAAATTTTTAAGTCTTCTCTTTGCTCTGCTTTCTGTAGGATGAATTGATCAGTTGAGTTTCAGATCTACATAGGTTTGCCCAGCCCAATATAGTTGCAAATCAATCTATTAAGCTGGTGTCTGATTTCCTAGTTGATCTTAAACAGTGAAAGCCTATATAATTAACCACACTACATTGTCATGTAGAAATGTCAGACAGGCCAGCATTTTCATGTTTACCTTGAGAAGAACAAAACAAGACTTGAAAAAAACTTGTTCAACCTTTAGAAGGTAGCTTGCACGTTATTTACTTTGTTCAATGTCATTCTTTGATAGAAAGCAACACTTCGTGCAAACTTGTTTTCTTGTTAAATTTGCTTTTCTATTGAAAATAATAGCTCAAATGTATTCGAGTGCACTACTTACACAAGCTGGGATATAGTTGAGCATTTATGATGAGCAGAATTTGAGGATGAGCAAACCAATAAAATATTAACAGATGTTCACAGAAGGAAACGGGGGTTGGTTGAAAATAAAATTTCAGCTGGATGTTTAACAGAACTCATTTTAGAGGAATCAACTTTACTTATTTGACAGTAAAGTTATTTGGGCAAATAGTGAACCTGTGGAATAGGCTCCTAAGGGAGACGGTTAAAGCAGGAAGGGTTGATTCTTTCAAACACAATTACATGTTAGGAAGTAATATTATGGGATATGGTACGTATGTAGTTTGGTACGTATGTGCATGCAACCACCAGGAAGGTGCAAGGCGATTTAGATGGACCTTGGCTTTTTTTGTCTTGCACTTCTTATGACAGATAAAACCAGTTAGCAATGCAAACTATTTGAATACACTTGTTGGCCAATCTGAGCAAGTTAAAAATTAAATAGTATTGAAATCCTAATGGATTCATCTATCTGCTTATTTACAACAAATACAGACATATAGGGAATATATTTTTTAAAAACAATGGATTTCTGATTAATACACCTCTGCACTGGCCTAGCAGCACAAAACAATGCAACAGGAATGTCTAAATCTCACCAACCAGTGCATAAACAGTTAAAGAGGATTCACCACCTGGTCATCATACAAATCAATGTTAGCTAGTTTGGACATGTCTTCTACCTGATCATAATATCTAAATCATTTATCATAGAAGCTTCAAGTTACATCAGAAAATATGACTCAGCCAATATAAACCAAACATGGTGAAGATGCAAGATTGGCAAGAGTCAGTTACAAGGCCACAATGTAATTTGAGGGTTCAAATGGCATCATAAACTGTGAGAACGAAGTTTGAGCAGTTTGTTTGGCAACCGAACCGCAGACTGAATTACTGCCAGTAATCTCTTTGCAACCCATCCAGCTTTTTTCAAGCTGTATGTATAGAATTTGTCTTCCTTTTGAAAATCATCTGATGCTGCCATAAAGCAATGAATCAACAAGACTTGGTGCTTCACAGACTATTGGGTTGCTAGCACAAATGATGCAAGACTTCATAACTTCTTTCAGTTGTTAAATTACAAATGAATCACTAAACTCCACATTGTACTGTGCAGCACAAAAATCTCATTTTAATCCTGCTTTTATTTTATGGCATCAGCTGCTCTATGAATAACGTTCAGAGAGCTTTTGCAGCTTTTACATTTAAAAATTCCAGAGCCTCCAGATTTCTTGTTCCACACATGTTCTGAACTGTGTTGTCATTGTAAACGACATGATGAAATCATCCAATCTGCAATGATTGGAACCTTAGGATATGTTATCAATTATATATTTACTAATAATCCTTGCATTTGATATAGCACCTTATCACGTCTTCGAGGCATCCCAAAGTGCTTCACAGAATGTACTGTAAAGTGAATTGACTATATTTTGGGGGAGAACCATGGGAGCCAATTGCGTGTGGATTGAGTGATCAAGGGATATGAAACAAAGTTGGATAAATGAGGTTGAGGTACAGATCAGCCATGATCTTATAGAATAACAGAAGAGGATCAAGGAGCTGAATGGCCAACTCATGTTCAAGGCAACATTCTGCCAAAGTGATCTTTTAAACATCCACCTGCTCCCCCACCGATCTTGTCTCGCCCACCCCCTACCACACATGAGACGTTGGTTTGGCCACTGACTGAGGAGAGACATACTAATGTGATCAGCACTGGGTCAAAGCAAAAGGAAAATCTCACAATCTGCTTTTAGTCAATTTTCATAATGCTTAGTCTCTGACAAAACATTAGCATCCAGAGTGTGGCAGAAACAGCTTTAACTAATAATAATCCTTGTGTTTGATGTAGCGCTTTTCACGTCTTTTAGATGTCTTCAAATCCCTCCACTCCTCTGCACCCCCCTACCTCTCTGACCTCTTCTCTCTTCAAACTAGCACCCGTTGCCTTCGCTCCACTGGGTCTGGCCTCCTCCATGTCCCCTGAATCCTCCGCTCCACCCTCAGCGGCCGTGCCTTCAGCCACTATGCCCCGAGGCTCTGGAATTCCCTTCCTCACTACCTTCGCCTCACCCCCTTTTTTCTCAGCTTCAGGTCCCAGCTGAAGACTTTTCTCTTCGACCATGCCTTTGGTCACCTTTTTAATCCTGCCCCTGGCTCGGACCCAAGATCCGCTATTGTGAAGCACTCTGAAGCCGTCCAGTGTGGAGGGCGCTATATAAATTGAAGTTGTTGTTGTTGTTAAAGAGCTTTACAGAATATACTGTAAAGTGAATTGACTGTATATTTGTGGGCGAGATTTATTTAGTCCTTTTAGAACTAAGAGGAGTCAGCTCATAGCACTTAGCATACAAGGAAGTTGAACAAGAGCTCCATCTAAAAGACACTTTAAAGCCCAATTGGTTTGAAAGCTGTTCTCGATGGTATAAAGCTGTCTGGGTACATCTTCTGAGGAATGATTCATTTCAAACATAAACACGAGGTCACATGAATCATGCACTCTGCAAGCAGATAGATTAGAATGACACAGCTGTGAGTTTTAAATTTCCACAAACCCTTTGTTACTGCTTGTGGATAAGAGGACATGCCCCCATCATTATTACCATCAATCAAATCTTTAAAGCTGAGGAGAAGTTTATTTTTCTCTTTGTATATACACAGGACTCCCAACCTGCCAGCATAGTAGCCATTAAGAGGCAGGTTCATAACCATTTGCTTTCATACTCCAATCCTAGTCCTGATTGGCAAGTGATTTGGTCTGCCATATCTCAGTTTCAATAATTGTTGTGTTACTATGATCTTTACTCAACAGACAATGGAATCTGAAGATAAAGCTGGGGGGAAAGGGGGAGAGAAAATACCTACCAAAGCTGTAAATAGTAAAATGAATAATTATTAATATATACTAATATAATTATTGGTGATATCCATCAGTACTTCCAGTTTCTTAATCTTCTTTCCCTTCCCATTTCTACAGTTCTCCTGATCCCAGTCTATTGTTTGCTATGAAATTCTTGTCAATGGCTTCCTCATGATGTTACAACTATCCAAGTCATTTGCTGATGTTACTTGAGTGGACAGCGCTACGTATTGTGGATTGATTGTGTCTTGTTCTTAAGCATGTCTGTTGAAACTAGCTATCTTTCTTTCATCTAGTTTCCAGGGCTCACTACTGCAGAGATCAGGTAACAACAAATATGAAGGTCATCGGGATAATAATGTTGGTACCAATGTTCCAGATTTTAAGAAAACAACCAGAGTAATAGCAGTCTTGCCCATCTCTGCGTTCATTCCTTTGGGATTTTCATTCCATCAATGTTTACTGCATTTCCAAGGTATTTTCTTGAAGATTGACAGTTCCACCTTGGCAGAACATCTTCAAAAACCTTGGGTCTGCATGGTATTAACTCCCAGCATTATGTTCTTAACAAAACAACAACAAAATTACAATTGTGTAGTTGCTTTTACGTCGGGAGGACATCCCATGTTAAATCATATCATCTGTTTTCTAGACCTTCCACAATTTCTGACAATAGGATGACATAAATAGCAAAGTTCAAATGTCCAAAAGATTGGGGTATGAGCCCCATGAGCTCTATTTTTACGAAAACTGTACTACCCTCCTTAAAATCTAATACTATAATTTATCATGACAGAGCAAATCCAGGATTGTCTAACCACTATTATTAAGGTTCTAGCTTTAGTCTTGGAACTTGGTATTTTTGTAGAGATTCTTACAATTAATTACCTTTGATAATATGCCAAAACTCCATATGTTATCCGAGCAAGAGAGACAAATAAAGAGAGAGACTCAATTAACATTTTTGAAGCCTTTTCCAACATCCACAAAATGCAGACATTGTTTCACCTGAAATTTAAGAAGCTGTAATTATCCTACAATGAGTAAAGATTAGGTCACTGTAAAGTCTCTAATGTTGAAATACCTTCATGTTCTCTCAGAATAGGATCCATTATTGACTTAATACCATGAGATGTAAAAAGATAAATGGCATTCCTGGAACTAAAAGAACGATCATCATACCTCGCCTCAATTAACTGCACCTCCTTTCTCTCACAATTATGTATGTCTTGATCCATTAGAGCAGGGGTCTCCAATTGGTTGATCGCCACTGGGTGGCGTCTCACACATGTTCAATGAATGCATGAGACAGGAGTGATATTTACTGCATTTTAAACTTTAAAGTTTGTATTTTTATAGAGATGCATAAAATACTTCATACATCTGGTTTCATTACCAATTTGACTCAATAACAACCCAGTTCTATCATCCCTTGTCATTTTGATCATGAGTGAAAGCGACCCCTTCGTGATGATCGACTGGTTGAAGACGCCTGCATTGGAAGATTCCTCACCTCAGACTCCCATTACATTGTGTGCAGCATCCTCCAAGTCCTATTTCTGAGCTGGTCTGAGAACCGTAGCGTTAGAAGAGATTTTCTTCTCAATAATCTGGGAATAATTTTGATCCAGATAGCATGGCAAATAAAACATTGTATGTTAATGTAGTTGCAAATGTGGGATCTTTCAGGAAATCTCTGCCTACCTGTAACTGTCGGCAATTCTATAAAATCGAAATCCAACCAGAAATGAAATATTGAATCTGTTAGATTAGTTTACAGAGAAAAACAATCTCTTGCAGACCACTGGATCTTTGTCATACTCATTGTCAATAGTATACAAATGAAGAACTAACTGGACTGATTAGTTCTCTTAAATAACTGTGACTGGTGCAATTCCAAAAGAATGACTTGGGTTAAACGTCCATACCATGTCAGGAACACAATAGCTATTACAGCTGCACATCTACATCCTGTATCAAATTGCCTTTCTGTAAAGCCCCCAAAGTACAGGTCTTATCTCAGAGACACATGGAGAATATAATGAATTATTATATCAGATATGGGGTTCATTGTAAGTCCTACAATTTCTCCAAGGAGGGCTGCAGGAAACCTTTCTGCGTATCGATGAGATCCAATCCAATCTATAGACATATGTCTTATACATTATACACAAACATTAAATCAAATAAATATGAAATGCATAATAAACTGCTCGCCAAATGCAAGTCCTACATAATAAGCACCAGCTAATGTAATGTTGGTCACAGGATGTTAGCATTCTAACAACGACATTTATATATTTTTTTAAATACAAAAGATACACCTTTAGGTGAAAAGGAATTGTTTATTGTAATAACATTTTCCTCATTCTACTCCACATAAATACACAAATATTTAGATACAGGCTTGCACATAGCCAAAATCTGTTCCCCAACTTCTGAAGAGAAGTTAAAATGTTGCTTAGAATTCAATTTGCAAAAAACTTTCTCTAATGACTTCCAAATAAAACACTAAAGTTCTGTAAACATAAAAATAGTTAAGCTTGCTTTCCATTTCTTTAGAGTACCGTGATGAGAAGAGCACCATCAATCAACTATCTCAGCACAAACAGTCTCCTCTCCCTCCCCCTCACTCACTCTCCTGAAGGCACTATTTGATTCTGGAGCACAATTCCAGATACCAAGATATCTTGCTCAAAGGGCCATTCTTCACATACAAGCCATGACAATGCATGTTAATAGACCATCAAACCATAAGAGCCATTATACTTGAGCTCTTTGCTTTTCTCACACCTACACATGTCAGCGGGTGCACTGAATATCATTCACAAGCAAAGATCACACGGCTGATCTCTCCATGTTCAGGAACACGAAAACCAATTGCCGCTGCCCTGAATAGTCTTCACGAGCTCAGCACATCGCCTGAAGTGGCACAAAATGTACGACAACATTTTAACATACTCTATAGGTATCAGAGCAATTTTAAATGTTTCTGTATGCTTCGAGCCTCTCTCCATATCTGTATTTTCTTCTTTTATGGTTTTGGTAAATATTAAACTCTGCACCTCCAATTACCCCGGGCTCCACTGGCATCCTGTTGCAGAACAGATCAATTTGAAGAACCTCTCACTCTCATACAAATCCACTTGATGCCCTTACAGCTCGTTACCTCTCTGATCTGCTTACACACCTGCTCCTTTATCTGCCCTCCTCCTCATCCTCTCTACCTCACCATTGGCAGCCATGCTCCCGAGACTGGAACTCTCTGCCTCAAGGCCTTCTTCCCCTTCCTTCCTGGCTCAGTGTACAGTTACACCACCTGTTGAGGACTCAAGAGACACTGCCCCACATGAAGAGCTCAATATAAATGCAACATAATTGGTTGTTTTACAGTGATTGTCTAATTAAATCAGGACTCCGCCATGAAACTCTTCACAGCCATCAAAAATATTGATTACCTAAAAAATAGGAATCAAATGGAAATTCATCCACCTCCTTAAAAGGTATTTCGGACTAAAATTAGTCTTACCTTCCAGTATTTATACTAGAAACTTAATTTGATATTGACCATTAGCCAAATACCATCAAACACAGCAGAAATATTAATCTGCTGTTCGAGTGTCAGTTACCTCATGTAAACTGCTTTATGGCTTGTGGTGATTATCAGTGACAGCTGATTAAAGAGGTTACAATTCTTTTTGTTTTCATTAAAAAGAGCAAAATCATTTTTGATTTAAGAAAATTCTTCTTTTGATTCCACACTGTTAAGAGGATTTTTTCAAGACTTCATTTCATTGGAATAGGCATAACAGTATGCAAACATCAGAGGCTAATATCATGAATTAGGCATTGAGTTAGCAAATTCAAACAGAAGCCTATTTAATCCTACCCATCAAGCTGCAGTATCATGTACCATTTGTCCTGATGACAAAAAGGACCACAGATTAAACTTTGCCATGACTGTGTAATGTTTTCACAACAACATAATGATATTGGTGGGTAATTTTTCATCCAAGCTTAAAGGTTGCCTTTGAGGTGAAAATCAAGGACAACAACCATCATGTACCAAGTTTCTTTTCAGTGACATGTACCCACAAGCAGCCTTTTAAGCAGAGAAACCATTTCTATTTACAGATGGTACGCCTAGTGTCATTGGTACAAATGTACATAACAGTTTAAAAAAAACTTTTCTACTCTGCTATTCATTTCACTTTTGAAAACAAGATACATGATTCATCACATTAGACACTGATTTTGAATGAGATTAATGTCCCAGCGCTTTGGGACGTCCTCCTGACGGGAAAGGCGCTATACAAGTGTAATTTTGTTGCTAGAGAAACTGACTTGGGTATTACAGTATTCTGGAAAGCAAACTATCAAGTTGCAAGTGATTTTGTGTGAGTGTGAGTGCGTGGGGGGGATATGCAGTTGCTGACTATTCGAAAATTGTTGTTTGAAATCATAGAAACCTAATTCAGCGTCTGTGCCTGCACGTTGAAAAAAGCTATCTGAATCAATCCCACTCCCCGTGCTCTCTCCGTGGCTTTGCAAACTTGTCTTCCCCAAATATTTATCTACTTCTCTCTTAAAAGTTGTTATTGAATCGCCTTTCACCCACCTTTTCAGGCAATGAATTCCAGATCCAAACAACCAGCTGTGTTAAAACAAAATTCTCCTTACCTCCCCGCTGTTTCTTTTAGCAACTATTTTAAGTCATTGTCCTCAGGTTACAGACCCACTCGCTAGTGGAAATAGTTTCTCCTTGTTCACCTTATCGAATCCCCTTCAACGTCTCTTTTAACCTTCTCTGCTCCAAGGAGAATAATCCTAGCTTCTCTTGCCTCTCCTCATAACTGACGTCCCTCATTCCCGATATAATCCTGGTACATCTCCTTTGCATTCTCCCCAATGCCTTGACATCCCTCCTAAAATGTTATTTATGCTCTGGTCCCTACCTCTTTTCCCCCCTTTCTACCCTCTTGTCTTCTCCCTCCGCCCTGCTCTGGTCCCAACCTTGGAACATTGTGGTATTCTGTGAAGCGCTTTGAGACATTGTTAAGACATGAAAAATGCTATATAAATGTAAAGATTATTATTATTATTTATATTTATTTTGGTCCAGGACTGAACACGATACTTTAGTTGAGGTCCAACCAGTGTTTGATAAAGGTTCATCATAACTTCCTGACTTTTGTATTCCGTATGCTTCTAACAGCTTTAACTACCTGTCCCACCACCTTCAAAGATTTACAGTAAAAGTCTGTTTATCTGCACCCTCGGGACCTGGCTAATGCTGGTTAAAGCATGTGCTGGATATTCGGCTGAAAATGCAAATAAATAAATAAATAGAAATAATGCTTTTTTCCGTATAAATGCCGGTTAATTAAATGCGGAACATTTTTTTGAGGTGCCGGTTATACAGAAGTTACAGCTGATCGGTTGCTGGATAAATGGGCTTTTACTATAGTTATATATATATATGTTCTTCATTCCCTTTAAGATTGTGCCATCTACCTTATATTGCTGCTCATCATTCTTCCTCCCAAAATGCATCACTTGGTATGTCTCTACTTTATACTTTATCTGCTCATCTTACCAGTCTGTCTATGTCCACTTGCAGTCGGCTACTATCCGCTCCATGGTTTACTACTTTTCCTAGCATACTATCATCTGCAAATTTTTAAATTGTACTCCCTATAAGCCAAATACTGTTCCCAATACCAACCCCTGCACACTTCCCAGTCAGAAAAACAATTGTTCTCTGCTTTCCAGTTCCGCATTGATGCTCTCTCTGTCCCTTTAGTACCGTGGGCTACTATTTTGCTTACAAGTCTCTTATGGGGCACTTTATCATGCAACTTTTGCAAATCTATATAAAGTACATCAACTGCACTACCTTCATCTACTCTTTTTTATTTATTAGCAGATTGAAACCCATATTTTCAATCTACAAGCACTTAACAGACATTTGTGCTGTTAAGGACTAATAGATTGGAGGAATTTTATGATTTTATTTCCAGCAACTTCCACTGCCTGATGTTCCTAATTGAGAGTGCATTTAACACAACATAAATTCTAATGATCAAAAGGGCTCAAGGAGAACTTATTTGTAGAAGAAAAGTGCATGTCCAACAATGCTTTGTTTAAAACCTAATCTAATTTTGAAAATAATCATCAGCATCAAGGCTCCCCAATAGATTGCAGTTGGTCATTACTTCAGTAAAATGGGCACAAAGTCGATGCGTGCTGCCAAAATTAGGCAAGGGAAACGTCATGAAGCAGTACATTCTACACACATTCCCATTCTCTCTCTTACCCCTCTCTTCCCCCCAGATGTGCTTTCTGAAAACGTTATACAGATTTGATTTTGATAAACTCACAAGTATTATCTTTAACCTGTATGAAAATATTTTAATTCCCCGATTACAACTTTAGTGATGTATCATCAAAAGGGAACAGGACATGCTGTTGTCAGGGCAACTAGCATGTCCTTGCAAAAGCTGAGCAGTCAATTGGACACAGTGCAAACTGGAGCAGATCAGGTTTGACTGATGGGTACATTGACGTCATCACCATGATGAATCTCTGCATAATAAACATGAAATATTTCAGATTTCAATTTATATAGTTTATTAAGTAAACAAAAAATCCAATTCTACAAAACATGAGCCATAATGTGAGTCTTGCTGAACAGGATTCATATTTATTCTTGTAGCAAAGTCAGAGATAACTAGCACGTTGGAAGTTAGTTAGATAGATGCCGCCAGGCATGGAGGGCTCTATATAAATCAAAGTTGTTGTTGTTGTTGTTAGTTGCCTTAATAAGTTTTGCCAAAGTTTTTTTGAAAAATAAATCTATGTTTGCATATTAATAAGCATTGACTGGGAAATATCTGGTTAAGACAAGTTCTTTCTAAAAAAAACAAATTAGGAAAGAATGGTAGGTGTTTAAACAGTTGATCAACTGTTTTTAACAGAACCTGAAGAGTAAATTTTCCTTTCAAGACAAGATGATACAAATTGAATGTTAGCAAATGCAATAATCTACATGCACAAGGAAGAACTATTTCACAAAATGCATGCATGTAAGAAATAAGACTGTGCTGATATTTATAATAATAATAATAATCCTTGCATTTGATATGGTGCTTTTCACGTCTTCTCGACGTCTCAAAGCGCTTCACAGAATATACCATAATGTGAATGGACTATTTTTTTGTGGGCGAAATGCGGCAGCCAATTGCGCACAGTGGTGTTCCACAAAAGTCGTGGATTGAAATGACCAATTTAATATTAGATTATTAGAGCTATAGTATTGTTTCACTACTCTATATACTTTCTCTACTATATATTGTATATACATACATTTGCAAACATCACCAAATAGGTTTGGATGACTGAGGAATCAGTCCCATTTGGCCCATTATCGCATCATTCAGAATATCAATTTATACCAGCCATTTATTACTCTTTGTATAGAAGCACTTTCTACTTTCTTGATTATCCGGGCATTCCTAAAAGCTTTAACAGTAGAAATCAACAACAACAAGAACAAATTACACTTATAAAGCGCCTTTCACGTCGGGAGGACGTCCCAAGGCGCTGCACAGGAGGCGTGTGACCCGAGCTGGGAGGGGAGCGTAAGGGGAGGGGTGAAACACGTAGGGGAGGTCGAAAAATTCTGGGTGGAACAAAAGGCACGGTCGAAGAGGAAATTCTTCAAACTGGCCTTGAAAGAGGAAAGGGAAGAAACGAAACGGAGGGATTGGGGGATGGAATTCCATAAGGATCAGTCTCATTGCTATCCTTTGCACACCGTCTAGGGCTTTTGCATCAACACTAATCCAGGAGCAACTTACAAGGCATTTGGACAGGAAGATTTAAAGGAAATCATAAAGCAGAACAGAAAGAACAAATTGGGAAAGAGTATTGAACAATGTTCAAACAGCTGACCCACTATTTTTAAATAGAGCGCGAAAGAACCTTTCACGGTTTTTCTTTTTTACAATCGCCCACAATACAAGAACTCAACTATTTCCCTTCCAATTTCAGTTTAAGGCCTAGTTTCACATTAGAACAATGCTATTGACTCACAATACTTGAGCATTCTTATCTGCAGCTTGATTTTAAGGTTGCATAGAAACTCACTCAGGTTGTTAAATACCTCATTTGCAATCTCTATCCTCTAGTTAACGCCTTCGCTGCTTCAGCCATCTGCTGTTATTAGCCACTCCAATTAAACAATTTTCTCTACCTGCTCTATTGCACATTGTTCAGTCTAGGGCTAAATATCGGCACTGTTTGTATTGACTTTATTTTAACATCTATTTGAACCCACATTCTAAATTTATATGGTTTATCAGATCAACCATCTCCAGTAATCTTGCTTTTGTGGCAGCAATCAGTACTTTATTGACTGCAGATCATTAATGGAGATCAATGGCAGCAGAACAGACAAGTTGCAAGGTCATTATAAACAAAGTCATTCAGAAAGAGAAATAGCTAACTTGACAATGGGTTTTGTGACTTGAAGATGGCAATCCATACATGGAATTTTTTTTATTATTCAACTCAGCCAGGTGTCAGGCAATATGAAATGAGTTACATTAATCTCGATCTTTTTTTAATTAGAAATAATCCCACAACACAATGTGGCCCCAAACCAGACATTCTTTCAGAGACAAAACATAAAATGCTGCAGATCCTGGAAATCTTAAACAAAAACAGAGAGCTGGGAAAACTCAGCAGGTCAGGCAGCATCTATGGAGAAAGGAAAGTGAGTCAATGTTTCGGGTCAGAACTGACGAAGCGTCTTGGATCCGAACAGTTGACTCACTTTCCTTTCTCCATAGATGCTGCCTGACCTGCTGAGTTTTCCCACTTCTCTCTGGTTTTGTTTAATTATTTCAGAGATGATTGGTATGAGAAGCAGAAGGTTCACACCAGTGAATTTGGGAGTGCTCTCCAAAGTCTAGGATACGTTAAATGCCTTCAGGGGGAAAGTGGAGGGAAGAAAAACTAAAAAAAGTTACAAAGTTCATATTTTAGAAAAGGAAAATAAATGGTACTTGAATCAAAATATAATTGCTTCCATAACAAGGGTTTGGATGAACAGGTTAATTAAACCCACTAAAACTGCACCAAAACACAAAAAGTTCTTACCTGCTAGGACTGTTAATTTGGCACTTGTGGTAATCCTCTCAACACTATTTGTCGCTGTGCATTCATAAATTGCTTCATCTCGAGGCGCTCTTAGTGGCTGAATTCGAAGCACTGACCCAGTGCCATCATCAAATGCTATCACCTGCAAATGCATTAAGAAGCATCTAATTACATGATGGAAATAACTTGGAGATGACCAAACTGACTTTTGTATAGCAGACTTTAAGATTGATTTGACTACAACTGTTCTAAATTACCACCTTAGGTAGCATTCAAGGATCATTGCCTCAAATAAACAATAGATAATCCTTGCATTTGATGCACGTCGGAAGGACGTCTCAAGGCGCTTCACAGAATTTTCTGTAAAATGGAGTGACTGTGGTTGTAGACAAACGTGGCAGCAAAATTGTGGCCAGCAACATCCACCAAAAAGCCATGAAAAGCATGACCAATTTCATTGGGGGATTGTTGGCCAGGAAACCTTCCCTATCCTTGGATCTTTAACGTCCTTTGACATCCACCCGAAAAGGCAGGTAGGACCTTAGTTTAATAATCCATCTGATAGATGGCATTTCTGGCAACACAATCCCAGCACTGCATCGAAGTGTCATCTTAGACCAATGCAAGTTCAAATCCCGAAGTGGAGTTTGAAACCACAACCTTCCGACTCAAAAGTTTAGAAGAGACCGTCTTACCTCAAATCGCTGAGAACTGACTTTCTTGCCTTTTTTCATCCAGGTGATGCTGGGTTTAGGTTCTGCAAATGATTGGCACACAAATGAGGCCACTCCTCCAGAAATTCCAATCTGATCCACAGGGATTCGTATAAAACTTGGCACAGCTAGAAAAGATAAAGTTGTTGTAGATGAGTTAACAGCCTTGATTTTGTGCGTATATACCTCAAAAAGTTTGGGAATTTCTATACAACTGGTTTCTATAGATAACAGAACTAAATTTAATCCAACAGGTCTAAATGATATGGAATTGAATACAACAAATACTGAGGTCATAAAACATTTATAGACTTTATAGACAACTGAATTTTTATTGTACCAAGAGGAAAACCTGTAACCTCATCAAATGGCTCTGTAAGTACTGAATTTTACAGACTAGGAAGGTTCCAAGCTCAATTCCAAACAAATCTGCAACGATTCACCGGATGCACTTGAAGGAATTCACATTCAATAGCAAGGAGAACACTGATCAAATATAGAGAGAAATCTTTTTTTCTGGTACATCTTTTAAACATTTGCTTCAGTTGCAGTTCTCCCTCTATGAAGAATCTGACAACAACTTTCACCATATAATAATCCTTGCATTTGATACAGCATCTTTTAGGTCAGGCGGATGTGTCAAAAGCACTTCACAGAATTTACCATCAAGCTAAGTGACACTATCGTTACTCTAACAGTGACTTTTTGTACACATATTTGGCACTAATTTGCACTCAGTATCCCACTTGATGTATATGGCCGTGGGAGCAGGGTTTCTTGTTTTGATTCTATGTGCTCTATATATCAAAAAAAACGTTTTAATCCAGCTCAACCATTCCAGTTCAGATGAAGATGTTTAATATGTTCACCATGGTGTCATGCTTATTGTTTCAGATGTTGTCTGGTCTACAGTAGAAGCCCGTTTATCCGGCACCCGCAGGACCTGGCCAATGCTGGTTAAAGCGCCTGCTGGATATTTGAGCGGCTCGTGGCTGAAAATCCACTCCAAATTTTTTTTACTTCTTTTAACACACACCATACACACCAGACTAAGTACCGTATATCTCCGCGTATAAGGCGCACTTTTTTTCAGGTCGGAAGATCTCGAAAGTGGGGGGTGCGCCCTACACGCAGGTACAAGCAATTTTGAGCCTCGGGAGATACAGTAAACAGGAGGGGCGGCCGGCGCGCTGTCAGCCGGGGTTTGGTCAGTGTCCGGCGGGGGTTGGGAGGAGCGGGTGACGGGGCTTCAGCCTCGACCGCCCGGGCAGCGGCAGCAGCAGCGGACTTCAGTGCTGTGCTTACCTTCTGCCGAACCCAGTCTGCCTGCGTCCCTCCCTGCCGCTCTCTCTCCCTCCCTCCTTGCCTGCGTGCCGGCCTGCCTCTCTCCCTCCCGGGCTGCCGGCCTGCCTCTCTCCCTCTCTCTCTCTCCCAGGCTGCCGACCTGCCTCTCTCCCTCTCTCTCTCCCTAGCTGCCGACCTGCCTCTCTCCCTCCCGGGCTGCCGGACTGCCTCTCTCCCTCTCTCTCTCTCCCACGCTGCCGACCTGCCTCTCTCCCAGGCTGCCGACCTGCCTCTCTCCCAGGCTGCTGACCTGCCTCTCTCCCTCTCTCTCTCCCTAGCTGCCGACCTGCCTCTCTCCCTCTCTCTCTCCCGGGCTGCCGACCTGCCTCTCTCCCCCTCTGTCTCCCTCTCTCTCTCCCGGGCTGCCGACCTGCCTCTCTCCCGGGCTGCCGACCTGCCTCTCTCCCGGGCTGCCGACCTGTCGCTCTCCCTTCCTCCCTCCCTGCCTGCGTGCCTGCCTGCCTCTCTCTCTCCCAGGCTGCCGGCCTCCCTCCCTCCCTCCCTCCCTCCCTCCCTCCCTCCCTCCCTCCCTCCCTCCCTCCCTCCCTCCCTCCCTCCCTCCCTCCCTCCCTCCCTCCCTCCCTCCCTCCCTCCCTCCCTCCCTCCCTCCCTCCCTCCCTCCCTCCCTCCCTCCCTCCCTCCCTCCCTCCCTCCCTCCCTCCCTCCCTCCCTCCCTCCCTCCCTCCCTCCCTCCCTCCCTCCCTCCCTCCCTCCCTCCCTCCCTCCCTCCCTCCCTCCCTCCCTCCCTCCCTCCCTCCCTCCCTCCCTCCCTCCCTCCCTCCCTCCCTCCCTCCCTCCCTCCCTCCCTCCCTCCCTCCCTCCCTCCCTCCCTCCCTCCCTCCCTCCCTCCCTCCCTCCCTCCCTCCCTCCCTCCCTCCCTCCCTCCCTCCCTCCCTCCCTCCCTCCCTCCCTCCCTCCCTCCCTCCCTCCCTCCCTCCCTCCCTCCCTCCCTCCCTCCCTCCCTCCCTCCCTCCCTCCCTCCCTCCCTCCCTCCCTCCCTCCCGGGCTGCCGCTCTCCCTCCCTCTCTCCCTCCCTCCCTCTCCCTACCTACCTGTCTCTCCTCCCTTCTGCCGGCAATATCATTGAAAATGCTTCCGTTTTTTTTCACCAAGAAAAGGTCAAAAACGGGGATTGCGCCTTATACGCGGAGATATACGGTAATAACAGAATATTGTATTGGTACTTATTGTTAAAACTACTCTCTTGCGCTTCTCACCTTTACTGATTGAGGTTTACAGTCCAGCGATTCTTTTTTAAATGGAGGATGCCAAGCGGGTAAAAAAAAATAGCAGCGCGATTTTAAAGTCTCCTAGTGGCAAACCAAAATACTGCACCTGCTCGACAATGTGGGTTTTTGGCTAGCGTTATCGGCTTGCCACTAGTATGACTTTAAAGTCATATGCGCTATGTTTTTTTGACCCACTTGACATGCTCCATTTTAAAAAGAATCGCTGGACTATAAACCTCAACCGCAGCATCATGGCTTCAAGCGCAGCATCTACCAGCAAAGATAAAAAGCACAAGAAAGTAGTTTTAACAATAAGTACAGATACAATATTCTGTTATTATGCTTTATTTATGCATTTACAAATGCTCACTGTTATTGTTCCGGATAAGTTCCGGTTTATCGAATGGGGACTTTTTTTTTTTTGCGTGCCGGAAGTGCCGGTGCATCGAGTCACGGATAAACGGGCTTCTACTGTACTGTGTATTTTTCTGCTTTACTCTAGAGTTTGCATAAAGACAGGTCAAAATACAGTGACCGTTCGCATAACTTACACACACACCATTTAATAGAAGCCGACATATCCAATAAATATTAAGTGGTGAGGTACTCAAAGCCCATAATAATAAAATAACTGTCAGATAGCGTGCTAAAATCAAGTATTCTTTCACATGAATGAACTTGTGTTTTGTCAATGAGGATTGCCACTCCAAGCAGTGTGCATCCTATCAAAATAGTGATGAACTACAGTACATCTCTGAAGCAAATACTTTGGACAGCAAATCTTGCACCCAGCAATATACAAAATGACATTAGAAGCATATATTATGCTCTGATATTGTGTACCACTGCTAGCTAATAATATCCAAACTCAGTGTCCAGTAATTTAAATACCACCTTAAACTTGAATTATTTCAGAGTATTCCGAATTTGTCAAATTGTCAAACACTGTCTGTAATTCTGAAGCTTGTTTCCAATAAGTTATTTTAGGAGCTGACAAAAAATGGGTTGGAGAATTAAAACAAAAATTAAAAAATGTACCACATTCTAAACACTCTGAAATACTGTACTTCATCAAGAGTAAATCTACGTCCAGATGGAATTTCTACCCAAAAAAACAAATATCTTTGTACCATTTTATCACATTAACCTTACATGAATAAATGCATATATTATGTTAAGATGTGAAAAGTGCTATATCAAATTCAGGGATTATTATTATATCAAGTGTCAACATTTTTATCATTTAATGTGTACTATTTATCATACTTGCATCAAACAAACACCACGGACAGTAGATGTGTTTTACTGTTATCTTAAAACAAACATAGTACTTTATCTCTACTTAAACACATCCAATTGGTTATAGGTCTCCAGGCTTTAAGGCTATTGTCAACAACAACCTTGAATGAAATATTAACAACAACCTGGTTAATTCACAGCAATAATAGCCTAAATTAAGTAGATAGCATATGAAAGCAAACAATTTCAATTCCTTTTCTACTGTCCTTTGTAGTTTTAAAATTCTAACTGATCATCTATCTCCATCCAAAAAATGGGGTCCAAATCACCAGCTACACAATTTTGCTGATGTCATCAGGGTACATTTGCTCGCATACCTGTATGGTCAGGTTTCATGAATTCATGCTCATGTTCTTGTGCCTAGTAAATGGCCTTTGGACAAATCAATGGTGACTAAGTAAGTGTCAGTTAACCCTCAAGATGAATGATAAAAATGCAAGTAATCAGATCTGTCCCATATCAAAGGGGCATAAAGACTCGCATCCTGGAATGAATTTAGGTTTTGCTCCAGTGCTGTCTGTAATTTTACAATTATCTTGTCTTTGCAAGTTTTACCTGAGGTTATTTCTTGATAACCTCTCAACAATGTTCTATGCATGAACTGGTTTCCTCTCATCCAATGTGTCTTAATTTTAGTTTGTAATCGCTGGTGCAGAACCTTCTTAAATTTCCTCTGGGGAACAACATGGATGGCACCCACTGATCCCTCCCTATTTACCGCCTCTTTTCTGTCAAAGAACTCCATTAGGTTAGTTAGATCTGACCTACTATCTATCACAAAACCAAGACAGGTCTCCCTAATCAGATTAAATTCATCCAATTGATCACTTACTTTGTCCTAATGATGGATTCCAGCAATTTTCTCACTATTGCTGTTAATCTTATTGGCCTAAAATTACCTAATTTGTCCCTTACACTGTTCCTGAATAATGATATGTTTACTTCCAATCCTTTGCTAATATTCTGTAGAGAAAATATACAGAGAACTTTGGAAAACAATGGAAGCGTACACCCTCTTCGCTTCTTTTTGTCTCTCTATAATCCTCATTATCATCAACCTTGCCACCTAACGTAATCTTTATCTCATGTTTTGTATTTTCCTTAATACTGTGCTTACAAAGAATGTACAGCACAAAAGCATTCCACTCAGCCAACTAGTCCATACTATTGTTTACACTCTACAGGAGTCTTCATCCTTACTCCATCCCATAGCCTTCTGTTCCCCTCTCTCCTGTCCAAGGAAGAAACTCTAGCTTCCCATTGAATGCATCTAAACTATCTGGTTCAATTACCATTTTAGAGAGAGTTCTACATTCTCACTACCATCTGGGTGAAGGAATTCCTGCTAAATTTTTCTCTACAGTCCACCTCAGCCAGTTCATTCCTCGTACCATTATAAGCTTTGCTTTATCTCAGATCTACCACCATCCTTCATTTCTGGGCATGTATAAATTCTGTAATGCATTAAGTACTTTGTTGATCCATTGATTTACCAATCATCAGTTCATTCCTCACCCTTCAAAATTAGCGTTGTATAAATCCCAAACGTTGATCTGTGGCCATCGTTCCCCACACCCAACCCCTCAAGCCTGATACAGAATTCAGCCATATTACAGTAACTATTCAAAAGAGCTTCCTGAAGCAATTTTGTTACATAGGACAGGGCGCTGGAAATGAGCAAGACCATGAAACAAGGAAGGTGAAGTATCAGAAATTCTTTTTTTTTTAACAAGTTAAACAAACAATTTAGAAAAACAGAAGCAATTATTGTATGCGTTAGAAATGCCAAAATGTACAATTGCAGGATAAAATCAAGTACAAAAATCCAATTTGTGCAGTAAAGCTAAAATGGATTTTTGGTCGCTCAAAGAGTCTTTTCAAAATTGATCACTGCTGTCAGAGACGTCCCTAGCTCAAACCACTGGAAGTGTAATATGCCTGTATGGGTTATGCCGTTGTGGGATAAAAAGGCCGTGATCACAAGCCTTTGACAGGGAAAGAACTGTGCATGTCACACACCCTGACAGCTGCAGAGATGAATGCACACGAGGGAAATCTCTGACAGACTCACCTTGATGTCACTAACAACCACCAGACCTTGCCTCTCGG
The DNA here is from genome assembly GCA_035084275.1 of Hydrolagus colliei. Taxonomy (NCBI): domain Eukaryota; kingdom Metazoa; phylum Chordata; class Chondrichthyes; order Chimaeriformes; family Chimaeridae; genus Hydrolagus; species Hydrolagus colliei. The sequence continues at coordinate 20,556,781 of CM068749.1, read as the reverse complement.
CTTTGACACCACTTTCAGCTGAGCTTGAAATGAAACATCAGAGATGAAAGGGAATATCGATAAACATCTCAGAATTACACTGTGCTTCATTTTGAGTCATAACCCCTTTCGTTCCCTACAAATGGATGGGGGGGTGGGGAAACTTTTTACTTTACATAAAATGCATATTTTACAAACAAGATGGATCCAATTGGTCTAGATAGCACAAACGTAGCTTGGTTCAAGCGACAGTCTGAACAGCAGAAATTTCTACTGAAGTGGGTGCCTTTCCCATCTGCACTGCGTAACATCAAAGGTAAGAGATCAAGAGGGATGTGGGAGTGTAATGACCTTGGGTTCCGAATTAAGAAATTTAGCCTCCATCTCAGCAAGCAGAGCAAGATCCAAACCATCAAGTTAATGTTTATAGACAATGTATGATGCCAGTAATAGATGGTACAAATGGAAATACATGGATTAAGATTCTCGATGGGCCCAGGGTCTATGGATACACCTGTGTGTGGGGAAGCATACATAAGATCGTTACCAGAGTAGAACATACAACAATCATGTGGCAAAGTGTGGTGGCAGGTGACTTCATTCACATTATAACATTTCTGCAGAAGGCATGATAAATGGGCCAAAGGCCATGTCTCACCACTGAAAGAGATTATAGCTGGAGACCCAAGCGATCATTCTCAAGAGAAATTTGGATAGTGTTAAAACAGCAGTGATGGTGTCAGTGGTACAGATTAGCATAACAAAAGACAAGCGCCTCAACAGCTGAAAAGTTGATCCATTTGAGTAAATAACACAGCTGCCCATTAAATGCATGCTTTCAAAAACAACAGCTGGATCTTGTCGTATCTAATGCTTTTAGGCAAATTATAGGTCCTATTCCAGAACAGTAATCTACTTTAGGTAAATAGATTATACTTCAGGCTGTGTTTTACTAGGTTAGTCTCTATATTTACAATAGAAAAGATCCAGCTTCCCAATATAGTGCATGACTGCATCCTAATTCAGGGAACCTAGATGAATCCAGACACTATTGAGAAGAGAATTATCTGAACTAGGAAAAGTTAAAAGACTGTAACTGTATCATGATGACATTTATATCAATATGGAAAACAGCTCATCCAAACTTTAGTATGTAATTTTGGATAGGCAAATTTCAGGGGTATGAGGATCAATCTTAATAACAGAAGTGGATGGGAGAGAGGGAGAATAAGAAAGGAAGATCTACTGATACATATTTCCAAAGATAAATATATATCCTTCAAATACTACTACTAATCCTTGCATTTGATTACAGCACTTTTGATGTCTTCCAGACATCTCAAAGCGCTTCACAGAATATACTGTGAAGTGAACTGACTATATATTTGTGGGCGAAACCCAGCAACAACAACAAAATTACATTTATAGAGGCGCCTTTCATGTTGGGAAGAAGTCCCAAGTCCAATTTCGCTTAGCCAATTGCACACAGCAGTGTCCCACAAATAATCCTAGAATGAAGCGATCAATTTATTTAAAAAATTCTTGAGGGATTATTATCAGGTGTGTGGAGTAAGAAAACTTGTCTTGAAACTTTCACCCTTGTCGGGTTGTAGAAAGCATTTCTTTACATAGAGGGAAATCAATAGTTGGAAGGGAATACCAAGAATGGTAGTCAAGGCCAGGCCACAGGGCTTATTTAAGAAAAAATATAATGTTTTATCTGGAGGATAGTAGATTTGGTATGAGAGTGAGATCAAATGGATCAGGGGTCTTCTTTTAACAAAGTTCACTTCTAATGTAATCTCATCAGACTGGTTCAGTTGGTAACAGACTCGTCTTGGGAGTCAGAATGTTGTAGGTTCAAGCCCCATGTCTGGACCTTGAGCTCACAGCCTTCGAATGACACATATGACAAGATCCCATCTGTTCAGGTGAACCCTAAAGATCCCAGATCTCATGGAGATGGAATTCAAGATGGAATTTCTCCAGTTGTCTTGTTAACAACCGTCCAGATAAAATACACAATCACTGTACTCCCAATTGCTCAGTGATCAAATATAGCATGTAGAATGATAGTGGTGGGAAGCAATGAGATAAGGCCCTATGATCACTATCCAATGATCACTAGAAAGTGCTTTTTTTTCTCCATGAAGACAACATCAAGTTTAAATATAATTCCCCAAAAGTTGAATAGTTTGCACTCATCAACCCAGAGCAGAGGTTCAATGAAACAGCCCTCTGTCAGAGTAGCAATTAAATGGGGATGGGAGGGAGAAAGAGATGAGTCTGGGTAAATAATAAAATAATAATCCTTGCAGTTGATGTAGTGCTTTTCACATATTCTAGAAGTCTAAAAGCGCTTACAGAATATACTGTAAAGTGAATTGATAGTATCTATGTGGGCGAAACATAGTAGCCAACTGCACACAGCAGTGTCCCACAAACAGTCGTGGATGGTAATGATCAATTTTTTTTGAGGGATTATTATTAGGCATGTGAAGTAAGGAAACTTGCCCACGGTTTCGCCCTGCATGAAATTGAACCCACCTTTCTCGCTTGTAACGCGAGTGCCCTGATTTACAGGACTTCACTGTAAGGTAGTAGGGAAAGAAATAATTAAAAATCCATCATTGTTTTTCAGAATATTACACATCACATTTTTACATGCAAACACACCCATTCTGCAAACACATCCATCCTCACCCGTTTGCCAATATGCAAAACAAGTCTAAAAACTACTCACAAAAATCAGCAACACTGAACATGGAGGGGAGAGGGAGAAATGCATCTCAACCTGTGTACTATCAAACTCTATTACACTGTCAAATTTTGACAACTATTATAAAAGGGTAATCAACTACCATAAGCGGGTCACTTTTAGAAATTGTCTTTGAAAAGAGGGCTACTCACACGCTTTATACAAGGTCATTTCAAATTCACAGTGAACAGCTTTTGCATTATTACACCTTTAAGGACAGTACACAGACACATTGATCTCCCTGCAAAAAATTCTCTCTTTCAATTCATTGCTGACACCTTCCTGCCCAATCACTTCTAGTCTGTATCTACATGAATGAAATCCATTCAAAGCGACGTGATACTGAGAGTCTGCAATCCAACAGGATATTACTGGAAGGAACGGCAGCCAGCAGAGGCCTGGAGTGCAAACTACATAATGACCTAAAGATTCAACACACTCATAAATCAATTTAGCAGACAAATTATACAGTCCAACAAGCCCATTTTCTAAAAGCTGATACTGCTGTCTATGCTTTTGGCTCCGACAACACACTCCTGAAAGAGAGCTGGCAAGTAGCGACAGATGCAATAGCCTAATAAAGAGCTTGTGTAGCCGATGGTGAATTAAGGCATTAACAATGTTCTGTGCATTCGCTGACCTTTTATTCTTCTTTATGCAAGTTTGAATTACTGGTTTATTTTAACAGTTTAGCAAAATAAATCACAGTAACGCTGTTTAGATCTTTTCCAATGTAATAATCCATTCCTTTAGACCACAATGCATTCATAGAACCAGCCGTGTTCATCTAAAGAGTATGGACACAACAAGATCAAACTTAAAGCAACAGTTTTGTCTCATTAATCTATTTCAACTCTGAGGTGGAAACTCTATTAAGAGAAGAAGCCGAAAAGGTGTTCGTTGGGATAAGACTCAGCAGGTAGTTTAGAAATTGAATACAGTAAATCTCACATAAGTGCTACCAGTTGGGATCATAACATTTAAATGACTTATGCGAAGTCCAACTTGCGAATGGTAAATGCACACAGTGACAGGTTAAGACTTTTTATCATGATTCAATGCACCTTGACCCATTGGCGCATGCACACTCACCAGCAAGCATTGAAATTGCATTGAATGATACTAATCAATCATGGGAAATGAAGTTTTTCTGCGCGTCTGGCGATTGGATCAAGACTATGTTTCCCGCGATTCAATGCAGCTTGTCAGCAAATGCACATGCAACAACGGGGTCAGGACATAATTTCCTGCAATTCAATGCAGCCAATATGTGAGGTCGGAATGGAGGATAGGGAGCAGGATTTTGAGGAGGTGAATACATATGACAAGTGCAAAATAAATCAAAGTGGCTTTAATAGGAAACTCAATGGGACTTTTGAGTTTTAGTAAAGGTGTAGTCCAATGCAGGCAAATGCACAACCAAACTACATTAAATTACATTAGTCAATATAATGTTTTTTTACAAATGTAAAACTGTGAAGCTATCCTGAAAGAAACATCCATATGGTTTCAGTGGGGTAATTTAATCTATCCTGCGTCATATGTTTATGAGTTTCATTCTCAACAGTTTCAATCACTCTTAAAGTCTTAATTTCTTGCAATAATACTTCTGTCATGAATAATTAAACATATTTGCCTATTACTGTAAGATTGACTAATGTTATAATAATAGCATCTAATATAGAAATGTTCACATCTTCTGGATGTCTCAAAACCCTTCACAGAATATACTGTAAAGTGAAGTTCTCTGAGATGCCGTTTGGAGTGGAAGGCGCTATATAAATCCAAGTTGTTGTTGTTGTTGAAGAATTGATTGTATATATGCGGGCGAAACAATGCTCTATGCTCAAGCCTGTACATCTACTAATAAATGAATTTAAGCAATTTACTTCAATGCAATGGTATGCAAATTAATAGGTATTTGGACAACAAACAAACATAAAAATCTTCACATGCAAGAAGGTTTTCTTCACTTTTTCCAGAAAAGTTCTCACCTCAGGTAGATCTGAATGAAAATAAATTAAAGCTATCCAAAGGATATAGTAACTATTGTAACTACAATACTCCAACTTGGACTTAACAACTGCTTTGTTAAAATTCAAGATTTTCATTTCACAGCCTTTTCCATTTTACGCCCTCCTTGAACATGCTAGATAACTGTACTTAATTGTCTGTTTCTTCATTTGTTACCATTTAGGATACATTTGCTTTTGTGCATCCTCTTCCTAAATTGTATTTGTCAGTGTTTAGAGCACTTGCCTTGCAAGCGAGAGACCTGGGTTTGATTCCACGCTTAGCAAAACCTTGGGCAAGTTTCCTTACTTCACACTCCTAATAATAATCCCTCAAAAAACAATTGGTCATTTTCAATCCACGGCTGCTTGTGGAACACTGCTGAATGCAACTGGCTGCCACGTTTTGCCACAGATGTACAATCAATTCACTTTGAGACATCTACAAGATGTGAAAAGCATTTTATCAAATGCAAGGATTATTATTATTTACTTCAGATTGTTCAGTAGTGAAAATCCACTCGCAATTTATCTGCCCATGCACAGGTAAACACTTCTATGCTATTCTTTAGTCCTCCAAATTTCTCTTCAGTTTTCCTATGCTTATTAATTTGGTATAGTAAAGTATAAATAACAAATTTAGACAATGTGCCCAGTTTCAATTATACATGTGGAAAGTAGAGGATATATTCAGACCCCCAAATTATAAATTGCATCAATCTGGAGAACATTCCCTTTCCCTATTCTCTGTTTCACATCTTTTAGAGGCCAGGGAGGGAGCAAGACGGAAGGACTGCAGGATGTAATTCCAGAGGTAGGGGCAGAGTGGCTAAAGGCAAGCCCACCGATGGTCGGGGGACATGGAGCAGGCTGGAGCCCACTGAGCAGAGGGAGCTGGCAGGTTGGTAGTGGATTAGGAGGTCGCAATGGTAGGATGGGGCAAGGCCATGGAGGGCTTTGAAGGTGTTCAGGTTGGGAGGTGCTATCCTGCACTCTCTCCACCTCGCCTGGCGAGGTGGAGAGAGTGCAGGATAGCTAATATTTTATCTAATAGTGATATTAGATATATAGTGATATTTTTTCACACGGACCACCCGCTCCCGAGACTAGAGATCTTCGGGCTGGAACGATCGCGGGGACAGAGCTTTCACGCTGTGCACCGCTCAGCCCACCAGCTGGAGCCGGCTTCCATCGCTGCCGGTTCTTCCTCTATGGGCAGTCGGCCAACGAAGCCATCTTTTTGGACGACGGGGAGTATCACGGAGGGAATGGCGGCCACTCGCTGTCGGCGCTTCCTCCAGCTGTGCGAAGAGTGGCCCCTCGACAGGACCTTGGAAGGCCGCGACCTCGGCACTTTCCTCAGGCAGCGGGTGGCGCACGTCTTCCGCGAGGGGGAGAGCGCCCAGATGCTGCTAGCGACAGATCATCTCATCGCGGGAGATCCAGACGGTGATCGGGCTGCTGCTGCTGCTGCTGTGCGAGCTGGCCAGACACACCGTGTCCGAGGTGCCAGGGCCATCACAGAGTCCCCGGGTTCATCGACTGAGGAGCCGGTCGGTTTTGGGGCCTGACACCACACTGGGACCTTTTTTCCGCGCCCTTTTTTTCCCGCCATCTCAGGGATCGTCCGGGCGGGCGGCGAGGACAGGGAATGGTTGCTGGACGATTGTTGGTTATTGTTTGTTGCTGTTTTTGTTGTTAATATTATTGCTTTTGTTGTTTATTATTGTTGTTTGATTCCCCCCCACCCCTGCCCCCATCTTCTTCTTCCCTCACTCCCTTTCCCCACTTTCTCTCCTCCCTTTTCCCCTTCCCTCCCTCTTCCCTCTTCCTGATCTTGCCCCCACCCATCTTTCCCTCCCTCTCTTCCTTGCCCCCCTTTCTCCCCCCTCTTCCTCCCTAACCCTAACCCATCCCACCTTTCCCTCCCTCTCCCCCCTTACCCTCTTTTCCCCCTTTCTCCCCTGGCCCCATTTTCGCGATTGTTTGTGGGGACACTGCTGTGCGCACTTTGGCTGCCGCGTTTCGCCCACAAGTATACAGTCGACTTTCCTGCTTTTCTTCCCCCTGCCTCGACCCCTCCCCTTTTGCTTCTTTACCCCCTTTTGCCCCTAGTCCCACTTCCGTGACTGATTGTGGGACACTGCTGTGCGCAATTTGGCTGCCGCGTTTCGCCCACTAATATACAGTTACTTTTCCTACTATTCTTCATCCTGCCCTGATCCTTCCCACCCTGCTCTTGTCCTACCTGACTGTACAGCGCCTTGGGATGTCCTCTCGACGTGAAAGGCGCTATATAAATGTAAGTTTTGTTTGTTGTTTGTTTGTTTACCCTGTTCCCTGCATGCTGGAATGTTGCAGTCAAAATCAAGTATCTTAATTTCTGCAATAAGGTTCTTACATGAGACGTTACCAGTTTGAAAATAATATTAATCCTTGTACATTTCAAAATGCTTCACAGAATATACTGTAAAGTGAATTGACCCTATATACATGTGGTTGAAAAGGCTTTCCACCGATTGCCTTCCCTTTATCTATACATTATTCTTACAAATAAATATTATACTTGCCTAACACAATGTGCCTTTTAGAAATCTAATGGCTAAGGTCACTGATTTCATTATATTCTTCATTATAATAACAATAATTAAATGACTAATCAAGAAGTCCGAGTCTATAATGACATTTAATGGAGCTCTGTACTCTGCTCTTAAGACTATTTTTATACATCAATTAGTAAATACTATGCTGTCAATACAACAGAGTAGGTTAACACATAAAAGGTTAATTACTATATTTCAAGACTGAAAAAGCAAATTGGAATGTAATGGTATGTAGGTGTATAGAAATCTCTTCAAGGCTTCGCAACACATCACTGATGGAACTTAGCGAATGTGTCAGTTCTTTTCATTCCAATAGGAAAAGAGCTACATTTAAAAAGTTCAGGAAAGTCTCACTGATCTAATGAACTAAAAACTGCATCACCCAGCTTGATTTGTAACACATAGGGTTTCATAATTTTACATTTACACATAAAAATTGGGGTTTTGTGGAAAAACACCTCATGCATCTCATCACAATCATAGTGAAACATAGGCAGGTATTTGAACACCGTCTAGTGCCATTCATCTAAAATAGTTAACCTATCTCAATCACATTTGCTCCAATTCTGCCACATTGCTTGAGTTTTTGTAGTCCCTTCCATGGTATTCATTTTCCATCCTGTGATATACTGCAACACATACAATTCAATGGCAAGCTTGTTCCTACATTCATTAATTACTTTTGTTGAGTGTGTTAGGACAGTGCTGGAGAAAGAGAAGAATGCCAATAATTTTACTTACTGTCCGTCTGGGTGAGATGTGCCATGTAACTCAGGATTACCATGACTGGCACAAGACAACTCACTGACCAACACTGAGGTACCATATTCTAGGGTAAGGCCAATCCTTTTCCTTGAGTCCGGGTACCAGACACCTCCAGTTATCGTTCTTTAGACGTTCACACCTGCAAAGAAAGAAATTGCATTTAGAAATATTGACATCCATACGAAAGTATTTTCGTTCCCCTACAGTCATTTTTTTTTCCCCCAAACTGTTTGTCGAAGACAATCAGAAATGACAATACTTTACAAATGTAACAAAATCATTCTCAACAACTACATTGAATTCAAGAAACTAGTATTTATAGTAAGGCAAATTTTAATTGATTGAGTGTGGATCAAAATTCTAAGTGAAAAATTGTGGTAACTTACTATAGACAATTTTTTTTTTAAATTAAATGGTCGAGTAAATGTCTCTCCATTTTACCCACTTTTAAACTTTTTCCATTAATAGTGAATGATATCTGGATAAATCGTTCAATATCTTTTGCATCCAATGCTCCATCATGCAGTTACTGAATTAGAAACGCTTTCCATGAGCCATTGAGGCTGCCTTTTGTTTCCTTAAATTCTATTCAGCAATTATCTGTTCAGGATTTTACGGTCATCCTCACTCTGTTAATAAGGTAGCAAATAAGCAAACAGCCAATCCTCTGATTTGCTCTTCTTACAGTGCACATTTAAGATGGATTTCTAATACATATAGCACAAAAAAAAATTTAAGTGTATTTTCTTCGTTTTAGTTTTTCACGGCCTGATGTAAAAACTTAATTATCTTCCCCATTTGTTATATTTCTTTAACAAAATGGATAATTGACAGACCAACACTGGGACAGGATTCACCTTTCCAAATCTCATTAAGAGCACACATTCATTACCACAGCAACCACTGCAGGTAGATAGGATATCAACAATGACGAGTTTCATACCCAAAGAGTATTTTATCAGAGGAGATACTTATATTAAAGCTGAATGGAACCAAGAGCTGAAGAAGTACATTTGTACACCAATTTTCACCCATCTTCACCTGATGGCAGCAATTTATAGGTTCCACAGATGCCAGACACGTTGTCCAAATGGAATGGTCAGCAATGATTTTGTATCCCTACTATTAGAAAAAAGGGAAACACTCTCCATCAATTATGAAAACTGATATAATAGAAGGTCAGGCTCCTTATCTCTTTGGAGTCAAGATATGCATTGCCAACAAATTTCCTCATAAGATTGTACTCATTTTACAGTTGATCCTTATATCCCCGATTCTCTTACAAAGAGCTAAAAGCATTTTGCATTGAACTAATAACTTTCATCATTAGCTACCACAGCTAGAAAAATGTCACAGGTTCCAATGTATAGTTTTTCATCTATACACCCTGATGAAAACAATCAACATCTCTGCAGAATAGGATTATAAACTAGTTGCCATTTGTTGTGCTTATGCCGTCATTGATTCAGACATGCAATACAGTATTGTAATAGTCTCATTCAATTGCTAACAAAAAGTAATTGCAGCAGATTTGTAAAAGTGGATGCTGGATGAAATCACATCATCAATTAAAGAGATTAGTCAAGAAGTTAAAGGACTGCTAAGGATGTTATGACGTCTCTTGCTGAATAATAATTTTTATTTAAAAAGACGGGAGAACCCTAACACCAAATTCTGCTAAGTAGGAAACCAATCGAATCAGCTTGAAGCATGGGAGAAAATATATGCACTTCTACAAATATGGTAATCATCTAGATTTCATTCTAGGTTCTCAGTATGGATTCTTCCCCAGTGAGAAAACAGGTCGTTTCCGAGAAGATAAAGTGGAAAGAACAAAATAAAGCAAAATTTACATGTCAGTCAAAGCTTTCAAAGTCAGTTCTAAACCATAGTGACTAAAGCAAAGAACAATATTCAGGAACAAGATAATTCAGTTATGTTCTTTGATTAGTTGCCATTTAATAATCCAAGATACTATTGAATTGAAGTACATGTAATTATTAATAGATTATTCAACTCATTCAATTAATCATTTTATTTTTAAAAAACAATATCCCCATGACTACAAATTTTGGGGTCACTTCAACTGACATTTCGGTAATTTTTAAAATTGCACTTTTTTGTACAAAGTCATAGAATATCCATCACAGGTAAATGCCTCAAGAAATTGTAATCAGACCCCAAAACGTACCAGGGCCAAAATATACACTCCCATGTTTTAAAAAGCATCAATGGAATTTCATCATATTGTGAATTGAATATCCTTTGATATGTAACATATTGTATTCAGCAATCAAAACACAAAAACTAAAGAAAATTCTATCCAAAGATCCAATTCTATCCAATAGATAATTCAAAATACCCCCCAATGCTTTATATCATGAATTAAGAAAACTCAAAGCTCATTCAACATTTCCATCTTATAATTAGACGCACGTCAGTCGCTATCACTGAAAGTCTCAGAGGACATTAGCTCTCTGAAAGCACCATTAAGACATTGCTCTACACTGAGGAAATTCCAATTGCTGGATCATTACCAGAAGGATTACAGTCTCCCAAGGGAATGGTAGGTAAGTGATACCTACCATTAATACATCTTACACCTTGCTATCTTGTAAGAAAAGCTGCATTTGTCCAAACACCAACAGAAAGCACTCTGTAAGGACTTGGTGCTGTTTATTACGTAGAGGAACTAAACTGACTTGCCATGACATCAAATGAATATTCCATACTTATATAATGAGTCAAATGCAGACTTTGATTAATAGCAGCTTCTAATGACTTTGTAAATGATTAAAAACAGAGCCATAATGCGAGCTCTTTCTGTAGAGTTCATTCCCCCAAAATTTACTAGGGAGGAAATTACTGGTAGTTGATTTTCCGATTCACTAATAGACTACCATGCAAAAAGGCACACCTGGAACTATTCAATTTACTTAAGCAAATTGCTCTGCAAGATACAATAAGTCCTTAGGTTAAGAAACTAAACCTTCACGCAAATAAACAAGTGGTCACAATAGGGTATTAGTCAGTCGTGGATTGAAAATGACCAATTTAATATAGGATTTTTTTGGACAGATTATTATTAGGCATGTGGAGGAAGGAAACTTGCCCAAGGTTTCGCCTTGACCTGTCTGAATTCAAAACACAGGTCTCACGTTTGTACGGCAAGTGCTCTAACCACTGAGCTACAGGACTCTTAATGACTTATCTGAAGGACAACATCTCCAACAATGAAGAGCTCCACCTATCACTACATTGGTGCATCAGTCTGGACTTTAAGATCAGAATCTGCAGCCTGCAGACTCAAATCTAGAGTGCTACCAACTAAGCCAGACCATCATGTAATTACTTCAGCAATACATCCTTAGTTTTCATCCTTGGCAGTGAAATTTACACCACAGAAAGCCATTCAGCCCATTAAATTTCTACCGGTTCTCAGAGCAAGCCATTCATTCAATCCCATAATTTCAGCAGCTCAGAGCTATTATCTCCTAATGGCAAATAATAAGCCCTACATGTCCTCATAACCATTTTCTAAATTTATAACAACTTATTTTGCAAAGATGCTAATCATAAACTAAATTCAGCGCCTTGAGACATCCTCCCGACGTGAAAAGCATTCTATAAATGTAATTTTGTTCTTATTGTAGTAAATTAGCCAAGTTTCTATAGATCTACAACTCTTTGTTCTCACACACACAAAAACATGTATTCTCAAAAGGTGTCAGGACTGGATTCCCTTTCAATCTTTTTGTGTGTGATAAAATCACTTCAGCAATGTGTCTGATCTTATCAAATAATGCTCGTCATGACTTGAAGCATTACATCTGGAACAATCAGTAAGTAAAATCTTCCTTCGACAGTTGTTCAAAGTTCACTTACATTTGGAAATTCCTATGATAAAGTAGGACTTTAATATTCTTTCAAGAGGTTTTACACCTTGTGCATGGAGCTCAGTTTCACACTCAGCACCAGCACAAACAAAGCTGTGCCAAAAAGGACAATTGGAACTGAAAACTATCAAAATTGTTCTAAAAGTAATTTTATTTGACTTTTCTTGGAAAAGACCAGGAATAAGTCCTGATTTCTTCTGGCAGTTGCAAGCAACATTACATAACCATTGTCAATGTGTAATCATATGAAATGGTGCTTCCAATGCCATCACTATGTCACAACGACAGCAAAGGGCATCCAGGACTATAACTAAAGAATGAACTGGTTATTCACCAACCAAGGGATCCAGGTAGCTGTTATATCTGATATTCACAATATTAATAAGCAACATGAGAATAAGATCTCTGGATGAAAGGGAGATCTGTAAGTACTTGTTGTACTACTATTTAACCAATATGCCTGGGTTCAAACCCAGACAGAGCAAAACCTTGGGCAAGTTTCTTTACTCCACACACCTAATAATAATCCCGCGAAAAAACAATAGTAAATTGGTCATTTCAATCCACAACTGTTTGTGGGCACTGTTGTCCGCAACTGGCTGCCGCGTTTCATCAATAAATACAGGTATCCCTCCCCAACTGCGGTTGGAAAATGCAGGGCCCTATGCAAAACATGGGGCTAGGGGGAGTAAATTTGGGAGCATCGGCTGCCAGGATCTACAGCAATCCGCAAGGCTATCTGACTGACTGATCTACAAACAGACAGACAGAGAAAGAGAGAGAGAGAGAGAGAGAGAGAGAGAGAGAGAGAGAAATCAATGGAGAAAGTGATGTGGTGGGTGACACGGAGGGTGGGGTGGGGGGCTGCAGAAGGTGGTGTGGTGGGTGACACAGAGGATGGGGTGTGCAGAAGGTGGTGTGGTGGGTGACACGGAGTGGGGGGGATGTGCAGAAGGCGGTGCGGTGACATGGGGATAGGAGGAGTAAGTTTGGGAGCATTAGCTGCCAGGATCTGCAAACAGAGAGAGAGAGAGAGAGAGAGAGAGAAATCAACAGAGATTTACCTTAATCCTAAGAGAGAAGTGACATCTTGTTGGTTGATTGCGACATCGCAACTGGATCCTAGCACCAAACCCTAGCGCGAAGCGACGTTGTGGCTGGTTGATGCAACTGGGTCCTAGCACCAAACGCTAGTGTTTGTGTTAAAACCCGCGGATAAGCAAAGGTTAAGCAATAACCATTGCCGTGGTTAGCAAGGGTTGTCGCAGCGAGCCAACCGTAGATAAGTGAAATTAGCGGTAGAAAAAACTACGGTTGGGGTGGTGTACCTGCATAAAGTCAATTCACATTGCAGTGTATTCTGTGAGGCGCTTTGAGACATCTAGAAGATGTACAGTATAAAGTGCTACATCAAATTCAAGAATTACAGCAAAAGCCCGTTTATCTGGCACCCAATCAACTGCAACTTCCGTATAACCGGCATCGCAAAAAAAAAGGTCCGCATTCAATTAACTGGAAATTATCCGGAAAAATGCATTACATTAAAAACATTTTTTTTGTGTGTTTTAGACCGAATATCCGGCAGCGCTTTAACCGGCATTGGTCCGAGGGTGCCAGATAAACTGACTTTTACTGAATTATTATTTAAATTTTTGTGATATTTCACTAATCACTAAACCAAACTATAATGTACCCCATTAAAATGTTTAATTTTCTCCAAACTATCTCCCAAATAAATGGTTGTTACAGTCGGAAGGCTGGCCTAGCATTTACCCTGCCGCCCGAATCATGGGGAATCCTGTTTGCTAACATCACAGGACGACCACAGTAAGTCTGCTGTGCAAAGTAATACAATTTTAAAGCTGTGAGCTGGTATTTATTTCAGTTTCGAGGTGAGTGGTTGGCATTTTGGCAGCAAATACTGATGGATTGAGTTGCACCTTGTGAAAAGTTGTCAGGAATTCACGTATGCATTTGTATGGCATTGATATGCAGGGTCTCCATTCCCTGTATGCTGTGTTTGGTGGGAGGAATAACTATTCATATTTCATAATTTGGGTATTGTTAATTTAGCAGTTGCACTATTATTTGTCTTGTTTGTAATTTGCGTCCAATATCCATTGCCTTTTGGTAACAACCCGCTTGTCCGTGCACTCTTCACTTCAACATTAGTAACCACATTCAATCATGAAAAGCGCTATATCAAATGCAAGGATTATTATTATTATAATCCAATAAAAATAAGGAACAAGAAAAGATCATTCACCCCATCATACCTTCTTTCAACTTGCTGTTCAATGCCCTCAAGATGCAACTTATTATTTGATTAGCTTCTGTGGCAGCTTCTTCACATTGACTGAAACCTTCAGTAAATCGTTTAGAAAGCACACCCAAATCAGTTTTGTCTTCCGCCTATACGTTTTAACCGCTTTTTATAATTTTAAGTGAACTCCTACAACAGCAAAGCATCCAGAACAGAGCCTTACACATTGGTCACTTCAGTTTTTTTTACTTGAACAATGGAATATTTTCCCATATTCAAGTGTAAGAGTCAAATTTCAACAATTAAGACTTCTAGGAAGAGGAATTGAGAGACACAACTGCTACTCAGTGGATCAATGCACAACATGACAGCCATAACATTGAGAAAAATTCTAGATTTAATCCCTGATCTGTCTTGAGTTAACTGATCCTAGTCTAGATATCAATGAAAAAAAGATATGAACTTTAGGTAAAGGCAGGAACTAGGACTGTAGTGTCCTCTATTCCATTCTTTCACTGACTACTGACTTGATGAATAATAATTGTTTGAATCAAGAACCGAAGAGCTGGAGCCTGTGGAAATGCACTGTTGCACACACATCAGCTTCAGATCACTAGCCAAAACCAGGACAAAAATACCTTGGACTGACTACAACAATCCTAAATCAATAACGTTTGCACGTGTAACACGAGTGGAGTCCTGTGGCTCAGTGGTTAAAAGCACTCGCCTCGCAGGCGAGAGACCTGGGTTCAATTCCCAACAGGGTGAAGTATTCGGAAAGTTCCCTTACCCCCATGTTTAGCTCAAAGTAAATAGGAACCCGGTTGTTTGTCAATTAGCAGATCATGTTTCCAGGGAAAATCTTTGGGATGTTCTCCCGACGTGAAAGGCACTTTACAAATGTAATTTTGTTTGTTGTTGTAATAATTCCTTCAAAATAATAATAAATTGTGGTCACATCAATCCATGACTGTTTGTGGGACACTGCTGTACGCAACTGACTACTACATTTCAACCATAAAATATACAGTCAATTCACTCTATGGTATTCTCTGTGAAGCGCTTTGAGATGTCCAGAAGACGTTTTAAGCACTACATCAAAATGCAAGGATTATTATTAATCTACTTGTCTTGGAATTAATATTAAGAAGATCAAGGAGATAATTACAACTACAATCTAATACGATATTTGTATCTTCTGCTTACTTGCTATTTCAGACAACACTTCAAGAAGCTGTGCAGAATAAGAAACTGAAGATCAATGATTGCCTCCCAAATTTCCAATGCACAATGGAAGGCCGGGGGACGGGGGGAGAATAGGAGTAATTTCTACAACATCTCCCATTATATTAACAGCAGTGCAGCCATTATGTCCAGTGCTGATAGAAACTCTTAAATGAATTGCATGCAGCAGGCATTAGGTTTCAGAAGTATATTTCAATTCCTTGGAGACTTTTTGTTTTATGAAGCAATAATGGTGCACAAAAGAATGTGGGGATTATTCAATGAGACCCTGGCATTTTGCATTAAATTGTTGGTGACAGATGGGAAGCTTTGTCCTCCGCCTTATCGTTTCCACGCAGGCCTACTGGCAGTTTTATATCAGGAGATCTTTACTGCCTCACAAGAGAAGTGATGAAAACCACCTAACAATAGAGATTATGCAATGACAATCTACTCAAACACAAGTTCAAAAATACCATCCATTTCAATACAGTACTGCTCCCTTCAGAAACATTTAAAAATATCTCTTAAGCAATAAATTGCTTAATTATTGTATATGCTAACAGAAAAGTACATATTGTGGGAAAGATGCATGTATTTTATGTAAAATCTTTCAGAAAATTACATTACTCAGTTTAAGTTTAGGAGTAATTGGCTTTATGATAAAGATAAAAAGCCATTTCCCATTAGTTTCCCCAAAGACTCACAAGACAAATGCATTGCCCAGTGTGATTGTGTGCTCCCTGACCCAGACTACTGAACATTCTATCAATAGTTAAAGGATTTTAGCCAAGATTTTAATGGGCATATGGCAATTTGTTTCAGTACTCTAGGTACTTGAAAGAAGCAAATAGAAAGTAATAATACAAAAGGAAAATCAACTCAACACCTTCAGGAGCTGAGGCCAGAGTAGAAGAGTGGTGAAAAATAAACTAGCAGAGGTGCTGAACTGTTGTACAGTTTTAAGCAGGAGGGCATTCTTCCAGTCTGGGTCTTTAAATCCCAATCCCATTATCTCAGGCACACAGACAGCAATAATTACAGTAATATAAACCACATTTCGACTACACAGACCCTCAGAACTTAAAAATGGCCCGCATTAGCCTTTCTTTCAAAATACAACAATACTTTGCAACACTGTGAATTTAAAAGAGAATGAAAAACTGTCGACATTGCCATTAACAAATGTAAATGTAATACTTCCTAATCCAAATAGAAAACCTTTGATAAAAGATGTAATGCTACCTGTTTAGCCACAAGGCAATCAGTGGCAGAGGTGTTCTAAACACCAAAAACATCTAACATTTACCACCCTCCAAAACATTCAACAATATCATTAAACAATATCCATTAAACATTTATTTGATTATTTTGATCTGTGGAGAGAAAGAGAAAACACTAGGATTTTTAAGTACACCACAACTTTCCACACACTTACTTGTACCAGTGGATTCAGGGCACATCAGGAATCCAAGGATGGAATTTATCAAAGAAAACTTCAATCTCATGCAAGCTAATACATATTGTCTGCAGAAAAGTTCACCAAATAAGATGGAATATCTCCAGCATTCCTTGGAGCTAAAATATATACAGAAATGTAATCTGATCCCTTGAAACCACTGCAATCCCTCAATAAAGTCATGGTGGAAATATGTTTTCAAATAACTGTTTGTTCTTTGCCCTGTAGATAGGAACAAAAGTTTAAACAGAATAGATAAAATATGAATAAATAAGGATTGGACATGCCCTTATCCACATTATAGCACCTTGGGATCAGTACTTCCATAGGACACTGTTATAAGCCGCTCACAAACATTTATAACTGAGCTGAGCATACGCTTCACTTGGTATGAAATACACTTTTCTAAGGAGTAACACAATCAGAGCAAAAAGCCCCCCACCTGTTGATTTATCTGCTCATTAACACACACCATTCCAATTACAGAAACTCACCTACGATCAGTTTAAATGCCATCATGATAGCTGTCTAAAATGCAAGAACAAAAGGTGCTCCAATTTCTGGAAACCTACTGTAAAACATAATGAGTAGTGTTCCTGACATCAGTGAATATATAGCTAGGTAATGTAGTTGCAATGACTTATAGTTCCACTTTTAGCATTCATTTCTGGAGATGCTTGTTCAGAATGGGAAGCACCTTCCCTCTAATCACCATTTGAACTTCACAAGCAGACATACAGTTTTAGTCTTTCCGCAGAAAAACTCAGTGATGGATAAAGTCTTAGAAAGGGAGAAGTTGGCACTCAATGAGATAGGTTAAGGTTCATTCTCAAGTAATGCAGTGTGCCTATCAATCCACCAGCATTTTACTAGATTTTTCAGTATTTCAACTTTACTTGGAATGCAGTAACATTGCATTGAGAGATGCAAATGTGCTGCTGAACCTTTTCAACCAATCATCCTTTCTCAATTCACTATTGTAAATCTGTAGTTATATAAACAGCATTCAATTAAATGAACAGTATTCAATCAAAAGAATTAATACTCCAATTCTATTTAGAACAGGGGTATCAAACATGCAGACCATGGGACAAATGGGAACCCTATTCCATTTTCTTCAAGCCACATACAAACAGTAGGAAAAATAACGCAGCTGGTTCAAAGACTGGATCCTCTGAACATAAAAATTGAGTCGTGTATTTGTTAAAAGCTGAGAACATGTACACAAAGTTTTAAATGTGATCCGTATCAAAATGATCTTGCATGCATATGCCCAACCCAATTTTGCACCTGCATAGAACAGAATTTTTCCTCCAGCGCAAAGGTCAGTTTCACAAGCTAAGTGTTAAAGTACAGCACTTTTACACAGTGCAGATTAGGGTCAGAAAGAGATAAAGAAATACAGTTGTGTCAGAAACACGGACCAGGGCTGGGGTAAAAAAAGCTGATAAGAGACAAAGTAGCACTGACTTTCCCATGCGTAATAAAACTAGGTAATTACGATCCACCCTAATGTAATGTACTGTATATAAAAAAACTAACTCAGAAAACTTAAGGAATAAAATAAAAACAATTACATATTTGAAACGGAGAAGAATTTGTGGTGAGCAACATCAGAGTACTTACTGATCTGGTCAAATACAGAGCTGAAAAAAAATCATAGTGAAGTGCCAAAAAACAATTATAGCTTTGCAAAAGGAGTTTCATTCCAATACTACTCTGTATTGTTATTCAATTAAGATGATAACAACAAGATGATGACATACATTTGTAGGTTTTTGGGAGAGGCTATGTTAATACAGAATTATAGTCGATTCTCTTTTAAGCATAATGTTTGAAATAACCCAATAAACTTAAGTTTGTTTTGTTCTCAACATAAAACAAAATAATCAGCTGGGATATGTCTTGTACATTTGCAGAGGTATCAGCTCGGACCCTTTCTCGTACATTTACCTTTCAACAATGAGAGTCTAGTAAGAGAAAAAATTAAAAGAAACAGGATAGCCATTTATTTATTCTGGAATATATTAAAATAGAATAAATATGGAATTTCATTTCACACTTCTTTTAAAATCCTAAACATCCACCTAAACTGTGACAATCACCTGGCATGAAGCCATTGGAAGTGAACGCATGGTCTTGAGATAAACTCCAATCTTCTTGTTATTATGTCCAGATGATATATAAGTCTACTTTCTCACCATTTTCCTTTAATGATGAGCAAGAATTCCTGAGACAAGAACTGGTAACGAAACCTTATTGCACCATATACTGTTTTTACAGGAATAAGTACATGATACCATGTAGGCAAAATAATCAATAAATTAAACCAATGACCTGAACACTATTTCTAAATTATCTAAATTATTGTGGAGTCCTGTAGCTCAGTGGTTAGAGCACTTGCCTTGCAAGCGAGAGACCTTGGTTAAATTCTAGGCAGGGTGAAACCTTGGGCAAGTTTTCTTACTCCATACGCCTAATAATAATCCCTTGGAAAAAACAATAATAAATTGGTCATTTCAATCCATGACTGTTTGTGGGACTCTGCTGTGCGCAACTGGCTGCCACAATTTGCCCAACTAGCTACTAGTGAGTATTGGGAGTTTATTTGTCCAGAATATGGTCTATATTCCAACAATATTATTTTGATCACAACTAAATAATGCAATATAAACTGATCATGGAGGTAACTTTGGTTTAACACCCTTCATAGAGAAGAAACAAAAAACAGATTCCCTGGTGACGAACATAGCCAAAATAGTAAGAGTATTGAAAGCTTAATATTTTGAATAATAAGACAGGCTTCTTTTTAAATGCACTGGAGTACGCAGACATCACTTCATTCTTACAATGCTGCCATTTTATATAGCACCTGATCACTTCAAAGCATCTCAAGGCATTCAACATGACACAATCATTTTAAGTGCATTCGATCTTTGTCTGATGCAGTGGAAACAATGGCCATTATAGTTTAAAGCAGGAATTGCATTGTTAAACAGTCGTAGGTGTTGCTAAAATTCAACAATACCTCTTCAAATCACACTCGCACTACAATTACCTCTCACCTCAATAGGGTGTAATTCACCTGTTAACAATATTCACTGAAAGAACCAAATCTGGTTGCAGCAGATGGAGTTATATATTCTTCCATCTCCAGAGGATGAATCTATAATGCAAAATACTAAGCAAGAAGATGCAACCTTTGGATACACGGAAGCAATCAGAACCCAACTGATTAGACAAGACCCTGTGCAGAGCAGCTCAACCAAATTGAATACTAAACAGCGACACCAATACCTTAGAGAGAAGAGAAAAATAGAGTTTTTGTCATCAACACTGCAAATATTTCATTATGAAAATCATGGGCCTCAACAGTGATAGATCCACACAAAGAAAATCTGCTTTGAACAAATTTACAAAATTTTCCAGAAGATTGCACCAACACTACATTGTTGGAACTGATTCACAAACAGTAGGCCATGATTGCATTTTTTATTGCATATACAGTATATATATATGTATATATACGTCCTCCTTGACCTGTCAGCTGCATTCGACACAGTCGATCACACCATCCTCCTTCAACGTCTTTCCTCCCACCTCAACCTTCAAGGAACAGTCCTTGACTGGTTCCACTCTTATTTAACCCATCGTTTACATTTTGTTTCCTCCAATGGTTTTTCTTCAAACCCCCGCACAGTTTCTCACGGCGTCCCTCAGGGCTCTGTCCTCGGTTCCCTTCTTTTCACCCTTTACACGCTCCCTCTGGGCGACGTCATCCGCAAACATGGGGTAAATTTCCACATGTATGCGGATGACACCCAGTTGTACCTTTCTGCCTCATCCCTCAACCCCCAGACGATCGATGTCCTGACAGCATGTCTGTCCGACATCGAGTCGTGGACGAGGGACAACTTTTTGCAATTGAACGTGAGTAAGACCGAGGCCCTCCTGATTGGCTCAAGCCAGCGACTCCGCACATCGGGCGCTGCCAGCCTCAACATCCAAGGCTGCACTCTCCACCTCACAAAGCCAATCAGGAACCTCGGCATCATGTTCGATCAAAAACTTTCCTTCCTCCCCCACATCCGCGCCTTGACCGGCACCGCTTATTTCCACCTACGCAACATTGCCAGGCTCCGCAACTATCTTACCCCCCGTGCTGCCGAAACACTCGTGCATGCATACATCACCTCACGGCTGGACTACGGAAATTCTCTCCTCGTCGGCCTCCCCAGTTCCTCCATTCACAGGCTGCAGGCCATCCAAACCTCTGCAGCCCGTGTACTATCCCGCACCCGCCTCCGCGACCACATAACCCCCACCCTCGCCCGTCTCCATTGGCTCCCCATCCTCCAGAGGATCGAGTTCAAGATCCTCGTCCTCACCTACAAGGCCTTATACAGCCTTGCCCCACCCTATCTAACCAATCTACTCTCCACCTACACGCCCACCCGGACCCTCCGTTCAACAGGACTTGGCCTGCTCCAAGCCCCCCGCCCGAACCGCCCCACCATCGGAGGCCGGGCCTTCAGTTTCTCCGCTCCCACCCTATGGGATGCCATCCCCCAATCCCTCCATTTCGTCTCTTCCCTTTCCTCTTTCAAGACCGGTTTGAAAGAGTTTCCTCTTCGATCGTGCCTTTTGTTCCACCCCGAACTCTTTTAACCCCCCTTCGTGTTTCACCCCTTCCCAAACACTCCCCTCCCAGCTCGGGTCACACGCCTCCTGCACAGCGCCTTGGGACGTCCTCCCGATGTGAAAGGCGCTCTATAAATGTAATTTGTTGTTGTTGTATATATATATATATATATACAGTATATATATGTATATATATACTGTATATGTATATATATGCATACGTATGTATATATTATATATATACACATACACACACAAACAGTCGAACCAGTTCTCCAAGTCAACGACCACTCTTCTATACAGTTGAGCAAATTTAACATAACCAGCAGTAACACAGAAACTTATGATTAGTATCAGCAGAAAACTGATGCTTCCATTTTTGTTTCTCAGAGTTCCATTTAATTTGGTCAACCTGGTATCTGATATAATGCCTGGATGAGAGCCTGGCTCAGGAACTTGATTACCAAGCCCTTCACAGAAGCTGGGCCTGATTCTGACATTCCATTGTCATGCGGGTCATCTTGGAGCTAATTCAGCTCCAAGGAGATCCCATTTACCTCCCACCCGAGGAGGATAGTTCAGAGCTCCAGTGTTGGCCCATACAGAAGCCATCACGCTGGTATTCAAGTTACCAGCACAAAATGAGCATCAGAAACTACAGAAGCAACAGGACAAACCTGTTATTAATACATAAAGAAAAACGTGCTACATACAAAAGGTATGGAGAAAAACTACTTCGAGAAAAACTACGTAATTACAATGTAAAATATGCATAGCATAATGTTGCATGAAAGTACCAGAGGAGCCATATGACTAAAAAGTACTCAAGTTGCAGCCAGTACTGACAATGTAATTTGTTTACTGCACATCTGAGAGCTAGATCCACCCACTTTGACAATACAGATTGAACTTTGAAACTACCTACAAACAAAGAAGACTATTATCCTGTCTATTACTCCACCTTCGACACTGAGGCCAAAGAGCAGTATAAAATGGGAGGTGTAACCTGACATGAGGGGAGGCAAAAGTCACTTTAAACAAGTTATCTTCGTATAATTTGACAAAATGTATATTTTTTAAAAAGGGTTTCTTTCTAAATGAAATGATTGCAAAGCACATAACATTCAAAGTAAACTTGAAACAATATTTTCATATTCATCAAAGCAGAAGAACAAGAAGGTGCAGGTTCAGTGAGATAAAGGGCAAACAAGACACTAGGCATTATTTCTTTACACAGAAGTTAATCAACAGCTGGAAAGGGCTACTGAAAAGGTGGGAGGTCAGGGCACTTGACTAATTTAACAACTTGATGCGATAATGAAAGGCTGTAGGATTGGTATTCAGGAAGGAGGAAATTGAATCGGCTAAACAATCCCTTTAATACAACTTCTACTTTAGCCTGACACAATCCAGAGTAGTCGATAAATGCAGGAGGATGGTAATGGCAAGCAATATGATTTTCGCTAATTAAGACTCCAGCAGTACCCCAAAACACGGTCTGGGGTTCCTAAGCCTGAACTCTTGCCAACCTACACCTAATACTTTTCAGAATTGGGTAAGTAAGCAGCATGCATCCCATTCCATCAATCTATCTCTAAAATTTCCATGCATAGGTGGGATGTATGGAATTCTCAGTTTGGTTATTCTTAAGCAAAGCGATGAGTTTCCACAAGCATCAGATACCCAGCTGACTAAAAGAAATCTCAGAACTATTTTAACAGAAGCACATCCCACTAAAATTTAAGGATGATTTATTATTGTTATGGAAAGGTTTTTTAAAAGAAAGTAAAACTCATATCGGTGATTTATTTTAATTGGCACCAGTTTCATTTGTTAACAAAACATTGACTCATAGACTCAGAGATGAGGAATCTGTGTCTAGCTTAAAATACTCTCTTCTCTTGGGCTCTTTCCATGTGCCTACACAAAAATCTCACTGTACAGACAGACAGGTATTACCTAAAGCAACAGCCACTCCCAGGCTATCAATTACCAACTGCAGTACAAAAAAACTACACTTCATATACATTATGGTAGACAATATCCCTGCAATACACAGGTAAGCAATGACATCCGGATTCTAAACAGGAAGCTGTGCTTCTTTCCACATCCGTTCTACTTTCATCAAGGACAAATGATTTGTAAAAGGGAACCAAGTTCTCAGTAACATAAGCTTGTCTTTGCAGTCAATACATGAAAGTAGATCAAGTGTCCTCGGTACAGTGAGGTCATTCACAGGTGTATTTAATTACAGCTATTATCTTCCATTCTGACATGGCTCCAGGGAATCACTGAAAATGTTACTGAAGTCACTGTGACACACCCTCATTCACTCTAGACATGTTAGATCGATTGGTTAAATATCCAGCAGCATCAGCAGATCAACCACATAGTACTTGGTAATAATAACACATAGAACCCTCATATTCCCCCAGATTTTCCTACTAAATGAACCTTATTTTTACCATTACTGAATTCCCCAATTGGAACATATTCTAGAAAGTTCCTCAGGACATTTTTTATTCCGGAAAGAATGGAAGAGGAATTAATTATTGGCTTAAATAAGGTTTAAAACTCATTGTTTATAGATACAAATCGAATGCATGTTGTAACAGGGAAGGGTTAACATACCGTGACTCAGAATCTCAAACGCACGCAAGGAGCAATAGAAAACTAAATTTGCATTTACGTAATTCTGGGTGTGTAAAATAGGTGGTGACGAGCATAAAAGCTTCACCATCAACTCAAACAATGTAATCTACAAAAGTCTTGGGATTTTTCCCACAACAATTTTTTAAAAAAAAATCAGGGAATTTGATACTCTTCAAAACAAGCAGACTGTGGCTTCATATGATCCATGCATTTCAGGCCATTTGCTTCAATAGCAGCAAAGTAAAAGGAATAGAAAAGAAACTGAAAAGAAGAAGCTCCTGCAACTCTCATATATAGATTTCTATCTATTTAATGCAACTTTTTTATTATTATTTAATGACCACTGTACCTTATATATAGTTCCAAAGGAACTCCTGCTTTTGGGAGTGATGCTAACTAAACAAGCAACGGTGGCATCTTCAGCTACTATGACCGTCCAAAATGGATCATTGCCCTATCCACGCAGACAACCAGCTAAAATGGTTGCATTTGACAACATGTTCTGGCAAGCCCGTAGTACATTTTCAGAAAAATTTGGAAGGCCTGTGGCTAGATAAAAGAGTGACTTTGAAACAATTGTGCAATTGTTTCCATGGTGCCACCAGCTGTATATAGAATTCTACTCTGCAAAGTAAACTGTGCTGAAGACAGGGAATTACAAAAACCAGCAGCCTCAACCTACTTAAGAAACGTTTTTGATAATCTAAATGCTCTATAGGTTTAAAACTAATTAAGTCTTACGTTTGACATGGAACCTTTCACATCAAGAAAACGTCTGAAAGCATGTCCAGGCTAGATTATGGTAACTTGCTGCTTGCTGCGGACTACCTGACACGTTACCTGCCTCTTTCCTTCACAAGCTATACATAACTCTGCAGCTCGTGTCCTTTCCCCCACTAGACTGTGAACCTATCACTTCCATTCTCACCTTCCTCTACTAACTCCCCATCTCCCAGTATTTGAAGTGAACTTGGATAGATTCAAGCTCATTCAAGGTATGTTTCAAGACCTTTCTCTGCTTTTGAACATCTTTTTCCCCCCCATTACACCCAAGCTCAAGTGCAAACCCTGAGCTGTCCACCTGTGTCATCTTGCATGATATGAATTGTACATGAAATGTAAATTTGTATTGTACATACTACAATGTGTAGTGATGGTGCATTTTACATTCAAACTACTGCTAATACTTTAAATGTCTTTATATTCATCTACATCATCTGTATCCAGTTATGGCAATATTTCTGTGAATTACAAAGAGCATAATTTTTTGAATCTAGAAGATTCATAGCAGTTATCTTTGTCATCTTTAACACCGCAGTACAGAAATGGAATCACGGGCCCCACAGGAAGGATAGGTTGATTCTACTGAATACTTTTGTGAACTCAGGCATCAGAGACTGACGAATGTCAGGGAATGAGAAATATTTGACAGATTTGACTACTACATCAAGTGGGCACTGCTGACAATGCTCAAGTCAATATTAGCTATCGATAGTTTAACCCAGAGCTGCCAGCCTTTTTTGTTAAACAAAACAAAGTACTCCTGAAAGCTAAAAACAGTATTTTGTAGTAAAAAAAGTATTTTCTCTAGAACCTACCGGTACTTAACAAATAAATTACAGCGTGAAAAGATGCCAAGTAAAATGGGACTTCAAAACCCCTCATTAAGCAAAAATTGCGTTAAGCGGGCGGGAGGGAAGTCCCTACTGTGTTTCCGTATAAGAAGAAAATTGTTCCCAGTAATGCCTTGTGCCTAGCCCTAACATTTACAGTGTTACCAGCGACGGCATTAGATAGGTAGCACTGCTATTGAAGGCAGGGAGAGAGAGTTAAAGAGAAAGAGACTGAGACAGAGAGAGAGAGAGAGAGAGAGATTGTGAGTGAGATTGTGACAGCCAGAGACTCAAACAGAGAGAGAGAAAGAGACACAGAAAGAGAGAGATACAGAGAGACAGAGACAGAGAAAGAGAGAAAGCGCGACCGAGACAGACAGAGAGAAGGAAAGAGACACGGAAACAGAGAGAGGGAAAGAGACAGAGAGAGAGAGAGACACAGGGGGAGACTGAGACAGAGAGAGAGACTGAGAAAGAGAGAGACAGACAGACATGGAACATTTCGGATTTTCCAAAAAACGTATTTTACCAAGATAAATCGTACTGCCGTAATTACTTCAATTTACGGCAAAAACATACTGGTTGGTACCTATTTAGCTCCTATTTCACCCACTTGTCACAACTGGCACATCAATTTGAAGTATCACAACTTATGCCTGGACCCATCAGTCCACCTGTTCACAATGTCAAACACCCAGTTATCAGATACAGAAAATGTTGACATTTGTTTGAATTCAGCAACACCAAGAAAATGGAGATGATGGAAAGGGATAGTAGTCCTAAGTGCACATAAACACAATTAAAAAAAAATGTTGTCATAGCATGTCCATAATAAGGTTTAGCAGCCATTCCACAAACTTGTCTAAGGTAAATATGCCATTAAATAGCTTCTCCAAAATTGTTTTGGGGCCTATAATAAACGAGAGCTCACCTTTCATACAAAAAACTGCTCTACTCCAGTAAATTAATGCAACCCTTTGTACACTGAAGCTTTTACAATGTTATTCAACTAACCCAATCTCTCTTTAGGCATAGCTGTACCATTCTTTCACTTTTTCTATTCATGTTCAAAAACAGGATAAGTTATTTCAATTCATCACTTTAAAAATATTAAAAACTAACTTGTTCACTCTAAAATTTCATTCTAGATTTGAAGTTCCCAGATCACCATAATTTTTTGCAGAAAGGAATACTTCCAAATCAAACCTTTTGTTTTAAACAGCACTAAATTTACAATACAGTTAGTCTAAATTCACTGTTCAAAATAAAGGTTGGAAACTCAATTATCAAAAAGTCATGAACAAGCACTAAGAGAACAAGCACCTAAATGTAAACCTTTACAAAAATGTTTATGAATTCCTGCACAAGCCACCACCAATGTGTTGTTGGGTTAGGGTTGAATTAACTCTTTTCATTTTTTTGTAGGGAATACATGAACTGATGATACATTGCATTAGTAGACATAACTTCATTTTTTTAAGTGGATTTTCCAGCAGTTTTCAAGCTCCACTCTAGTACATAGCCCATAATTTAAGATGACATTCCAGTGCAGTGGAAATGTTGAATGCTCTATTCTTCAGATGTGATAGTTAACTGAGTGAGGTCCTGTCAGACTGTTCTAGTAGTCTAACAGACAGGCATGGAACTATTTCAAGTTATGCAAGGTATTGTCAAAGTCAATAGTTCTCCTTCATACAAATTCACTATAAACTGATTAAATTTGGTAATTATTGCCCCCACATGGTCTCTTACGAGTATCCACTAGATCCACTTTGTAACATTTGAGACACCTCAAAGTGATAAGAAATGTATATTAATACCTAGCAACACATTATATATAATAACACATTATGTATACAGATACCCCTCCCCAACCTCGGGGGATACATTTCTCAAAACCTCCGTGGTTAGTAAAACCGCGGTTGGAAAATACAGGGCCCTATGAGAAACATGGGGATAGGGGGAGTAAATTCACGTTTCGTAGAACACAAAAAAAACACATACTCAGTTATAACATACATGGGGATAGGGGGAGTAAGTTTGGGCGCATTGGCTGCCAGGATCTGCAGCAAATCGCGAGGCTGTCTGACTGACCTACACACAGACACAGAGAGAGAGAGAGAGAGAGAGAGAGAGACAGAAATCAACGGAGAAAGTAGTGTGGTGGGTGACACGGAGTGGGGGGATGTGCAGAAGGTGGTGTGGTGGGTGGCATGGAGAGTGGGTGGGGGGGTGCAGAAGGTAGTGTGGTGGGTGACATAAGGAGTAAGTTTGGGAGCATTGGCTGCCACGATCTGCAGACACAGAGAGACAGAGAGAGAGATAGAGAGAGAGAGAGAGAGAGAGATCAACGGAGATTTACCTTAATCCTAAGAGAGAAGCGACATCTCGCTGGTTGATTGTGACATTGCAACTGGGTCCGAGCGCCAGACGCTAGCGCGAAGCTGGTTGATGCAATTGGGTCCTAGCGCCAAACGCTAGTGTTAGTGTTAAGTGTTAAAACCCATGCAAGGGTTAAGCAATAACCATTGCATGGGTAGCAAGGGTGGTCGCATTTAGCAAACTGTGAGTAAATGAGTTTTGCAGTTGTCGAGGGAGCAGTTGGGGCGGGGTACCTGTATATACATATAGCCACTAACAGATTGTGTTTGTAGCACATTAGCTGCAAGTCAGTACAAATACTATAGCAGACTTAATACTATTGGAATTGTGATGGTTCTACAGGTTAAATAACTAGCATGAAAAATAAGATAAATAGGATAGTTGAGATGAATATTTTAAAAATGTTTTTTGTAACATTCTACAATTAGCTTTGTTTTTCTATGAGCTAACAATGTAGCATATAGATCAAGAAATCAATGGTTAAGGAGGTTTAAAATGTTTCACTTACTCTCATTTGTTTCTTCCTTATGTTGGTCTTCAAGTAGCTCACAAAGATGCAAGATTAACAGCAGTGATTAATAAAAAGCAAAATTTAACTGCATAGAGCTAGTCCTTCTAGGTCCCTGACTTCAAAAGATCAAAAGTCTTGAGATATTTGGAAAAAGAACAGATCCTATTTTTCAGCAAGTAGATTGAAAATACAAGAATATGAAAGCAACAGTGCTGAATTATGTACAATTAACAGCATGTGGTAAATGTTAGTTTTTGCTCAATACCAATAGTTACTGCAAATGGCCATGGTTCATGCCTATTGGCTCATGTAGAGTTCTCGCTATCCATTTCACAAGCAAGTGACCTGATCACACCTCTAATGTCTTGGGAGAGGCTAGGTTGCAGGATTTGGTATTATTCTTCCCAGAACTATTTACAAAATAAGAAATAACATTGACCAGAACTGATCGGGGGGGGGGGGGGGGGGGAGTCAAGCAATCCCTCCAAAGAAAAAAAAATTTAGTCACAGTGATGATTAAACAGTCAGAATAAAACAAATTACATCGAAGTTAACAATTGTTCACACTACAGTATAAAGATTTCTCATATGTCCTTGAGATAATAATTGCCAAGTTGTCAAATGTTTCTGAACCTATTGGTATAAATCCTCAACAGACATGTTGAACGTTTTAAATTTTTAATAAAGTTCTCGAGATTCCTTAGGTAAATGTAGTGGGTAAACCCAGCTGAAATAATTTGATAAGAATTTTCCAAAGGACAACAGGAGCAACTAGTTGCAGTTGGTAAAGTAAGATTGCAGCTTGGAGACCTTTGTGTTTATGATTCAGATAGAAAAATACGCATTCAT
Source organism: Hydrolagus colliei (assembly GCA_035084275.1). Lineage (NCBI taxonomy): Eukaryota > Metazoa > Chordata > Chondrichthyes > Chimaeriformes > Chimaeridae > Hydrolagus > Hydrolagus colliei. The sequence continues at coordinate 20,527,174 of CM068749.1, read as the reverse complement.
TTTGATGAGATTCGAGCAGTAAATGTACAAAGGTTAGTTAGAGCAACAAGTAGGAAGGAACAAGTAGTGATATTGAGGTGCAGCCTCTGGTGCCTGGGGGAAATTAGATACTGCAATTGAAACAGGAGAGCAGGGGAGCTTCCAGATCACAGTAATGAACAAAACAGACTCTCTTTGTTCTGTTGCTAAGGACAACTGTACCGTCTTCTCCACAACCACACAGCAGTTTCTAACAAAAAAGACATGAAATAGATTAAATATTTAGGATGCCTTTTAAATATTTGTGGGTAAAAAAAGTTCTCGGTTTTTGATGTATCATTCAACAGTTTAAGGAGATTGGCAAACAATCAGGTTTAATCCCCACCTGAAGGCATGTGAATTTTTAAAATCAAGCTTCTCTGGATATTCAGCTGGACAGCATTTGTAAAGAATGATGAAATTAGTTCATGGTTATGGGTAGGGTTACAAGGTTAGAAGAATAAAAGAGCAAGTTAAACACACATCCAATACACCTACAATAAATATATGCCACTGAGCATCAGATTTGATATAGATTAATAAACAGATTTTGTCTTATTTTTACAAATATAATGGTTCACTAGTAGGGCTGATCTTAAAGAAATAAACAAACTGAAATGTTTGCAAACGCAGAAAGAACTGGCACTGTAGAAATAGTAGGAATTGGTATTAGCTCCGGGAAGCAACCTTGCATGAATCTCGCTTTCGAAATGCAAGTAGTTGTTATTGTGGCTGTCGTGTTAAACAAATCTTTAGTCTAACAGATACAGGGATGTAAGTTTCATTTCATTTAGATAAAAAAACAAGCAATTAAAATGTGGGGAAAAAGAAAAGTTTAGTGGGGTCAAAATTCTAATTAGGGCTAAGTTTCCTCAAATAAAATGTGTATTATTATAGCTGAAAGATTGAAGTCACAAGCCAAATCTAGCAATTTAAATGTTATTGTTAATTGTTTATACAGTAGTAAGAAATCTGAAATCGTAACATAAACGTATTGTCCATATTTCAGTAATATTGTTCAAAATAGTGCCATTGTTCAGACTTCAAAATCCTACATAACTAAATATGCTTGGAATGGTCGTATTTAATTATATGCATGCAACTGCTCTGCTGTGAGTTGTGTCAAATATACCAGCATGAGGCACAGCATTATCCTGAGTAGGTGGATCAGAAAAAGCTATGAGAAGCCAGAGTTGCTCCCACAGGAGTTCCAGGTAACTGAAATATCTATATCATCAGAATTACCCCCCTCCACCCTCCCAGCATTCCTCCCCTTACTAGAGCACAAAAATCTGCACATTTACATGTAAAGAATAAGTGTTTGAAGATGAAGGTCGAGATTGCACACTCGAGACACCAGAAGAACTGCTTCATAGCAAGTCAAGCTAATATCTTGTTGTCATTCCACGAGTCTTTTTTTTTCAGATATGCATCCTTCCCTAACAAAATGTCCTTTTCCCAAAGACAGGTTATGGAGAGCATGACAGCCTAGATTATTTCTGCAGGTTTAATTGGCAAAATTGCAACTGAACTCCAGACTGCATCAGGCAGCATTTCTACTTCAAAATATCAGTGAAGCATTTTCTATTTCAACTCACGTTAATGTACAAATCTCATTATATCTTAAATAAAAGAACAATATCTAAGAGTCATAAGGCCGGTAGGAGCCAATACATAGCTAAAAGTCACACAATATCTTCCATCCATGGCTCCAGGCCTATTAAATATATTTTCTATTTCTGTAGTCGGTAATATAAAAGAGTCAAGACAAGAACACAGATATTGGACCCTGTCATGCACAATTTTCCTGTGACTGTCCACTGCTGTCAATCTGGGGTAAATTGAAGGACTTTTGCTGTTTAGATGTTTGGTGCTGAGGTGCATCAAACAAAATGAATTGTGAAGGAATTCAACACAAAACATTGTAGACTACAACAGTGTGCACCAATCTGTTACCATACAGAGATGTGGCACATCTCTTTGGGATGGAATGAGGGCAAGGGTTAACAGACAGCAATATTTAAAATACAGGACAGTTTCAACAAAATAAAGTTCATATTGGCTATTTAGAAAAAAATTCCGGCATCTCGCTTTAGCGGATGCAAACACATATGGTACTGGAAGCAAGATGACACATCTTATACTAACCTTTCATGGCTAGACTATTTTGTTTGCTAGGTAACTCTGGGCTGTTAATGACTAATTAATGGTGCAGACTGAAAAAAAAGTTCACGGTCACCTTGCACTGCAATGCTGGTGAAAAAGCTTACTGCCTCTGATAAGGAACCTAATATCATTAACACCTAGAGACAAAACCTGCAGGTAATCATCCAGAATTCTGCAGACCATGTCCTCTCCTGCACCAGGATCTGTGAAGCTATCACCCTCATCCTCGCCCGACTCCACTGGCTTCCCATTACACAGAGGATACGGTTCAAAAACCTGGTCCTCCCCTTCAAAGCCCTCTATAGCCTTGCTCTCCCTACCTCTGCGACTTCCTAACCCTCTACCAACCTGTCCACTCCCCCCGCTCAGCGGGTTCCAGCCTGCTTCACATCCCCTGTCTTGCCCACGCCATCAAAGGTGGATGGGCCCTCTGCCACTCTGCCCCCAACTTGTGGAACGCCATCCCACACTCCCTTCTCCTCGCCCCCTCCTTTGCTTCCTTCAAGATCCATCTCCAGAACATCTCCATTGCCTATGCTTTTGATCACTCTCCTTTCCCCCCTGCCCTCCACCCTCCCCAATCCCGACTCCTAGCTTAGGTCTGAAACATTGACTGTCCAGTGCCTTGGGATATCTTCCCAACCTGAAAGGCTCTATACAAATGTCATTTTGAAGTTGTAATTCTAAAAAACATTACATGTTTGTGAACATCAATATGTTAAATTCTTCACCAGTCCCGCCAGCTCCAAAATTCAAAAGCACCAGCTCATTCAGAACTCTGCTGCCCGGACATACCCGGACCAAAACTCTGTACCCTCATCTCATCAGTTCTGGCCAAGCTCCACTGGCTCCCCAAACCTGAACAAATCAACTTCAAAATCCTTGCACTCGTGTTCCAACCCCTTCACTCCCTGGTACCAGCCTAGTTCTTTGATCTCCTCACTCCCCAACCCACCACCTTGCAACTCTGTTCGACTGAAACCAGCCTCATACTTGCCTTTCGTTTCTTCCCCCAATTCCCTATTTAAAACAATAGACCAGATTGTGCATTATTTATCTTATCACAGTTTTCGGAGAATGTAACGAAGATGATTAAACCCTATTGAGACAGTCACACAAAGCATATCTGTTATGCATGAAATTCAAATCTTTTCATTCTGGACACATATATGTTAACATATAAACTATGTTACTATTCCATATAAATTCTGTTGTATTAATACTTGCAAGTTAAAATCTTGCTACTCATCACACAAAATCCTAACTAGATTACTATGGTTGACTCATTTCCTAATGAAGAAAATATTTAAAATATAATTGTACCCATGTCTGGAAAACAATTATTCTATTAGTTTGTAAATGACCATTTGGATAGGTATAAACTGATTAAGGAAAGTCAGCATGTATGTGTAAGTCCTGCTTTGAAAACCTGTTGGAATTTTTTTTGAAGAGGTCAGTATAGTGGTGGACATGGGAGGGTTAATGGATGTAGATTTTGATAACAGCAGAAACAAAATTAGACTTGTATAGCGCCTCTCAGGTCAGGTGGACATCCCAAGGTGCTGAGAAGACATTTGATAAAGTAAATCAGTAATGTTCCCAAGGAGTCTGTGTTGCTGCCCCAGCTTTTTATTGTACAGGTCAACGATTTAGATGAAGGCTTAGTAAGGATTCTATCCATGTTTTATCCAGACAGTTGTAAATTGTGAAGCTGCCAGTGGAAAATTGCAGAGGGATATAGACCGCTTAAAAAAAAGGGTAAGCATGGTAAATGGAGTTTGTACTGTATTCTCTACAGTTCAGCAGATTGAGGGGAGGGGTGGTCTGATTGAGGTATGTAAAAGTATGCAGGCTGAATAGTGAGCAACTGTTTCCTCTTGAGAGAGAATTGGGGACTGGGGGACATAGTCTTAAATTTGAGATTAAACTGCTTGTGTAGAATTTACTCGCCCAGAGGGCAGTACAGGCAGAATCAGTTGAAGAATTTAAAAGGGAAATATATGCTTGATTGTCAGGGGTATCAAGGAATGTAATGTACAGAGAGCGTAGGGAGGTATAATTGAGCTCCTGAGGTGGAAGGTTCTATGGGTCTAAACAGCCTAATCCCGTTCCTATGTTCTTACACGTTTCTATTAAAAGCATCAAGAAGGTGTATATCTATTATATACACACACACCCACCATCTATCTAAGCAACAAAACAATTGAAAGTGGTAAAGCACAGGCCTAATTCATGATTACTAAATGGAATCCCAAACTTTGCAGATAAGGCATTTAAAAATTCCAATAATATTTCTAATATGATTGACCAAGAGCAACAATAATTTGCACTTATATAGTGCCACCTAGCTCTTGAAGTTGATCTGTTTGGTGATGGGGAGCCAGAACTGGTGATATGTAGGGACAGAGTTTGGTTTGGGTAAGTATGTAAGTGGCAGAATTCTGAATGAGCTGGATCTTTAAAAGCAAGTCGGTAAAGCTTCTTTTTTCAAAACATGTCAGCGGAGGGTAAGGGGAACAAATAAGATAAGATGGGTTATTTTATCAGCCACAATAATGTATAGAAAGGATAACTAAAGATAAGATTGCAATGAACAGAACTTGTCTTTTTTTAAAAAAAGGCTGCGAAAGAGTAGGCGGAGGAACAGTCATCGGATAAGAACTAAAATGCAATTAAAATTCATTTTAAGTGGTGCAAGTTAACATTACAGTAATAAAACTACTCCTGACATTTGAGTAGCTTGGTTATGTCAGTATTTGTTTCAGAATACAAAATGTGGCCCAAAAACAAATTTCTCTGGGTCTGAGGCCAACGTTTTATTTCTGAAATAAATTTTTACTCAGCACCAATATATTTGGGATAACATTCATTTTTTTTAAAAAAAACTGCGAATTTACTTCTGATGTCTTCATCCCAACTCAATTTTCAGTGTGACACAAGAAAACACAAGTGATCAAATCACACAAATATACCATAACCACACTGATGTTACCTATTTTACATCTAATAAAGCATTGTGGCTTCAACTTCAGTTGCAATGCTGCTTATTTTGTATATGGATATAAATGGCTGGGCAGATGGCCGAGACTATTAGGCATGGATGCAGTCCAAATTAATTTGTTGTTAAATTCAATAAGGAACCCAAATCATATTTCCAACTGTTTTCTAATAGTAGTCTTCTATCGTTACTCCACAAGTTCAGTTTAAAAAATTGTAATCACATTATCAACACTCGATATTCCACTGAAGAACTACGACATCAACAGCAACATCGCAACAGACGAAGAACAAATCGCAGAAAATATTCTGGAAGCTCTGATAAATGGTGCTGAAGCACCGTTGATAAAGCACTCCGCACAAATTCTCCTTTTTAAAAAGTTTTCAGCGATAAACTTTGACCTAGCATACACAGAAGGAAACATAAAGAGAAATGAGTACATCACCAGCACTTTTTGCCTTTAAGTGTGTTGAATTCCTAAGAAACGGATTGCATAATCTGTGATATAAAAATTATCAATGTAGCACTTCTTAGAATCCCATGGGCTAAATTGCTCAACCCAGGAGATAAGCACATAAAATGCACATTTACAATGGATTCACCATACATGTACCTGCTCGATACCACTACCAACTTCACCTTTAGTCATTCCAAATGCAACACATGTCGCAGAACAAAATGTTCCATTTACAATCGTGCAGATCACTTTGTAAAGTCTCTATGAACCTGACTGCAGGCCAATATTACATTTCTTATAAAATGTTATGCATTTGCTTTTCAAGCTTATAACCAATGTAAAAAAGGAGCTAATGTTCTCTACCCATTGGTTAAACATCGTACATATGCAGACACCTTATGAGGTTAAAATTCCACCTGTCCCATTTTACCTATTCAAGTGGATATTAAAGATCCCCATGGCAGGAATTAAAAAGAGAAACAAGTTTCTTCTTGTGTCCTGATGAACAATCTCCAGATGTAAAACTGGCCACTCACCAATGGCTGTTTCAGGGGATACTGCTGTGGCAAATCAGCTGCTGTATCAACCTACCAAATACAGTCACAAACTTTTACACTAAATACCTGTGATGCCTTTTCAGACGTCCTTCCAATGTGAAAGACATGTCAAATGTATAGTAAAGACTGCATATATCCAGGCCACTCAACAACAGAATCAAATCCTGAGATCTGGTCAGCAGCAAATAATAATTAATTACCAGTAATACTTTACTGCTTGTCAAACATGTCTCAATCCGAGATATCTTGCAAAATTGCACATTATGTGCTCGGGGCCAAATACAGTAAAAGCCCGTTTATCCGGCACCCGATCAACCGTAACTTCCATATAACCAGCAAATCAAAAAAAAATCCATTCGATTAACTGGAATTTATCCGGAAAAATGCCATATTTATTGTTAAAATCTGATTTAATTTTTTTTTGCATTTTCGGCCGAATATCCGGCACGTGTTTTAACCGGCATTGGCCAGGTCCCAAGAGTGCTGGATAAACGGGCTTTTACTGTAGTATACAATATTTACACAAAAAATGCTTTACGGAATTTTACTTCTTAAAAACACATAACAGCAGAAACAATCTTTTTGTCTCCATCCTGTGAACAAGTAAATCCACTGGAGTGCATTCCTGAATCAGTGACAAAGCAACAAACCAAACCTAGCATTCACTCGTGTGATTGGAGATTATCTACACAGGCGAAAGGAGATGGCAATAGCCATGCCTTCAACGGCTTCCAGAAACAACCTTAAATCTGTTGAAGTGAATCTTAATTGTTTTTAAAGCGTGGCCTGAATAACGCAACCACACAGGAAGCAGTTTCACTTACAGTGCATTCCCAACAATTAAGGAAAGCAACGATCCCTAGCTTGAACATAAATGCTTCAGTCATCTTTTTTAAAAATATTAAGTGGCAGAACAGCTACTTTCTGCCACTTAAATCAATTTTAATGCCATCAGCAGTGATGGTATTTGCTGCTGCCAACACCATGACTTGAATTTTCCACTATACTGAAAATTTTCATTTAAAAAAAACTTCGTAATATTATTCTGTTAACCACACATCTGTTGGAATGTTTTAAAAGAATTACACCAATTGTTTCAATTTAGCTTTTTCAACATGAGCTCCTATCAGCCTCAACAGCAAGTCCTCACCTCTCTTCCACATTAAACAATCTAAAGCCTTAAGGAAGATTTCATCTCAAACATGCAAAGTTGTTACAATTTGAAGCATCCCTCTCAGTCTTCGATAAGATGCTCATCCATGAGTCTACCATCCTCTAAGGACAAAATAACACTCACATAATCAAACAAAAAAAACTTGAGAATTAATAATCACTTACCATCTCCACTATATGTTATATAATGTCCCAAGCCAGAAATGCATCTCAGGCAAAGATGATAACAATAAATATAGTACTAATTATAATAATCATAATAATCCTTGCATTTGATCGACGTCTCAAAGTGCTTCACAGAATATACTGCAAAGTGAATTGACTGTATATTTGTGGCCGAAAACTGGCAGCCAATTGCACACAGCAGTGTCCCACAAAGAGCCGTGAATTGAAAAGACCAATGTTTTTTATTGTGTTTTTTTGGACGGATTATTATTAGGCATGTGGAGTAAGGAAACTTGCCCAAGGTTTCGTCCTGATCTGCCTGGATTCGAACACAGGTCTGATTCTTGTAAGGCGAGTGCTCTAACCACTGAGCTACAGGAAATGTCACTGAAGATCTATTTGTACAAGTTCAGAAGTTGTCACAATTACTTTAAACTTGTGGCTGCCTTTACTGGGCAGTGCAGATCCCCACTGCCACCCCTTTCTGTATTGCACAGTAAAGAATGAGGAAACCCTAGTTTCAAACAAATTCAGCTCTAAGAAATCCATGGGGTAGGGAGGAAAAGAGCAATGAATCAAGCCAAATGCAACATCACATTTTATTAAAACCTGAAAATATTAAATTGTCTTTCATAAACTGCAATTTTGGTTACATACTGTATTTTGATATTACAAAATATGGCCTCCTTTGGCCATAATTATGCAAGCTAATTCATAACTGGGATAGTGACAAAATGGGCCTTCTATTTAAAAAAAAGACAAAAACTAAACTGGGAGGTCAAAGCAATTAGTGCAAAAATACTGTACTGCCACATGCACATAGGCACACACAATTTTCAGCTGTTAAAGCATTAATGGGTTAGAAAACATAGGTAAAATAATTTTGATTTCTAAGTCTTTGTCTTAATACACGAGTACAAAGCCATGCTTTCACCTGCCTTGCATTATAGAATAAACATAGACCCAAGCAATTTAAAGGTCATTGATTTCCCCCTGCATTAACAACAAAATTACATTTATAGAGCCATTAAAGCCACCAAATTCATTGTCAGCTTCCTACAAACATTTACTCACCAAAACTTTAATTGAATTATTCTCCTTTGGAGGTAGACAGAAAGTGATGAATATTAAATATGTTTCAATAACAATGAAATATAGTGATTCATACTGTGAAATTTTGTCAAGATCTTGGGGAAAGGAAGAAACAATGGCAATACATGTGCAAACATAAAACACTTCCCAATTTGGAATGTATTTTGTTAAAATTCATCAGAATAGCCATCTATTTTGGTCAGTTGGATGGTTGCCTACATGTAATGAAGAGCCTGTTACAAAATGAAATTAAATCAGATAAAATCATAACCTGAACCAAGACACAGGCCACCAACAGAAACTAGATCAGCAATTTCTACACCGACACAATTTAAGATTCCAAAGATATCACTTACATAGATACTTTTATCTAAAAAATGTTTTGACTAAAAGCAAATCAGATTCTCAACCTGACTTTGATGCCGTTTAATGTCTTGCAGAGCAATAACCAGTTAGTTGTTAGTGATGACGAGCACATCTAAATGTAAGGTGTCTTCACTCTGGCTGTTTACTGGCTTCCGGGAACCATTTTGTTAGATGCCACTGACAAGACTGCCTGGCAAGCTTTCCTGCCGATTGCCCAGCTAGGACCATCCTACCCAACAGGGTTTTGGTTTGCAGGGTTAATGGGAGACTAGTGGGAAGAGTCCCAGCCCAATTGACTGTCTGCCTTTTACAAGTGTTGGTGATGAACCAGGCTGGCTGGGCTGTCCTGGTATACCTGGCTCAGAACCGGACTTCTGTTACAGAGGGCTGGCTCGATTCATGTCACCTTAGAGCCAGTTCAGCTCTAAAGATACCAAGCTTAACCTCCTCTCGGGTTTGTCCCAATTGGTCATGTAAAAAATATTTATTTTGTCAAAGCATGTTTTCCAGCAATAATGCAGCAAAATCTTGATAATCCGGTATGGTTGGGCCCACTCATTCAAAGGATTTTGGGTTATTCAGAATCTACCCTAGAAATGGCTGGGGAAGCCCCACTCCACACACCACGTGGTTGTAAACACAGCTCTGAAGCCAAACAACAATCGAGCTCCACCCACAGCGCTGCCGACAGAGCAGCACCAGTGGGAACTGCAAGCAACTGTTCTGAATTTGGAGGGATTTGCCGGACACCGGGAAAAAATTTATATTTATGTATTTTTAAATCTTGCTTTCTCGGGAGTGTCAGATTATCGAGGTTTTACTGTAGTAGTAATAATAATAATCACTGTTTACCAAAGTATTATAGGTTTCATGTAGTACCCTCTTTCTTAACGACAGATATGAGCCTTCTCCAGAACTCCTCAATTCAGTTATCATTGGGAGACTCATAAAAGACTTTGGCATCTGGCTAAATACATCGATGGTGAAAGCTAAAAATGGTAAACAGAGGTACAGTACAAAGCTGGCTGGCAACTAATGCCTCCTTAATCAAAATATAAATGTGATTGACTCAATCAAAGTGCACATCATCAAATACTTATCAATTGATTTCTCTCACAATATAGATCTTTGAACAGCACCTCATGTTGGAGAACTCTTGATTTAAATTAATGTTGAAATTCTGAAGAAGAAGAATTTTGGGCAGGGAACATATTCCCGTCTCACCATCATTCTGAACCAGAATAGTTATATGCACCAGAGAACAAGCTAGAATCATGTGCATCTGAATCATCAATGGATTCAATTTACCCACCAAAATACCAGGGTTCTTTCTGAGACAAAAATCTTCCTTCACTCCTGAATTAAATATCACTTATATTTTTTAAACTACTTGGAACTATCATTAATGCAAAAATTTAAAAGCCCTCAAAGAAACAGGTGAGTGCATCACTAATGAATTTTAACAAAATTACAAGAGTTAGCACACAGTACTGCACCAAGAACATTCGGTATAATTTATAGCTTTCAAACTAAACTATTTCCTACCTGAAGATCTCCTGATTTGTCATTAACTATTCATGACACGATTTGGTGAGGACACCTGTTTCCCAAAGCTATTTTAATCCAAACTGAGACAAAGCTCTCAACAAGGTAAGGACATAAAACTATTCTACTACAGAATAAAAGTCTAAGATTTATATGAGTGACGCCTTCCTTCACTTGAAAGAATGGGGAGGAATTCCAGTTGCAAAATGAAGGTCTTTTTTTAATGCCCATATACAAATTTTTGTATTCTATTTATATTGCATATAGTAGCATTAAAACCAATTGGAAATGAAACTTCATCACGATTTCAGATCACCCAAACCAATTGCAGGTAAGCCTCGATTTACGATGCTTCGATATAGAACAATTCAATTGAAGGACCATAATTTTTTTAAAAACACCTTTTGATCGATATATGACACTTGGATTCGTTTTAAGGACCAACATTTTTTTTGCGCATGCGCAGTGCATAGTTCGAATATCGCGGTCGCATTTTGCGCATCCTTTTTGTCCATACGCACAGTCCATAGTGTATTCACAGGTAAATCCAAGCATTTGAACTGGCCAATAGCATGTCGCCAGGTCGTTGTTTAAAAGCCTGCTGATTTTGAAGCGACACCATACCACATCAATATTACAGTAATTTCCGAACATCCCCAGGCGATTTACAGCCTCTACTGCGTTACTACCAACTCGGAGAAGAGTAAGTAGGTGAAATGAGCAGCGGTAATACCGCTAGCGGCCAGAAATCCCACAAAGTCATCATTTTAAATACCAAATTGAAGGTGATAAAATGCATCAATTCTGGTGAAAAAGGTACGGACATCGGGAGGTCTTTAGGGCTAGCTAGATCGACGGTGGCTACTAAAAAAACAAGTTAAGGACAATATACCGGCAAGTTCAAGGTGTGTTACAGCTACAGGTGCAAGCAGATTAGCAAAACATAGGAGTGATGTGATGGAAAACATGGAAAGAATGCTGAGTGTCTGGATTGAGGATCAGAACCAGCATAATATACCATACAGTTACCCCAAGTACCCCTTCTTGCCTATGTGTGTTAATTTGTGTTTTATGTTGTGTGGTTTTGTGTGTTATTTAATGGGTTTAAGGTCCTAAAATTTTGTGAAAAGAACGCATCTCTGGTTATATAATGGTACTGCATTGGAAATCGCGTTTCGATTTAGGACACTTTGATATACAGTCTTTCAGGAACGCAACCCCGTCGGAAATAGAGGTTACCTGTACATTACTATATTCAGTGGTTCACACCAATCCTGGATTAGTTTAAAAACATTGATGTAAAATACATTTTTAAATGTTTCAATTTCCAGGAAACGATTCAAAACAATTAAATACAATACATTTGAAACAAATGTATATTCAGTATTTACAATGTGCCTATTAGAAATGTTAATGTAACTCATCCTTATTGTATGTGCTCACTAGTTCAAGTTATTTAAAACCTGGACAAATATTTGGATAAACTACAACTGGAATATAACTGGTAGTAACTGATATTGGAACCTGGTATTTCCCAACAACTAGCAAAATCCACTCATATTTGCCCCTGTATAGCTGATCACTCAGATGAGTTAACTCAAAGCCCTGTACATTTATATCATTTCCATGGAGACTGGTGGAATTCAGTAAGTTCCAGACTGGAGGCCAGGGCTCACAGTGGCTTTTGTAAAGTAGTCATTCCATTTTTTTGTTTGCTTGGGTAAATTATGCAAGCCATCGATACCAGCAAAGCAGCCGCTTTTTATAACATCTACTTGGAATTCAGTTTGTTTTTTAAAACAAACAATGCAGCCAATGTACATCTCAAAATCCCAACAAAAGTGCCTGAGCCTTTCCCAGATACAAAACTTCCACATTTAAACCAAAACAGTAAAATTGGTATCTGCTACAAGCCGGACACCTTTCTGATGTTCAACATTAAATGTTGCTTTGTCATGATAATTAATTTAATTAATGTTGCTAACCATTCTAGTATAAAAACAGGACCTGTATTTTATGAGACGTCTAACTTCTACTGTAGTTTAAACACCGATCATCACTCTCCATAATGATGTCTCAAGATACAAACTTTGTTTGAGTGATTGTGGAGTCCTGTAGATCAGTGGTTACAGCACTTGCCTTACAAGCATGAGACCTGTGTTCGAAACCAGACGTCTCAAAGTGCTCCACAGAATATACTGTAAAGTGAATTGACTGTATATTTGTGGGTGAAATGTAGCAACCAATTGCACACAGCTGTGTCCCACAGTCGTGGATTGAAATGACCAATTTATTCATTTTTTTGAGGGATTATTAGGAGTGTGGAGTAAGGAAACTTGTCCAAGGCTTCGGCCTGCCTGGAATTGAACCCAGATCGCTCACTTGCAAGGCGAGCGCGCTAACCACTGAGCTACGGGACTCCATGTACTGTAAAGAGACATGAGAATTTCTATTTAGTTAGTCTATTTATTACACCTGAAAACTAGGGAATGACTGATGGTCATCACCAGGGAAGTACAGGAGATGAATATGATTCCAAAGCAGACTGAAATTGTTTTACTGTCTCAGAAATGAACCATTTCATTTTTCACTAGACCAGAAACATTTAATTGCTTGGATTTCTTTCAGGATGTTGAACTTATTACAGTACAGGTAGACCCCGCTTACCAAACGCCCGGTTTCTGAAACTTCACTATAACAAGGGTTTGTATTTGTACCTCCTATGCGCTTAGCGAAAGTTTAAATCTTCTTGTCTCCCGGCTACCCCAGCAACACATGCTCTGTCTCAGTCGACGAAGCTACATACACTTACTTCAGTATGCCACCTAAATGGCCATTAGCAATATCACCCACCCCATTCGAAGAAAATAAAGTCCATCACGTTGGAAATGAAGATGGATCGAAGACCAGAACGAACGCCATTGCCCCCTCTCCACCAGTACAATCCAAGAGAAGACCTGTGCAGTAGGGAGGAGCTTAAGCAGCAGGATGCTAGGCAACCATATGACGCTACTCGTAAAAAGCCAGCGGAGACTTTTGCTGCTAGCAACGGGTGGCTTGATCGTTTTTGAAAGAGATACAAGCTACATTCTATCAAGATGTGCAGGGAAGCTGCTAGTGCGGATGTTGCTGCTGACGAACATTATCCAGATGAACTTAGAAAAATCATTAAGGAGGGAGGTTATATATACACTGCAACAAATTTTCAACTTCGATGAAACGGGGCTTAATTGGAAGAAGTTACCTGAGAAGGCCTACATCTCCATAAATGAGAAATCGGCCCCTGGAAAGCTTACAACTGAAGAAATTCAGGATTTAACGAAATAACAGCCAGCTGAGGCTGATGGTTTATGTGAGGAGCCTAAGATTCTTAGTTTGAACGATTTGAAAGCTTTGCTTTCGAAAATGGACGAAGCAATTAATATTTGCAAAGACAACGATCCTGTAATGGATCATAGCATTAAGGTTGCCCGTGACATTGAGCAAACAATTCGTTGCTACCAAGAATTGTATGAAGAAAAGAAGAAAAACTGTCGACAGTCTTCTATCGACAGTTTCTTTAAGCCGACATCGTCCAAAGAACCAGTACTAAGTACATCCACTGACTGTACAGAACTATTGCTTTCTCACCATTCTCCCGATTCTCCAGCCCCCTCCTCCCCCCTCCAGCAACAATTAAAATGAAGATCTCCTCCCTATTCCTCACCTCATCTTATTACTAGAAGTATGGGAACTTCCGTTTTGTTACTGTATTGTGTTAAATTTTACTAAATAAAATACCGTTCAGGTAAACAAAACAAACATTTTCATCTTGTATTCTTTCATCTTGTAATTAAAGTATTGCAGCCCTTCAATAGCAGTTCTACCTACCTTATTCCTTCGCTGGTACACCGCAAATGTTAACGCTAGGTACCGCTGGGAACTAAACTGATTTTTTTCACATACGGAAACACAGTAGGGACCTCCCACCCATTAACGAAATTCTCGTTTTACGAAGAGTTTCAAAGTCCCTAACTCCTTCGTTAAGCGGGGTCTATCTGTACTTGAATCGTCACCATGCCACGCGCAAGAGAATGGTTAAGAAGCCTCCCATCTATCACTTGTACCTTGAAGTCTGAAAAGCTTTTCCATCTTGGCAAAGACTGAACAAAACCAAATCAATAACTGGCCACAAAGTTAGAAGTCCAGGGAGCTCTATGGAAACTGCCAACAGATCCAGCACTAAGCTTCAGCTAGAAAATTCAATACGCTGAAAGGTACATATAGCTCTAATCACACTTGCTTACTGAACTCACAAGTGATATACCCAGAACATGCAATGGTACGAATGCAATAAATTCCTCATTCTCTTCTGTTTGGCTCATCCATCTTTGAAAATCAGGGGAATCAAAAGTTTTATCAGAATTAATTATAGGGAAGGCTTAACCTATTGAGAAATAATTTACACTTGTCTGACTCCAGGGACAGCAATGGCAAAAAGAATACAATGATGTCAACAGTATCAAACAATTTTCAAAATTTTGACCAAAAACAAACTTAGGAAAGACTTCAAAGAAATGCCATCAATATGCAAGTTTGAAGCACTTTTCTCTTTGAAGACCTAATCTTTCCCCACATCAATCTGCTTCATCAATAGGTAACAGACTTACTGCTGAAACATATAATCACAAATGTGCTGTTAGAGACTATATAAAACAACTTAGTTACGCATGCACTGAAATCAAATATTCTACTGTATGTTTATGTTAAATTGAATCCAACTCCAACTAAAATTCTCAAACTGTAATATCACATCCAGCAGCTGCTAAGCTAATTTAAGCTATTTTTAAAAAAAAAAATTTTGCACACCTAACAAAAGTTACTGCACTGGAAGACAACTATTATTGTGTTAAGCTCATTTAATATTCAGAGTATCATACAATATTACAGCACAAATAGGTCATGTCATTCAGCCCACCAAGATTGTTCTTGAGTTTTTCTTCCATATGAGCCATCCAATCTAATATTACTATCATGAATTTTACATTTTATTTGCCTGTACTCTTCAAAACATAATCAATACTGAATCTATTGAACTTTTTTTCAATAGATTCAGTATTGAAAATTGTGTTCAACATCATGAAACATAAAGCAGTATTGCTGAGTGATTTGGCAAACAGGTAAATTGTTTTTAGTTGAAGAAAAACTCCTAAAGCATTTAAAAATGTTCACTCAGTGCAGAACCGCGCCCAACCCTTAAGCTGGAAAGAAATTAACAAGGTTCGTGCAAACCTGAATTACCCAAAGGCCAGTCAGCCCTTCATGCACTTTAGAATATCTCATCTCTTCTATTTGAACCTATAATTAAAAATTGTATGTGTTCATTAATGAATCAATCATTGAGTGATTTATGAATATTCTTTTATAGATGATAAGGTGACAAAGAAAGGGAAATTACATTACCTTTTATTGATCTGCCCAGAGCAAGTACAGGCATGCAGAGACATGATAGCATGTACAAGAAAGAAGCACACCTTATGGAGATTGACTTATTGCTTGCATTCCTGCACTCTTAAATTTGTGCTTTAGTCTCAATGGATGACCACAGAAGAAAAATGAAGGTACTAAGAACTAAAATCTATAAACACTTTTATACAGGCAAATTCATATTTGCTTAAATTTTAAACCACAAAAATGTCTCTGAACTGGGAAGGAGAAAATGATAACATACAATATTAAGAGCACACACATAGCGGCATCCCTTACCACCACAACCTTCGCTTTTGACATTGCAATTTGACACCATTGCAAACAAAAATAAAATCATGCAGCAGTATCCACACATGGAACTATGTGAAATTGGGTCTACAATCAATAGAGCTGAGACAGAGGTTCAGATGAATGCAACTAAATGCCATGACTTAATTTCCTGACTCGCCATTGGTTGGCCACGAAGAATGGCATTTGCCAACAAAAGTACCTGGCATAACCTTCTCAAATATACTGCTGTCTATTTTGGCTGCAATCCAAGTGGCAACGGCATATCTGCACTCCATGGTTGATCCATAATATAAGCCTAACACAATTTCAGGCATTAAAAGACCCCAATCCAATTTTAAACTCTGGTTTTAATACCAAATGGTTCAACACCTTGAAAGAGTGAAAGATCCTATAATTAACAACAGTTAATAGCTGTAATCCACTTACTAACATGTACAATTAATCATGTATAATGAAAAAATTGGTTCTGAAAATGGCAGTTATTTATGATCCTGAACCTTGGACTACATCATAAAGTAATCCTGTAATTACAGTGAATTAGCTAGGACTGGAAACTTGGTACAGTGGTGAGCTGCAACTTACGGGTTATGGATGAAATCATTTCTTATTTTTACAGTGCACCTTTTATTGGAGATAAAAACAGACCCAAGTCCGGCAGAGGTACTGGCCTGTAATGATTTGTAACAGAACACCACTAATAATACCATTAAGCTCAGAATCTCCCTTTCCACAAAGTCACATCCAATACTGTTAAAGACAGTCTGTCTACTGGCATCTTTCCTTAGTCACGATTAACATTGTTCTACGAACAATGTCTCTGGTTTTCACACTCTTAAAGTTGACCTCTGCATCATAGGAAAATACTTTGGAATGAAACTGAAGCAGTATGAAGATCTTTTCCCAGAATTATATTGTATTCATTCACTTTATACATTGCCAAGAAGCTTCTCTACTGTTTACTTATGGTCCATTGTATTGGACTTTTTAAACCTTCAATCTTTTCCGTGGTCTTGAATTCATCCTCCCTCTGCATCTCCCATGACCCTTGGCTCTGCCAAACCAGTCCTGCTATATCCCCTCACCCACTTCACTCCCACTATTGGCATGTAAGTCTTCAGGCACTGGTTTCTGCCCTTTTCTGAAACTTCACTTTCAAAACCCAAGACTCTTAACTGCTCCTTCTGCCACCTCAGCCCCTATCTTATACCAGCAATTTGTAATGCACTTGTTCCAATGTGAAAGGTGCTATTTAAGTGTAAATTCCTGTTGTTCAAACGCTTTAACATGGAGATTTTCAGCAGCCACAAAATGTCACATTTTTAACTTCCTGAATCTCCAGATTAATTATGATTTGTTGAGCCATGTCCACACACTAATTAAATTTACATGCTCAATGCCACCTCCTTTAAAACACAGCTGTGTTTGCAACTTCGAACAAATAGCAACTTCATTATCGGTACACAAATGACTGCTGGATGCAAAATGTTCTATCTGTGATCTCAAACATCCCGAATTAAAAACAAACTCGAAAGTGCAAACTCTAAATTTAATACATACCAGCTGTTCACATTTATAGCTAATACAGCAATGGATTTTTCTCTTCTGGCCCATGCATACTAGGCTCCATAACCAGAAGTCACCTCCATAGTTTTTTTTATAGTCTTGAACAATTGTCATAAAACCAGATTAGCGGTACAAAATTTCAAATTGGCAGCGAAAGTTCTGATGCACATATGCAGCATTCTTCCAACGGTTTCTTCACGATTAAAAATTCCAGAGAGCTGGATACACTGATTTTCTCCCAATGATAAAAAAAACAAATATAGTTCAAAACGTCCATGGACCTTCTAAAACGTCCATGGACCTTCTCATAGGAATTAGGATTTTGTGATATTGGATAGCCTGTTTAGGAGCACATATTACAGACACAAATGCAGATGAAGAATATTAACACATTTTAACAAATCCTAATTGCAGAATTTGGTGTTGTTAAAAAAAGAACAGATGCAGAGAAACAAACTTTTTTTGAAAAATCCTAAGATTCTTTATTCTAGTTTGTTTACAGCCATTCAAATAATAATTGCATTTGATATAGTGCTTTTCAAGTCTTCTAGACATCTCAAAATGATTCACAGAATATACTGTAAAGATAATTGAATATATCATCGTTACTAATTAAGCCTGCTATCCAGTACAAGTCACCGTAAAATAATCATTTCTTCAAGGACATCCGCAGCTTCTGTTCATTATTTGTACCTTTTTATTCCTCCTGACCCTTGACATGAAAAACCCACCCTGGGAAATCACAACCTTGTCTATTCCATCAGTTTACGTGATTCAGCCACCAATTCACATACATTTAAAAACAAAAAACTAGAGAGAAGCCACAGTAAGAACTCTATGGTTTCTTTGTATATGCCTAAGCCTTTCCGTAAATTTGGGCGATTTCCTCTATTTCTCACCCTCCCTCCAATTCTCTGCACCCACTCCATTCATCATCACTGCTACTAAAATTATTTAGACTCTGGTGACCCAATTTGAAGAAAGCAAAAAGCAACATTTGTTGCAGAGCTAAATTCTTGACAACTCGTCACTCTAAGAGAAAGGGCTCCATAACGAATTGTCAGGAATGCCACGTTAGTCATATGAAATACATAAATAAATGCAGCCGGAATGTTGACAGCATGACACCTTAAGTGGTAGTGACACGTTAAGCCGGGGTCAAATTATCTGGATCTAACTGTATTTTAATTAACATTTGTCAGTTTCCTTTAAGCCACAGTATTTGATACATGTGGAAACCTATCACAGTGCTTAAGAGTATTCCAACCAAGCTGAGATTTCCATGCACCTATCTCACGTGGAAATCCCAGAGATAAATTGTTGGATTGAAATGCGTACTCGCTCCCTGGAGGGACACATCCGATTTACCTAAATCCAGAAAGTATTAGGGAGCAAGGACGTGAGGAAGCCAGAGTGGGGGTCTGTTGGGAGTAAGATCAGCTAAAACATATAGCTTGCCATTGATATTGCTGCCTGGTAAGTGTTCTTGCTGCTTGTCCAGATAGGATCACCCTACCTGACTTGGAATATTGGCTCGGGAACCGGACTACTGTGACCGCCACAGAAGACTGGCTCGATTCTAACATTCTGTTTCCAGGCATGTTACCTTAGAGCCAGTTAATAATAAATATTAGAATAATAATCATAAATAAATATTATCCAGTTCAGCTCTAAGGAGACCCCGCTTAAAACTGATAAGAAATACTGTACTTAGCACCTTTTGAAAAGTCAATGTTACATGAAATACAGCTTTAACAACCTCATTCTCAAAGGAACAGCGTGACCAAAACACCAAAAAGTATATTCTTAGTCATGACTTACAGTACAGTGACATCGCCAGACAGGCTAATAACTCTATAATATAGCCCTATTTTCTACATAGGCTCAGTTTGCAAGCTCAACCTTCACTTGCACTTGTTTATACCGAAGAAGCTACTGCTGAATAATAAGACTGAAATTATAACACTTGTTCAGAAAGGGGAAAAAAAGTTACAAGAATTAAATCTCGCGAAACCTTACCAAAAACGGAGTAGCTGAAGAAAAGCACTGCTGCGTTTTTTTGCTGTTTAACTTGGGTGATAGATCATGTCATTACTTAAGGATTGTGCTCAATCTGTGAAACAGATGTATTCATCAACTGCTATGTACAAGCTGTAATACAAAAACAAGATTAAAATCTGGAACAAGTCTTTATACATGGTCCGTATCTATTTAACCTGCTAGTGGCACCAATAATATATATAGTTCACATAGTGATCACTCATTGAGCTACTTCAATAAAACAGCATCTCAATTACTATCAAAGAATAACCTTCAAATATCATTACAAGTTTCACCTTCAATAATATCAGGTTTTCCAAAGAAAAGCCAAGTCAAAATATTCTCTAAAATAGAACTCACCCACTCATAGTCAACATTGTTCATAGTGATACATTGTACTTTTTTAAGCTATATGATCTTGGGAATTTCTGGAAAGACCAGAAGCAAACCCTGTGTGTTGCTCAGTCCCTTCAGAAAGCTCAATCCTTTCTGAGGGAGCTTATTGCTGAGGCTGTTACAGTTATTCTGCACCCTTTCTCATTTTCTTTCATCCTCATTTTTCTCTACCTCTAAAATCTTCTCGATTAGATTGTGCTTTAATGCAGTGAAATGTCGCAGAAGCAACAACAAATTACATTTGTATAGCACCTCTCACATCGGGAGGACAACCCAAAGTGTTGATATGTGGTAATCCACTTGCAGCACTACGTGCTTTGACTTTTTGAAGAAGCTGTACTAAACATGCAAAAATAAATCGACCTAAAAGCACCAGACACAATTTTTCTTTCTAGTCAAGATGGTTGTACAGTATATTAAAACAATGTTCCAAACAGGGTATAACGGAAAAGATTCTGTCTGAAACTCTATCCACAACACAAAAGCTGTTTCACAATGGCATCACAATTTATGAAACTGCAGATTTGAAAAAAAATACATTTCTATTCAACTGCCATTACAAAATGATTAATTTTACAATTTATGTTACATTAAACGTCAAAACATCAGTTTATTGCATGACACACTTAATTCCTCTTGAAAACTGCATTTTGTTGTTGTCTATATGTGAAATCAAAAATCATGATGATTTAAAAAAAGCATCTTCTCCCAAGTGTCTGAAACTTCTAAAGAAGACAATTACAACAACATAAATTGAAATCAATTCTAATCTAATCAATTTTAGTGTGGATTAAATGTTGCCGTTCAAGGTATCATACACTTTCATAGAGATAATTCAATTGGAAAATAATGGGTTGAAGAGCTATTGTGTTTCCAAGAAAAGGTCTACTTCCCTCGGGGGCACTCACAACCTCAAATTTCTACCTTTCTCCAGATCACCGTAGAGAAATAAAAGTTGGCCGCCTTCTAAGAAACAATGAACTTTCAAAGGATTTAATCTCCGTTATTACACTGATTGTCCAATCTCAGTGGCATCATCAGTCACGCTGCACATTATTTGAGACGGCTCAACAATACCAAATTTGGAAAGGTGAAGAATGTCAGAACACTGTGAACCTAATTTAAGAATCAATAAATAATTTTAAGATGCAGTTTGTGTAAAAAAAATTAAGAACCTGCTTGTTAGTCGATTGGTGGATCACATAGTTGTTGGCTGCTGAGTTTCGTCCACAAAACAGCCACTACACTTTATAGTGTATTCTGTGAAACATTTTGAGACATCTCAAAGACACAATAAGGCACTATATCAAATGCAAGGATTATTATTATCTGCATCCTGCACTAAAAGACAAAAATGTATTAATTACTCGTCTATGTACACTGGGTATCAATCCTGATTTTTGACTTCATTTAGGACTAATAGAACAAAGAGTTGAAATTCAGATCACTTCCAGGCTGTAACTCACAAAGCAGGTTTTACAAATTTCACATTGCTGAGCGAGGTGTTTCCAGCAAGAGAACAATGGTGCCTTTGTCTCACCTGAGACATCTAGAAAGCAATGTGGAACAAAACAAAAACAGAAGAACACACCTTTAGTGTTAATTTACAAATTGGCAAACAAATTTTGGAAAACCGAAGCCTTATATTTGTCCTGTTAATGAAAACATTCCAGATGACTAGAATATTTGAACAAGATTTCTATTATTCATTTAATTACTGTTCATGGAGTCCTGTAGCTCAGTGGTTAAGAGTATTTGCCTTGCAAGTGAGAGACCTGGGTTCAATTCCTGATAGTGCGAAATTCTGGGCAAATTGCTTTATTCCATAGACCTGATAATAACCCTCAAGAAAAAAAAATTGGTCAACTCAATCCCCAACTGTTTGTAGGATACTGCTGTACCCAATTGACTGCTGCATTTTGTCCACACATATACAGTCAACTCACTTTACAGCATAGTCAGTGAAGAACTTTGAGACGTCCAGAAGACGTGTAAAGCACTGTATCAAACGCAAGGATTACTATTATCATCCACATATTAATAATCTATAATAATAATTTTTTGCATCTCAAGTTAAAATTAGGTTATATATCTACAGCTTTTAAATCAGTACAAGTTTCTTCAGTATTTAAAAGCCAATTAGTGAAGTTTCAAATCAAACAATTTGAAGATTAAAATTGACTCAAAGCACAAGAAGCAATTAAAACATCTAATCCCCACTTGGAATACTTAGATTTATCTACAAGCTTCCATCAAAACCTCATTGTTATATTCAAGGATGTGTTTACCCATGACACAAATGGATAGAATTGCTACAAATACAGCATAGAAAACTGTAGAATTATTTCAGAAAATATAAACGTACACATCTGCTCTTGTGAGTTCAAAAGCACTACTACCCAAAAGTGCCAAAATTGCAACTATCTTTCATAATTTTTATATCAGCCTTATTCTAGAAAGGAATTAAAATAGCAAAGAGTATAATAATAATCCTTGCATTACGTTATTGAGATGTCGCTAAGCGCTCTATTCCAAATTTTGTGCCATATGCTATTGTGTCACCAGGTAGGTACATGCCTTATTTTACAAATTGTACGTTAGACAGACACTTGTACACTGATCTGAATAAATATGACCAAAACAAACCTCTATGATGGAGAGAACTGAATAAAAGTGTAAACATTTTATAGCATCTTGTAGCAATGCCATATTCACAAGACAATTATTCAGGCATTGAAGCGTACAGCTTGAGGATTTGGGGAACAAATAAAATCAATAAATGACATAGTGAGATATAATAATAATAATCCTTGCATTTGATATAGCGCTTTCTACGTCTTCTAGATGTCTCATAGCGTTTCACAGAATATACTGTAAGGTGAATTGACAGTATATTTGTGGGTGAAACATAGCAGCCAATTGCGCAAAGCAGTGTCCCACAAATGGTCGTGGATTGAGTGATCAAAATTTTTTTTATTTATTGTTTATCACTTTCCATCTCATGTTATTCTCTCTTCTTAATCCATTGGCGTTTAATTCTTGGGTGACGTGTTTTCCATCCCGTTTCCCAACCCATGCTCAGCCCTGGTCATTGTCATACATGTGATATACATGCATGTGTGATCTATATATATCACACATGTGCAGTGACCCTATCACCATCATCATCACCCGGCTCCACTGGTTTCCCATCACACAGAGGATATCGTTCAAGATCTTGGTCCTCACCTTCAAAGCCCTCCATGAATTCGCTGACCCTCTGTGACCTCCTAAACCCGATTGAAAGCCTCAATTGTAGGAAGTCTTGAATGAGGGATCAGGAAATGTGCATTTTCACACCTGATTGTTATGGATAATACTAGATAGTATTTTACGCCACACATTTTAAATCAAAATTTTAGAGGTTTTAATGCATTGAGAATCTTCTTAAAAATTGTAAAATGTAAAATTGTAAAACCTTTTAAAACACACCAATTCTGTACAACACTAAAAATGTATGTGCATTCTGGAGCATATCTTCCCATTTTAACTCACAACCACATAACACAAGGCTTCAAAACCTCTCCAGGTCAATCTGTCTCTCAAAGTGCAGTGCTGTGTGACAGCAAGAAACAGTTTAACCTGGATTTCAATTATTCTGATACAATCAAGGCTCTGAATATGCTCATTTCCCATTTTATCGTAATCTTTAACCAAATGTCCATTGAATCAAGCAACACAGATCGTTGGGGAATATTAAGTAGCTATGGAAAGATATCTCTACCGCTTGGCAGATGTTATTACCCAAAGTAAAGGTTAGAAGAAAGCTTCCATAATAAGAGTGGGACAAAGATGTACGTAAACTTTTTCAAATCCTGTCTTAAATTTTGAAAGCGCCAAATAACCTTTACAGGTATACCAACTATTGTAAACAGGGGTTAAAAGTAAAAACTAAGCAATCTCAATTAATCTCTCTCTTATACCTCTACTTGGCTAACTCAGTGCTTTCAGGAGAACCATTTCAGCAGCCTTTTCCACAACAGGAGAGTCAGACGTCCTGCATTGTCTTTTACCTCATTTAATCCAGTTTTTAATTATTTATTTTAGTGACCCGGCTCCAATTCTAATGCATGTTGGAAGTATAAGGCAACAGAAACTTGATAAGTATAAGGCAACAGGATTTCACTTAAATAAATTCAGCTTCAATTTCATTTAATAAAAATATTAGTAAGCAGCAAAACTTCTCATGTTGCTAACATAGATTTTATGCTTTGTACCTCTGTAGATCCACATAATTCTTCCTCCACTTAAGATTTTAGCCTGCCATCTCTTATTTACTGTGTGATCAGAAGACAACCACAAGAATGTAGCTATGCTGGCATAATTAGTTTACAAGGTTACAACAGTTTATGCAACATGTTCAACTTCTGTTCTATGTTTTGTAGTTTGGATAGTTTCGGTTAATAATACTATAATGCTTTACAACATTATCCATATTGTCAACAATGTTTTTCTGGTTTTATTTCCTCATCAAGTGAACTAAACAAAAGCTGCAAACAAGTTTTTTAAAAAAAGTCATTTTAATTAGTATAAAGAAATGAAAAGCCTCAAGGAATGTGGTTGAACTGCAGACCTCTGAACAATAGCCAAGCCCAATTCAGCACATTCCTAAATGTTAATAACCTTACCCGCAAGTTCAAAGAAGGTTCTCTACAAGCCATGATTTGGACCTTCATCCAACCAACCACCACCCTATTGAAAACTTCAGTATAAAATTCCATCTGTAACTGCTAGTAGGAAAAATTTAAATTGTGGACATTCCAATAAGAATTTGAAGATAGGAACAAGAATAGGCCAAACAGCCTGATGAGTTTACTTTATTAGTTACCCAATGGTGTGCATCCCAGAAAATTGAGGAAAGCCAGGAAAGAGACCTTTTCTTCAGTCCAACACTATTTCCATCATTTTTCTGTGCTTTCCATTCAGTTTCTCTGTGAAAAAGCAACTGAAATCGTTGAAAAAAATTATTGGAAGCCTATTGCTAAATAGTAATAATCCTTGCATTTGATAGTGCTTTTCACATCTTCTAAACGCCTCAAAGCACTTCACTGAATGTACTGTAAAGTTAATTGATTGTATATTTTGTGGGTAAAATGCGGCAGCTAGTTGCTTACAGCAGTGTCCCACAAACAGTCATGGATTGAAGTGACCAATTTTATTATTGTTTGTTTTCTTGAGGGATTATTAGCAGGCATGGAGTAAGGAAACTTGCCAAAGTTTCTCCCTGCTGGGAATCAAACCCAGGCCTCTCGCTTGCAAGGCTCTAACCACCGAGCTACAGGACTCCAATTAAGATGCATCAAAATGCATATTTCTTCCTAGTACTTGGCCTGTCAATAGTGAATTATTTATTCTAGTTTCCCGCATTTAAATTCAACCTCACATGCAATTACGAACTTTGATCTGATGGAACCCTGATAGGTGCAGGGTAAGGGAGAGAGGAACCATGTAAGGGGAGAGAGGAACAAGAATATCCCTTTAGAGATTTCACATTATCTCTTCTCCATGCCCCCACCCCCAAGTCGGCTCCAAATTCTGATTGTTCAGCACCCTGGGATGTTCTCCTGAAGTGAAAGGCGATTTATAAATCTCCTTCCCCTCCCACCTCCAGATATGCCTTATTTTGAAGAAGACATCCTGATTTGATTTGAAAGAAGGAATAATAACGTCTACAAAATCAGGAACGATATGAAAAACACCAAAAATAATACAACTGTAGCATAAACCATTGTCCAATACAATACAAGTCACATTAGGGCAGGGCTAAGCTAGTGTTGAGTTAAGTTTAGAGTTCAGCTCCGTTCCTCAAGACTTTTCCTTTTCAATCCTTCACACTAATTAAAATGACTGAAAATAATTGTTTCCTGCTATTATTGCATTCACCTGATGGGGAAATAAGAGTGAATGTCTGAGAGAGAACCATGTACACTAAAGAAAGATTGGGGAAAGTAAATTCTATCTATGGTTTGTAATTTTTTTGTTCAACTCTGGCATTCATCAAACAACATAACATAGTACCAAACATTGGACATGGTCACTGAGGAGTTGAACCTCCAGGCTAGCTGTGATCACTGCAGCACTTACCTTGAATGGATAAATCAAGACTATAATTTGACAACAGAAATGTGACAAGTATTCCAGGCAGTTGCCATAAAACTGACTTGGTATGACAGCACAATGATCTTAAAGGTCCTAACATTGGCTGGGTATAATATAAAAAGACAATAAGCACCACTATCCATATGATTTTCTCAAAACAGAGCACTCCCTACCACTTATCCATCATGAAATGAGCATGCTGGTCAGAAATAGCATCAACCATGGCCTTTGAAGAAACCCAAGTAAGAACCGAATCCAACATCTGTGGTTACGTGAAACAATAGCTATCTTCTCACCAAGCCGTTCTCTCACTGGTGTTTTTGTGCACCAGTGCACAAAAACATGCTTCCAATGAAGTTTTCTAGAAAGATGGAAGCTTTCTTAAAAGGCAGTAAGGTTATCACCAATAATTTCTGAAATTGCATTCAATTTACACAAGTGCAAAAGTTTCCTTGGCCGGCACACAATGCAACAATTCCTCTTCCAATACTCCTGAAATGACTAGTTATGCAGAAGTGAACAGAAAATATAAAATGTCATTATTGCATACAATAGCATACATCACTTGCATGAAGAATTGCGCATAGCAGTGTCCCACAAACAGTCGTGATTGAGTGCACACATTAACAAAATTACTGAGTGTGATCATAATCATTGTGATTCACTAATCGACCAACCTGTTCGTTAAAATAAAACCTGAAAGGTAAATATAGGCATGTGGATTCAAGAAACATGCCTAATGATTCTGCCTGCACAGGAATTGGTCCGGGGTCCTCTTGCTTGGTGTGCTCTCCAGTATGCTAAGGATTCCACTTCCTGAAGAATTCTGAGCAAATCAAATTCTTCTGCTGCGATGGAACACCGGGTACACGTTAAAAAAATGAATGTTTAAATATGACGTGAAATTATTTAAAAATTCCCTGAATATAAATATTCTGCTAAGAAATGGATTATGGGCCCGACATGTATGTACTTTTACAAAGCATTTATACCAAATATGAAAACTGATTAAATAGATTAGTGTTTACCTCCCTAAAATCACTTATAGTTTTGAGAACACAGGTAAGCCCCGATTTAGCACGCTTCTATTTAGGTCGTTTCGATTGAACGAACATAAGTTTTAACACCTTTTTATCAATATAGGACACTCGGTTTTATTTTAATGAACAAAATTCTGTTTTGCACATGCGCAGTACATATTTTGAATATCGCAGTTGTTTTTGGTGCATCCATTTTGTTCATATGCACAGTCCATAGTGTATTCGCGGGTAAATTGCGCTTGCACCTGATATAGTGAGTGTATCCAAGCATTTGAACTGGCCAATAGCATGTAGCTATGTCATTGTTTAAAGGCCAGCTGATTTTGAAGCGACAGCATGCCACGTCAGTGTTACAGTAATTTCCGAACATTCCCGAGCAACTTTGAGCGATTTACAGCCTCTTACCGCGTTTCGAGCAAGTTGGGAAAAGAGAACAGTAAGTGAAATGATCAGCGGTAATACCACTAGTGGCCAGAAACCCCGCAAAGTCATCACTTTAAATACTAAATTGGAGGTGATAAAGCGCATCTAGTCTGGCGAAAAGGGTACGGACGTCGGGAGGGCTTTAGAGCTAGCTGGATTGACGGTGGCTTCTATAAAACAGAATAAGGACAATATGCTAGCAAGTTCAAGGTGTGTTACAGCTACAGGTGCAAGCAGATTAGCAAAACATAGGAGTGATGTGATGGAAAACATGGAAAGAATGCTGAGTGTCTGGATTGAGGATCAGAACCAGCATAATATACCATACAGTTACCCCAAGTACCCCTTCTTGCCTATGTGTGTTATTTTGTGTGTTATTTTATGTGTTATTTAGTGGGCTTAAGGTCTGAAAATTTTGTGAGAAGAACGCATCTTGGATTATATAATGGGACTGCATGGGAAACCGTGTTTCGATTTAGGACGTTCCGATCTGAGTACCGTTTTTCAGGAATGCAACCCCATCCTAAACAGATGTTTACCTGTATAGATCAAATCTTACCCTGGAATAATATTGCATATTGGTTTCTTACTTCTCCGAATCTGCCAAACAATTTTTTTTTATTTACTGAATATAGTATGCAGTATATGGAGTAGACAATTTTCAAACTATATTGCAAAGGTAATTTGTTTCTTAGATTTTATATTTGATTGTATAGTTATACAATACCTAGAGGGCTTTCCACTAGTACACTGTGGCTTTAAAAAGGTCAGAGGAACCACTTGACATCCACAACCTCCTTTTTTAATGTAGTATTTCCCAAAGGTAATTTTAACATTGAAAATTCCATCTCCAGTCCATACAAGCTGTCTACAGTATTAATATTTCACTAACATTTCCTGGTAACACTTTACACTGCACCCCCGCCCACTCACACTACAACACTAGTCCATAGCAGGAAATGAGGAAAGAGAACATGCACACAAAATAAATGCCTCATATACATTTTGATAAATAGTATTAAGAAGGTGCATTATTTAAATATTTATAAATATTACCTCATGCTTACTTAAAGGTTGTATTGCTTATGCATCCCTGCAACTGCTAATTAGGAGAGCAAAAGTTAATCCAGGAACATTTGGTCTAAATGTGAACACAGGTCAAAATAACTGCCCATTTGTTTGTGCAGTCTAAGCAGAGGGTCAGATTTATGGTAGCTGTCCGGGGGGGAAAAAGCACATTTTTCCAAATCATTCCTATACCTTGAATAAGAACTGTATTCAAATAAAAATTTGGATTATAAATCTGAGTCAGAAGAGACAGACTTCTGAAGAAGTAAATTGGGCTACTTTCAGTTTAAAGACATTTATACACGTATGCCTGCAAAGACAACAATGTCACAAAGTGTCATTCACGGTTGGCAAGATAAACTGCCTCAGAATTTCGAGGCTTCATTTGTTATGCAAATCTTTGAAGCTGGAAAATAAAATCAGCTTCAAGCTTCTTTCTAGTTCAGTTATCCTGCCGCTTGCCCTGGTCTACCTTCTCCCCTCTTACAAAAGTTAATTTAGCCATTGGTTCTCAAAAAGGCTGTTTTGATTCTAATGAGCAGATTGAGGGCTCTCCTGCCTGTAGTCAATTACATTGAATAATAAAAGCAAGTTATTATACAGGTTTTGAAAACAACGAACAACAACTAGCTTAATAAACAACCATTCAAATAATTTCACAATTGTTTGTCTTCTTTCCTCTCTTGAAAACATTGTTACATACTGGACCATGTTTCTAAAGTTTCCAAAGGCATCAGAAGCACTGAGATGTCTTGCCAGGTATCCTTTATATGTGCACCTAAGCTAGTTAGTTGGTGCTGAAAGTTATTCAACCGTGGAAGAACTTAGAATGCAAGTAACCTCACTTGATAAATATAAACACGTCTCTTTCAGAAGGGAGCACTGGATAGCATCAGGAGGAGGAACTCCGGCAGATTTTCCACTTGACCAACTTGGTCATAGAGAGCAATTGTAATATCTGCGCGTTCCCCTGTTCCCAATGCAAACTGCTAACACAGCACCATCCAGGGATCAAACCAAGGACTTTCCTGATCTGTTTAAGTCAGTGCCACAATAGTACATTTACCAAATGAGATACCAATTTTTGTTTCTGCTGTAGAACAGACACATTCTAAGGCACAAATTATGAATGGCACATTATAAAATTACTTCCACTGTAATAAATATATTTAGTGTGCAATATACTGTATAATATACACATTCAATGTCACATGTTCCCATATTTATCCCTTGTGTACCATTAACTATCTAGAAGTTGTGTTCCTGTCCTACAATGTACCCAGTGCTTCCCTAAATGAAAAGCATTGCTGAATTAATGCTTTCCTACCATGTTTTTTTTCATCCAAGGCTGCTACCCTTCAAGTAAATCTAAGGGCATTCATTTTCTTTGCCATACAAGACAGGAGGAAATTTAATCCCATATGGAAATCCAGTAACATGTATTAATCCCACAATTAAACTTGTGTCCATACATTATTTTAAAAGGAATTTTACTTCACCTTTATTTTGTAGCGAGAAAAGAAAGCATCCGCATTTCAGCTGTAAATATCCCCAAACTACTGCCAATAAAGCTCATAGATATTTAAGATGGGCTACCTTCATATTCATTAGAATTTAATTAGCTCTTTAACCTCTTCGCTTAAACAAGCCTATATTTAGGTTACAGAAAAGTGCAATCTGGAGAGCAATAACCTACATATAGGTCTGAATGCCATTCAAACAAGTACAGTACTAACTTAATAGGCGAGTTACAGAAATGTATTTATTGCACCACAGAGGAAATGTAAAACGACAATAAGTGGAATCATTCTAAGGGAATCCAGGAAGAAAGTTACTTTTGAAGTTTTTTTGAAAGCATCTGATTTAACAGGGCACAAACTAAGCACAACACATTCTAAAATGGGCACATGGTACTTGTTGAAGAATAATGTGGGATTTTGCCTGCTGTTCACCTTTAATAGGCTGCAACAGGCATGGACACAATTATATTTTAATTGATCCATTCAAGTTGGATTCCTTGACACGCAACGCAAAAATAGAACTTCCTCATTTTCTTTAATCTGAAGGTTTAAGAAACAAAAAGGATTCACTCAAAGTTCAAACCAATGTATTTTAGAGGTCAACACTTTGAATCCAGCACGTTGTGGTTGTACAGAGTAAACCATTTCTCCCCTCCATTCGAAGAGGGATAAAGAAAAGACAAGCACCAAACTGAACTAAATTAAAAAAATTCTCTTAAGAATAGTGGAGAATCACATTCCATCTAAATAATTTTTTTATAAAAAGTCATATCGACAATTAATGCAAGTAAATTAATGATAAATATCCTATATTGGAATTAACAAAAGTTAAGCTTTGTACCATTGACATTGAATACTAAAACTGTAATAAAAACAGTGGCAATAGAAGAATACATGTCTGAAAGAAGGAGAAAATAGAAGAAATAAAAGCTAAGGAGACTAGCAAGGCCCTTGTGGAAGAAAGTAAGGGGTGAACTTCGCGAAGCAGCATCAGGATAAATGATCATAGGATGTGGATTCATCTTCTAAGCCAAACAAACTTCATCTAATTTGAATTTCAGTAACCGAAAAAATAATCATTTTGTGCTCTAATGCTATTCTTACATAACACCTCCTGGTGTAATGTATTTAGATCAAGACATATTTCAAATTTATATAATAATAATCCTTTCATTTGATATAGTACTTATCACAAATTTGAGATGTCTCAAAGCGCTTCACAGAATTGACTATATTTTGTGGGCAAAACATGGTACCCAATTGCGCACAGCAATGTTTCACAAACAATCGGGGATTGTGTGACCAAATTCATTAGGTTTCAGGGGAAGGCAAAATATTGTTTGAATGGAATCATTCACATCCCAACAGAATGAAGTAATAGAAAAACAAGACTGCTCCTATTTACCAACAACAACAAAATTACATTTCTAGAGAGCCATTCGGGTGGCTCCCAAGGCGCAGAACAGTCAGGGGGCTGGACCCAAGCATGGAGGAGTGTGGGGCAGGATTGGGATGAGGGAGGGAAGTGAGATAGGGGGGCGGCTGAAGGCAGGGTCTCAAAGGAGGGTGTTGAGTTAGGCTTTGACGAAGGCAAGGGAGACAGCAAGGCAAAGGAATTGTGGGATGGAGTTCCAAAGAGCAGGAGAGGATCTGTTCACCTACAAGAGGTTTGTTTAACTCAAAAAAATGTTGTTTAAAAAAAATCAGTTTTTAGCAACTTAAAAGTCAATGAAACCTTCAGGAAAGAATACGGGAGTCAATTTATGTCAATTTACACAAATAAATACTGTAGCTCCTGCAGTGTAGCAGGATATGGTAAAATTCTAGATTCAGGTGTAGATGAAGAATCTACACAGAGAACTGAAGGTTTAAAAGGCTAGCCAGAAAACAACAATAAATTACATTAGTGTAGAACCTTTCACATTGGGAGGAAGCCCTAAATTGCTGGACAGTCAGGGATGTGTGCTTGTGCTGGGGGTTGGGATCAGCAGAAGTGCAGGGCAGGGAGGATGGGAGAAGGAGGTCGAGACATGTGGGATACCCCCAGGATTCTCAAAGAATCAAAGAATGGGCCAGACTCCAGTTAATACTTTTAAGAGAGCATTCGTGTGATACTTAAGGACTGCAGGATAGCAAAATGTTTTATAATATTCAAACAAAGATCAACTCAATCTGGAAATTATAGAACAAGTAGTCCAACATCTGAGTAAACTACTTAGATAGCCAGTTGATTTGTGCAACAGACTCCCAACACAAACAGCATCAATTAATTCCAGCAAAGAAGAACTAGATAAGTACCAGGTTTGAATTGTAGGCATAAAAGGATATTGATTTGGGGCTTCAGAGTGAGTCAGAGCTGCCAACCTTTTTTTAACAAAAAAAAGTACTCCTGAAAGCTAAAAACAGTATTTTGTAGTAAAAAAAAGTATTTTCCCCAGAACCTACTGGTAATTAATGAAAAAATTACAGTGCAAAAAGATGCCAAGTAAAATGGGACTTCAAAACCCCTCGTTAAGCAAAAATTGCGTTAAGTGGGAGGTCCCTACTGTGTTTCCGTATATGAAAAAAATTGTTCCCAGTAATGCCTTGCACGTAGCCTAACGCTAACATTTACAGTGCATCAGCGACGGCATAAAGTAGGTAGCACTGCTATTGAAGGCAGGGAGAAAGAGTTAAAGAGACTGTGACAGAGAGAGAGAGAGAGACAGCGAGAGACTCAAACAGAGAGAGAGAGAGAGAGAAAGAGAGACAGAGAGAGCGCGACCGAGACAGACAGAGAGAGAGAGAGGGAAAGAGACACGGAAAGAGAGAGAGAAAGAGACAGAGAGAGGGAAAGAGAGACAAACACAGAGAGAGAGTGACACAGAGAGAGATTGAGAAAAAGAGAGACAGAGAGGAGAGACAGACAAGAGCATGGAACATTTCGGATTTTCCAAAAAACGTATTTTAACAAGAAAAATCGTACTGCCATATTTACTTCAATTTACTGTACTAAATACGGCAAAAATGTACCGGTTGGCAGCTCTGGTGAGTCTTTCTGCACAACCTTTCACCCCAGTAGGTACAGATGAGACAAGATTCATGATACAGTAGGTTTTGACTTAATTGTAGAGGGAGTTTACTTGACAAGATGGACATTTCTTCTTCTAAATTCCATGTTGTTATGTGAGAAGCCACAATTATAATCAATCCAACGGTGTGGGGATGGTGCAATGGTGGATCCACAGAGTTACACTCAAATGGATGCGCAAACTACTACAGCCTACAATTCCAGTCAGTTTGTAAAGCAACTGAGAAGAGTCACACAACATGATGGATTTACCCAGTGACCTTTTCAAATCAATAGAAACTGAACGGCAGTACATCAGGTTGCCTGAGTAAAGAAAAGGTTAGGAAAAATCAGACTTCACAGTTACTACCTTCAAAATTACAGCCGCCAGCACAAACTGAAAACAATGCAAGACCTGTTTAAGGTTGTCTCACTTGCAGTGACCAAAGTCAATCCTCATCGGCATGTAGTTTTGGCAGCAACATTCCAAACTGTTAAAATGTACAACAACAAATTTACATTTGTAGAGTGCCTTTCACATCGGGAGGACATCCCAATAAGCATACAATAATACAATGTGCATACGAAGACATACAAGAAGAGTCTTGAAACATTGCAAATGGGTTATCTTCAAATCCACCCAGACCATACTGAAACAGTAAAAGGGCAGATGCAGAGAGAAATTCTGCAAATTTATTGGGTTCATCTTCTGTTTTTAAATTATGCTAAATTTTAAATGTGTAATTGTTAATAGATAATACAACAGGACTATTGCAAACCATAAACATTCAAAGTGCTTCTTCGTGGATTTCTTCTTAGCAAGACAGTGGTGAGAAATGGCCTGCTAATTACAGCTTGACCCAGTGTGGAAAGAAGTAGACAAGTGAACTGTATTTTAACTATTCTGCTCTTATTCTTTATGTTGATGAGATTTTTTTTTTTAAAAAAAACAGTATCCTTGTAAATCTCTCTACTACAGCTCAGGATAGCCAGAATATTTTACTGGAGCAATGAGTCAGATATACTATCACTAACAGCTTCAAATAAGACTTTTGTATCCACAATAGACGGCCATATCAATGCCCTTTATTACAAACATTTAAATTTTAACAAAATCGCATCAGCACTCAGCATTTTTATATGTTGTTGAGCAGCAACAAACCAACTGAAACTGAATACCAGAAAATGAAACAGTCCACAACAACAACAAAATTACATTTCTAGAATGCCTTTCACGTCAGGAGGACTCCTAAGACACAGAGAAGTCAGAGGTCATGGTGCATGGTGGGGGCAGGGTTGGGATGAGAAAGACAGAGAGGTAGGGGCGGCTGAAGGCACGGTTGAAAAGTGGGGTTTTGAGTCGGGCCTTTAAGGAGTTAAGGGAGAGAGTGAAGCAAAGGGAATGTGGGATGGAGTTCCAAAGAATGGGGGCAGAGGCTGAAAACCTGGCCGCTGATGGATTTCAAATTCAAGATTTTTTTTAAAAAAGGTAATTTATTATGGGTCATGATACTTTTGGCAAGACTATTGGCCCACAAAAAGTAAAATAGGCACCAAATATAAGAATGTGGATCAAACAGCAACAGCACTGTCCTCAACACCTGGAAGACCTATCTGCCTATCTGGAGGTTCAGAGAACTGAAAGACGTCAAGCACTGAAATAAGAGGATTTTTATGGGATGCATGTCCCAGTGGATCAATGGGACATACATCCATATTTCATTTCCTTATCCCCCAGAGGATTGTCCTTATGTTTGGACAACCCCAACTCCACCCCACCTAGATCTAGATCCTTCTTGACTTGGGACAGCCTCCTAAAGTGAAAGGTGCTATATAAACACAATTTGTTGTTAATTGAAGACTAAAAAGTTGTATTTACAAACAAATCAGCCATAATGTAGAAAACAGGGAAATTTATATGAAAATAATGGATTAGGACATTACAATGTCTGCAGTGAATATACTACAGGCTATATACTGATGAATGTGTGTGCCACGGAACAGTACGGGTATAATTGGTCAGCAATCATTTCAACAACAGTTCTGTGGCACAACATGGTCATCGACAACAAGCAAAAAAAGGTGTTCGTCTTTGACAACGCCAGTCCACAGTGACCCTTGGCACTGATGTAATCCATCAGGATAAGTTGCACACATATAGTGAGCCTTCTACAGCTCCTGCAAATACCTCAATTGGCTATGCAACTATTCACCACTACCACTCTTTCAACTCTTCAGGGAGCACATACTGTAGCTGGACATGTATACAACCATCAAGGAGATGTTCACCACACCCAAGGGCAACCACGCATTAATTGTTGGGCCCAGAATTGTTTCACATTATCATTGGTTTGATCAAAAGAAAGCACTATAGTACACTACTACTTTTCATGTTAGTCCTCATGTACTACATAACATTTAAGTTATACACAGTATTTACACAAACCTGGAACTTTTACCTCCTGGCATGAAAGTTCTTACTGTAAGATGACAAAATGTAGGAAATTATAGACAGATAAACAACCAATTTACCTCACAAAAAATCCCTTGGAAACATACAATATTCCACAGGGGCTCAATTGAAGGATACTGCAGTGATTAAAATCAATTTACCTTTCATGTTTTGCAGATTCAATTGTGAAAACAATCTAATGTAGGTGGGAAAACAATGTTCCTTTGAGAGGTAATGCACCCATTTTGACCTTGTGTTACTATTCAATTACTACACAAGAATTCTGAAGGAAATCTAAAGTCAGGAAACCAATTTCGTGGAGTTTCGCAAGCCATTAAAATATGCACTTTTGAAAGCGGAAAGATGCATTTTACAAGCAGAGAACAATAAAATGCAAAAATATACATTTTTTTTAAAAAGCGATGTTGTGGAGTTTCACAAGCCATTAAAGCTTGCGTTTTTGAAAACGGAAAGATGCTTTTTGGAAACAGAACAATTAAGTACAAAAATATGCCACAACAGTAAATCCTAAACCACAACTTTGTTCCAGCCTGAACTCTGTAGTCACTGAACCATTTCCAGTATTGTAGGAAGCCTAATCAGAAGTCCCGCCCATCAGTCCCAACCCATTTCTTATCTGGGAGTCCACTGTATTTTACTCTCCTGAATCTTATTACCTTAAGCCTCTTTGCATGTTGTTTTTCACCACTGTTAGACAAGACTGCTGACTGTCCCATACTGCGTCATTCTGGTGATGATTTCCAAAGAGCATATTGTACAGAATTACAATAATAACACGCCCATAAGAACATGCTAGTCTGTACACGTCCACATGGGTTCAAAACATATTTATAATCAAGGCTTGCCAAGTTTGAGATTGTGTACTCAGGTCCACCGATTAAGATTGCAACAGTTCTTACTGAGGCAGGACAAACAGTGATGGGTTGTTTCAAATTTTGGGCACTGAGCCAGACAAACACCTGTGAAACACTAAAGGTAGAACATATAAAATGTTGTTCACTGAAGGCACTTCACCTTCAAGGCCATTCACGGCCTTGCACCCACCTATCTCTCCAACCTGCTGTCTCCTTATCAGCCCACAATCTCAAACTTGGCAAGCCTTGATTATAAATATGTAATAAGTCATCGGTGGCCGGGACTTTCAGCCTTCAAGGCTTCAAGGCTGGACTCAAGACCTTCCGCTTTGACCGTGCCTTCTGCTCCCCTCCTAACTCTTCCACCTCTCCTATTCTCCTTCCCCCTCAGTGGTTAGAGCACTTGTCTTGCAAGCTGGGGAAACCAAGCTGGGGAGACCTGTGTTCGAATCCAGGCAGGTCAGGGCGAATCCTTGGGCAAGTTTCCTTACTCCACATGCCTAATAATAATCCCTCCAAAAATACCCACAATAATAAAATTGGTCATTTCAATCCACGACTGTGTGTGGGACACTGCTGTGCGCAATTGGCTGCCGCGATTCGCCCACAACTATATACAGTCAATTCACTTTACAGTATATTCTGTGAAGCGTTTTGGGACGTTGATAAGATGTGGAAAGCGCTATATCAAATGCAAGGATTGTTATTATTATTATATCGACCCTTCCCCTCACCCCGACCCTGCCCCCCTGGTCGGGTCCCGACCTGACTGTTCAGCGCTTTAGGACGTCCTCCCGATGTGAAACGCACTCTATAAATGTAATTTTATTTTTGTTGTTGTTCGTCTTTGAAAAAATTACGAAAATTAACAGCTTTTAACACATGGAAATATTATTCCTGAAAATGAATGAGAACACTTTTGGTGCAAATGAAGTTGGTGATAAGGCATCAGTCAAGCTCAGTTGGCAGCATGCTTGCATCAGATTCTGAGTTCTTGCTGCACCTTCAAGACTTTAAGATCATAGTTGAGGCTGACACTCCCATTCAATGCTGAATAAATGCTACTTTGTCAACGGTATTATCCTTTGGATAAGCTGTTAAACCAACAACAACAAAATTATATTTGTATAGGGCCTTTATGGGATGCCCTCCTGACGTGAATAGGGCTATATAAATTAAATTTTGTTGTGTTCTTCAGTCATCTTCTCCACACTAACTCCAGTTGTCCCCTGTGTCCTCTCCAAAGCCAACTCCCAGATCGAGTACAAACCCTCAACAGTCCAGCGACTTGGGACATCCATCCTCCCAATGTAAAAGGTGTTACAAAAAATGCAACTTGTTATTTTTAGGTGGACATTAAACAACCCATAGCACTCTTCAAAAAAAAATGGAATTTCTTCCGGAGTCCTCACCAACAAACCTCCAAAATTTGCAATTCACTTCAAATTAGCTGTCATGTTCGCTTACAAGTCACCAAACTTTAAAGTAAAACCTGTGAATCACCCTGAAATATTTTGATGGCACGATATCAAATGGAAGAATTATAATAATAAACCATGGAAACATATTTTTTAAATAAGAATAGCACAAAGAGAAGTTAAACACATGATTGCTTGGAATATTTCTTTAGTGCTCAAAGGACAGAAAATAAATTATTCATATCTTGTTGGTGGGTTGATACAGTATTTTTTAGTCAAACAAGATTGTTGTTACCTTTCATGGACAATCTTACAAGAATATACAGGTAAGGGTTAGGGTTACAACTGGAAGATGACAAGTTGGAAATCTTTCTCAAAGAGGAATTCTGGGGAAAACATGATTTTACAACTTGGATAATCCCTGTAGACTCAGGACAGCACAATGGTTGGAATACAAGTCATACTTCCATTCATGTATTATGTTCTTCCAATATAGGAATGCAGTTTTTAACCAAAATGCCCCCCAAAAATCAAAAATCTTAATATCTTCAATAGTACACTTAATATTTAAAATGTGTAATGGGCACTGTATCACTAAAACATATTTAAACCTACAATAATACAAAAGTAAAAAACATGCTATCACACACTCCAGAGATGCTCCATTTTCAACTGATGTCGAATATGATTCTGTTCCTGGTTTTAACCAGCTTCATACAAGTAAACTCAATATGCCCAATGGTTTATATTATAGAAAATGATGGGCCTCCTAGCATTCTACTGCACCTCACAAATCCAATCCCCAAAGCATTCAAGATTTTTCCCAGACCTCTTAATATTTGAAAACAATTTAATTACTAAAAACTCAGCCAATATAATTAATGTCATGCTATTCAGCATTTTAGTGTGGTATACAACCAAAATAAACAACAATTTAAAAAAAAACTTTAAATAACTTGAAAGTAAACGTGATCAAACAAGAGTGGAGGCATTTCTGCCAAATAGCTTACAAGCCAGCTGATCATTCCCAAACTCAGTTAAAATCAATCTTCAGCCCTGTTGTTCACCAGCAGAGCAGCACTGCACACTGACTTGGCGTCTCCTAACGAATATTTAATAGGTGTAAATGTCTCACTTTTGTGATCTCCGGCACTTTACTGTCCATGTATGTACAGTATACGAAACGCATTTAAAATTTATAAATCACATCAAATAATTGACACCCAGTATTGTCAATTATATACGTTTATAAAATGTTTAATCGTATGGTAATACCACCTATACTCTGCATTCATAATAAGAGTAAAATGCGTCTTAAATGTAAGCCTTGGGACTGCGGGGCTAAATGACACAAGCTTGCAAACGATCAAGTATTGAGTGTATCCAGCATTATCAGATGTATTGATCCTCGATTGAACAACCAACCTCGCACATCAGGCTCGCTCACAATCTCTGGGGGTCTCCCCAAGCCAGCAACAGACGCCAGCCACCATTTGAAACAAACACACCTCCCAATTCAACAGGGAATCCAGAGAAACGAAAATCAAGTCCTACAAGAAAAAGCGCGTTTGGTTGGAGGGGGGGGGAAAGCCCATGGAAACTTAAAGGAAACGAGACCGGGAATCTATCAATAATTTGGTCTTTTTAAAAAATATATTAAGCACGAAAGAAAAAAAACACGTCTCTGGTTAGATCAATAATCGATTTTAGGAAACTGGATCTGCTACATCTAGATGATTTACTAATCCAGGAAACCTACAATATACCCTAATGAAACAAAGTTGTGAGTTTGTTTGTAAATACATATCAATCCTGATTATTGTTTTCTTTTTTTTATTTAAAAAAAACAATCGCGAAAGAATATCTATATATAAACACAGCGTGTTCCAGCTTTGGCTTCTCGGTTGATAATTTTTTTTAAAAATAGAAGCGAATTCTGAAAAAAAAATCGGGGACCGCAAATTAAAAAC
The DNA here is from genome assembly GCA_035084275.1 of Hydrolagus colliei. Taxonomy (NCBI): domain Eukaryota; kingdom Metazoa; phylum Chordata; class Chondrichthyes; order Chimaeriformes; family Chimaeridae; genus Hydrolagus; species Hydrolagus colliei. The sequence goes on along the minus strand of CM068749.1, from coordinate 20,486,925 downwards.
GATTTGAAAAGGAATAAATTCATAATTCTCTCAGATCCTTGCGTCTTCATTAAAGAAAATCAAGTCCTTTTTTTTCCTCCCCCCCCCCCCCCCAAAAAAAAAAAATCCACTTCTTGAATAAAAAGCCTGCGGAATGCAAATCGTCTTCTCCTCACACAAAAGGATTTCCAAAATGAAGAGCAAGAAAATCCCAACTAAATGAAATAACACAGACAGACAGACCAGACCCTCCAAATGTCCCTTTTGTTCGCCTGTGTTTCTGTCGACTCTCCGGCGACAGTAAGTAACCGAACGTAATTCACTTGAAACTGACCACAATTTGTCAACAAAAAACGCTATTTACAAAACAAATAAATACAATCTGTACGTATATCAAAAGCCATGAAGTTAACCTGCCACTCCCCCCCCCCCCACCCCCCCGCCACAACCCCCCAACACACACACACCCCCGCGGCCAAAAAGCACAAAGTAGGACTTTAAACGCTCGTTTAAAAACTGACCATTTCCATTTGTTAAATCTCAGTCGTCGCTTTAAACAAGAACCCCCCCCCACCACCACCGCCCCCTCTCTCCTCACACACATACATTACAGACACGCGAAAAAAAATCTTCAACCCCCAACCCGTCCCAAGACAGAAAGTCTAGATCGCTTTCAACCCCAGCCACACTCACCCTGACGACTCTTCTTTTTTTTCTTTTGTGGTGTTAAATCTGTGAAGTTTTTTTCCCCCTCGCCAATTTTTTTAAAAAATTTAAATCGGATTACCAATCACCGATAAATAGGTGCTTTCAACAGGCGGCGGAGTTCCCCCCCCCACCCCCACCACCCACCTTGTGGTTGAGATTCATTTGGCTTTTGTTTTCTCCCAGTCACCAGAAACTGACCAAAATTATAGATATATATATAAAATTATATATTAGATATTTTTTTCTTAAATCCCTAAATGAACAACAAACATTTAGGCTTTTTTTTTTTTGGGGGGGGGGGTGTGAGGGGGGGGGGGCTGAAGAGAAGGGAGAGAGAGAGGAGAGAAATACTTTGCCTGTGTGTGGTGGTGGTAACGGGGGGGGGGGGGGGGGGGAGGTAGGGGGGGGTGGAATAAACAGAATCAAAACAAAATCTTCTTCCAAATAAAAGCAAAAAAAACACGATCGTAGGGGAGTTTCCCCCCCCCCCCCCACACACCCCAGACCTAAAACAAAACAAGGCAGTAAAAAGCCCAAGAGAGTCCGGGAGACAAAGTGAGGTTAAAAATTTAAACCGGTTTGATTTACCTCCGGGGATTTTTTTTTGTTTGTTTGTTCTTTGTTGCTGTTTTGTTTTTTCTTTTTTTTAAAACAAAAAACGATGTATAAATGTATACAGTCTATATGTATACAAAAAAAACCTCCGACGTGGAACTCAATTAAAACTCTTCACACACACACACACACACACACAGAGAGAGAGAGAGAGAGAAAGAAGTGTGTGTGTGTGTGTGTGTGGGCGCGAGGGAAGGGTAAAAAAAAGGTAAAAGCCCAACAGAAAACATCATTTAAAATAAAATAATAATTTCAACTTAAAATAAATCGGCTGATTCTTTTTCTTCTTCTTCTTCTTCTTGTTTGTACTCACCGTGCTCGGCCGCCTCAGGTTTCCCTCAGCTCGATGCATAATGTCCAGACCCGGCTCGCGCTCCGGCTCGAGACGCTGCCCGCCCCCCCGGGGGGCAAAGAGGGCACCAACGGCTCAAATCCCTCTCGCTCCTCTCCTCTCCTCTCACCTCACACACACACACACTCTCTCAAAGACAGAAACAGCTCCACGAAACTCTTTTACCACCGTTTCCACCCCCCGCCCCCCCCCCTACTCCGATCCGACCCGCTTTCCTTTCAAGCTTTTTTTTAAAAAAGAAAATGTATTTGTATTTTTATCCCCTTCTCTCTTCTCTTCTTTTCTTTTCTCTCTTCTCCCGGGTGTTTGCTTGTATTGTTTATCAAATAGCTGCTACTGGTGGTGGTGGTGGTGGTTGAGGGTTTGTTTCCTTCCCTTCTTTCTACCTTTCTATGTCTCTCTTCTCTTCTCTTCTCTCTTCTCAGTCAGTCAATCTCAGTGGACGCGGGCTGAAGCCGTTCACCGCCTGCACCAGTCAGTCGCCGCTCGTACTCTGAGCCACAGCTACTTAGCACACTTTCCACGGACGCCCCGAACACCAACCGTCAGTCTGTCCGTCGTCGCTGGCTCCGATCGTATCCGAACAAGGCTCGGGTAATCTTTGGAAAACTCCGAACCCCCCCCCAGTGACGTCATGCGGCGCTCGGGTTTTTCCGGACGGGCGGGGGTGGGGGGGCTGGGGAAAGAGTGAGGCAAAAAAGCCCCTGGACCCCCCCCCCCCCCCCCACTCCTACGCACCCCGAGGCACGCAGGCGCACTGTAACATGCCACCCAAAGCAGTTGGTGGACAGTGGGAGAGACAGAGACAGACAGAGGAGAGTAATGGAGACTGCAGGTGGAGTGTTGTGTCTGACTGCTTGAGAAAAGGGAATAAAAGTAGACCACTTTCCCACCACTGCAAAAATAAACAAAAAATGCTGCAAACAATGCACAGGGCTGCCTAAAAGCCTAAAAGGCGCTACATCAAATGCAGGGATTATTCTTATGGGTGGAGGGTCAGGTGGAGTCCTGTAGCTCAGTGGTTAGATCGCTTGCTTCGCAAGCGAGAGACCTGGGTTTTGTTCCAGGTAGGGCGAGACCTTGTGCAAGTTTCTTTACTCTATACACACCTAATAATAATCCCTCAAAGATAAAACAATAATAAATAAATTGATCATTTCAATCCGCGACTGTTTGTGGGACACTGCTGTGCGCAATTGTCTGCCGCGTTTCGCCCACAAATATACAGTCAATTCTCTTTATGTTCTGTGAAGCGCTTTCTTAAGTCTAGAAGACGTGAAAAGCGCTATATCAAATGGAAGGATTATTATTATTATGGTGTACACGACAGCTCAGATAATAATGTATTTTCAAACCCTTTCATCCAGTAAACACAAAGTACATAAATGAGCTGCCAGCAATTACATATTACCTGTCAAATTCTGGGACCTGTAATACATATTAGAATATACAGCATTGCATGTTTTAGTTTTGCAACATGGATTCAATGTCCAAAATACAATTGAGTGTCAATGTTGAATATTTACAAAACAAAAAAAGTTTACAAAACAAATTTGCAATCTGACCACCAGTTTCTAAAAGTGATTCTCCTGTTTGGATACTTTTGTGTATTTTAACTGGAAGTAATAAATAACTAATCATGAAAACAGTCAAGACAGAATTTACTTACCGGTACTACTCGAGCGATACAATACAAGTGCAATACTTCCAGACTGAACATGGATGGGGCTTTGTATTACATCAGCAGCCAAATTAGATCAGATGAATTACGAGGAATGATAAATTAATTCAAGGATTTTCTTAAGTTTTCTGGAAGCTCCATGTTGCTTGATCCTCCTCCACAGCTCAAGTCTAGCCCAATGTCTGTCAATTTCCTTCAATTATCTTAAATCCTCTTCATGGATCTCCCTCCTTAGGACTTCTTTCTGCACCCAGCATTTAGCAATTTTCTTAACATTGAAACTCCATGTTTTCATTCAAGTTGGGAATGGAGTTTCTCACTCAGTGTAAAAGCTATATCTTTGAGATGATGGCCAGTGCAACAAATTGAGGACACTTTCCTATGACTATATAATAAATAATCCTTGCATTTGGTCACTATCAATTTTCTTGTGGAAAATGGGTCATGTGGCATCTGGGGACGCTGAAGCAATGATATATTTTCACGTTTTCTAGATGTCTCAAAGCTTGTCACAGAATGTACTGTAAAGTGAATTGACTATATATTCATGGGTGAAACGAAGCAGCCAATTGCACATAGCAGAATCCTCACAAACAGTCGTGAACCGAATTCCATAGTTTGATCGGGAATTTTCCTTTTCAGAAGAACCAGCTTGATCCAGCCCTGAGACAGCCTGTGAGAAAATTCCTGGCTTTCATTGGATAGGATTTTTTGAATAAAAAAAACTGGCAAAAATAAACTGATGCATAAGAAGTTCACTCTATAGAGAGGAACAAACAGGTGCATTTTTAATTATGTCCAAAGCAAATCATAATCACTTCTATTGCACACCAACCACACTCAAATAACAGAGAAACTCTCAAGATGCACTCAATGTAAAAGCAAAGACTTGGGATATCAATAGAGAACATTTTTGTCAACACCTTTAAACTGTTGTTTTCATTAATTGGGTCTATGCACAGGTCATTATCAATTTTCTTATGCAAAATGGGTCATGTGGCACCTGGGGACCATGAAGCGATGATATATTTCTGTCTTCTAGGATTTTATAAAATATTAGCTTAGTTTATACTGTTATCTACATCTCAGCCACAAGGATTAAGACATGGGCCTTTTTTTAAAAAAAATACTTTGACAATATGTTAGAGTTCTATTCAAATTCAGTCCCATTTTATGGAACTATAGGATGACTGTGCCACCATGAAGAGCTCAATCTGGATTTGAGTCTGGGCGGGTGAAAATAATTTTGCATGTTAGTATGTAAAGCACCAGGAATCCTGCTGATTCTGATTTACATGACTCAAATTAGTTTGTCAATCTCGTATTACGAGGACAAGTTGGGACACTAAGCTCCAGTCTTCCGAAAGGCATCTTAGCTCAAGGCTTGAAATCCTCTCCTGACACATTTCTGTAACATTTTTCCCATTGACATGTATAAGTATGAGTGGACTAGTTTGAGTACACATCATTTTGGTAGAATACAGAGTGATAGTATACCAACATGCTCTCCAATTCCTGATCTTGGCCAAGCAATACGAGGATACTCAATGCTCTGCAGAATTGATGGCCATACTTACATAAATCAATCGCTTCCATTAGTTTTGATCTGAGTTAAATCCACAGTTATAATAATAGTCCTTGCATTTGATTTAGCACCTTTCACATTGGGAAGATGACTCAATGTGGTTCGTAGGATTTACCGTAAAGTGTTGCAATTGTGTAGTTGTAATTGATAGTGAACCAGCTATGCAAAAGAACACAGTTATTGACTCAGATTCATGTCCGATTAAATCCAAATTGGTGCTTAATGCTGATTGAATAACTTATTATTACAGTAATTATTAAATGTCAGGTATTTCTGAACATAAAGCTCTAATACGGGACAGGGCACAATCTTCTGTAAATTTCCTTACTCCACACACATATGCCCGTTTTTTAGTCAAATGATGGATCACTATATGGGGTGATAATCCCTTCAAAATAATAATAATTCAGTCGCTCAATTCACGATTGTTTGTGGGACACTGCTGTGCGCAATTGGCTGCCGCGTTTCACCTGCGAAACACAAGGTCACCGCACTTCACAGTATATTCGGCGAAGCGCGCTTTGAGACATCTCGAAGATATGATAAGCTGCTGTAGAAATTGCAAGAATTATTTGTAATATATTATTATTGTACTACACCTCCAGCATCATCCAAGCATGATTAAGACCTCAAGCAAATTGAAAAGTTTAAACATATCCTACGAAAGACTTGAATACAAGAACCTCTCTCCTCCCTAATGGAATGATTACAGTGTAACTCCAGGCTAATGCAATACATAGCTTGGACAAAAGGAAAAAAAAAGGCAGACTGTTTTTTTGCTATACCACTTCAGTCTCAAGACACAGCACATTTTAGTAATGTGATATGATATGCCCTGTTGTCCATCAAAAACACCTAGAACAGTGGATTCTATGCCCCAAGGTCTATAGGAATGTAAACAGTGAATGTCTTGGTCATCATCTCAGCAATAATCACACTGAGCCCCATTTGGGATGAAGGTACAAATTGGTCTTTCTGAATCCAGAACAAGATCTTCACAAACATGTGTAACAATTGTACCAAATGCCTTTCGAGCCTGTGGAGTTCCCATAGTGTTGGACTGAGTTGTTTCCATAGCTACTAAAAAAAATAACTCCCTCATGTTTTTTTTATATAAGAACTATTTTCTCTCCTTGTGAACGAAAACACCTGGTGCAAAATCCAAAGCTTTTAAACTGTAAAGTATAAATTACCAGTAAAGCACATTTTTTTTCTGGCTATAAGGCACAGCTAACGGTTGAAATTGTGCAGCTATTAGAGTTTTAATGAAAATGTTACATGGTTAAATGTGGTAAACTGATGAATGTTGATCAAAGCAGTAGACCGAAAGGAATATGTGTAGAAATTATTGCAACCTGTTTGAATTCTTAGTATTCAAAGCATGTTTTTTTTCCAAAGCCAAGCTTCACTTTTACTGACAATTAACTTATTTTACTTAGCAGGACACAGTTAATGGTTTATATGTGGTTGTATTTAATGCTATCCAGAAACCACGTTTAGTATATTTTATACCCTTTCCTGTTTTTTAAGATTTCCCCATCGAGAAAACGTCTCTCAAGATCGGTCTGTGAAGTTGGCTCATTGGTGTGCAAGAAAAGTCCATGTCCTTCAATTTTCCTCCCATCCTGCAAGAAAATTGGACTAATGACACAGCTGAGATCAATAACATCAGAGGGAAAATTGTGCTTGTAAAATGATTTTACAGATGGATTGTGTTGGAGGAATAATAAATTAATGCTGGCGATTGTTCAGATTGTTGAAGTTTGACTTATTATTGCGAAACCTTAGGCACGTTTCCTTACTCCACACGCCTTTGTTTACCAAATTAGGTTGTAAGTAGGAACGCCATTGTTAGTCGATCGAAGGATCAGTTTCTGGGGTTAATAATCCCTTAAAATAATAATAATTTGGACACCAAATTCTTATTAAAAAAATTAAATTTAAGGGATTATTACACCTGGAATAGCAATCTGCTAATCGACGAACAACTGGGTTTCTACTTATTGTCAGGTAAATAGAGGTGTGTGGAGTAAGGAAACTTGCCCAACATTATGTCCTGCCCAGGAAGCAAACTCAGGCCTTCTTGCTTATGAGGGGAGTGCTCTACCCACTAAGCTACATGACTCCACATGTTGCATTTTAAGAACACTGGAACAAAATATCTTTGAATATGGAGTCCATTCAATGTTGTCTCCTGGTATGTTTTATTATTTAGTAAATATATCTAATTGGCGTTTAATTAGAAAGTGATGTGTTACTTGATGCATAGTAAGAGATTTGCTATTCTCCACTGAGTTCAGTGATGGTGTAGTTGTTTATACATAGCCATGATTTCTGCCATTGGAAGAAAACAGACAGAATAAGATAGACAAATCAAGCAGCGTTAATGAGATTTCAGCATTTTAGAACACTTAACTCCAGTGAATCATCATTTTCAAAATTCAGATGATACATGTATCATCTGAATTTTGATGGAAAGGGATGGAATTACAAGGAATTTCTTCCGACGTTTTTAACTTTCTAAGTTTCCCTTTCTGTTAAGTAAACATACTACATTCTCGTAACAGAGCAAAGAAAAGGCTTAACAATGGATATATATTAGTCACGAGGCAGTCATATGATAAAATGATTGATGCAAGAGTGAGTCACTTACAAAGAGGCACATGATTTTCTGAATTAACTGAGAAAATATTTATGTTCAATTGCAGTTAAGAAAAAGTAATTCAAGTCTTTGAACAGCCAGTGTGGGAGAAAAAGCATCAATGTAATGGAGAAAGAACAATACTTTCAGATGTGCCAGGGAAGTAGAAGAGTTGCAAAACCTTTTAAGAGATTTTAGCAGGTGGCTAAAGGTTCCAATAGAACAGATGACTTAAGTGTTGTATTACTGGCGTGGAGAATGGGCTTGAAGGGATGAATGAGCTTTTCTCATTCTATTCTTTTGTCATTAAAAGTATTTCTGAAAAGTCTTCTATATGTTATGGCTCCTGGGTACACTCACTGATCAATACTGACCTAATTGATTTTCCATAGAACATTCTAGTCAGTCACGTGCATTATACACATACATCCCATTAGGAAACTTCCAAATTGTTGCATACTATTGATTCTCATTTAATAGCAGAAAATGTTCTTTCTGTTCCCATAGTTATGCATGACAATTACATGGCCCTTATGCCAGAAGGAAATAATCTGCATCTCTGTCCATTCTATTTTCTGCTGGGTAATATAAAATGTTAGACAGAGTGTAACGGAGAGCTAGTAGATTAATTCCAGAATTTAAAGGACATCGCTACGATGATAGATGGATCACCAAAGGGTTTTTCTCTGTTGGAAGGAGAAGACTGGGGGGAGAATTGATGGAGGAATATAAAAATTATGAAGTGTTTGGAAAATTTAGATTTTTATTTCTGCTGTGAATACAATTCAAAGATACCAAAGATATATCTTAATTTGCAATCAGCCATATTGTCAGTTTTCTTATCAGAAAATGATCTAAAATGCTGTGTTTGACACCAGTATATGACACAAAGTCCATAAAAAGGATGACGTGTTAAATACATTTATCTTTTTCATTGCACTTTTATGCAAAAGCACACAGGTAAGTACATACAGTAATGGGGTCCATGTAGGTGATTGCATGAAACAGTGAGAGCGGTGCAGCAGCAGAATGTTATTGGGAGAAACTGAGTTGGGAAACTGTAGAGTTTGGGAATGCTAATAGTTCGCGAAAGAGCAAAAATCAAAGTCATGGATTAGATGAGGGAGCAAGACACAGAAGATGATAATAATCCTTGCATTTGATATAGCTCTTTACCACGTCTTCGAGATGTCTGAAAGCACTTCACAGAATATACTGTAAAGTGAATTGACTGTATTTTGTGGGCGAAGCGAGGCAACCAATTGATGAGGCAGATGAAAGGGACATAGGAAGCAAACAAACAGGACAAAAAGAGGGAGAGAATGAAACAGAATGTGTTATTAATTTATAGGGAGTAGATCTTATTGAGTTGTGATTTGTACTCTTTGCTTTTTAATGTGATATGGTTGAAGATTTTGCATCTGCTCTCATTTTGCTCAATGGAAAGCTATTTTTTAAAGCTCGTCGTGCATGAACCAGGGTTCAGAAATAATTCACTGGAAATAGACAATTTATATTTAGTCCACACTCAATATTATTTTCCAGATATCAATAACACTATAGCATTAAATACTGTGTTCAGATTTAGAAGTATATGCTGTTCAATTTTAATTCCATATTTAACCACAATTATTGAATATTCATATATTAACACTACATTCAGACTCTAATATAAGGAGTATAGAAGTTCCGATCTCTTGGCTTCATCTTTATGATGGATTGCATGGTACAAAACAATTAAGTGTGTACACTGTTAAATGGCATTTAACTGCCATCAGTTCTGGGTTGTGCCATATTATGAATAGCAGTGATTCAATTTGAATTAGCTATTCATTGTTATATCCTTGGTATGCTTGGACCATAATTACAAGAAAAATCAGGATATAATCAGCAGTTTGCTCTCATTCACTAATGTCAGTATTATAATCCTCTATAAGATACATCAAATCCAAATTGGCTGAGTGAATAATTTAGTGTTAATCATCACATATGTCTTAAATAGAAGAATTTCAGCGACAGGAATATACATTTTGATCAACATTCACACCTATGGAGTACCAGCATTGTCATCATTACTCATTATACCAACCATGATGTCCAACTTTTATTTTAAACAAGATCCATTGATTCGAGTCCTGTGACATGGCTTATTTTATCTAATGACATAATGTCGAAATATCATTTTGGCACCGGTTTTTAAGAGGGAACATCTGGAGAATTTCAATAAGATAAAATATACTTTCAGTTTGAGATTCCAGCATGAGATTGGATAAATATAGCAATGTGCGTCATCAGTAGTGTACCAAAACAAAATTCTGAGAAAAAGGATTCTTGGTGAAGAGTAATTCGGAACCTGATCTGATTTTGTATTATTTAATCAACACAACAACAACAACAAAATTACATTTGTATAGCGCCTTTCACGTTGGGAGGACTTCCCAAGGCACTGGACATTCGGTGTTTCAGATCTGAGCTGGAGTTGGGATTTGGGTGGGTTGAGGGAAGGGAGGGGAAGGGGGATGATCAATGGCATGGTCAAAGAGAAGGATCTTGAGGCAAGACTTGAAGGAGGCTAGGGAGGAGGTGAGGCGGAGGGATCGCCAATGGGACAATGCCAAAAACATATGCTTAAAGGCATCTAATTTAGCATCTCACCTGGAATATTGCACATAGCTTGAGACTGAAGCTCTCTGCCTGACCACAGATGTTTAATAGATTCTGTGTAACAGCTTGTACTGAATCTCTTTAAGATGTTCAGGGACTGAGATGTTATGAAGATATAACAGGGCATAATTGCAGGAGTTTTTCACGCTCTGTATTAAAAACAGCCACGGACTTCTGTAATAATTTTGTCGAGCACTTGCCTCACAAGCGAGAGACCTGGGATCCATTCCTGGCAGGGCGAAATGTTGGACAAGTTGCCTTTGTCTACATTCCTCTGTTTACCTTGTAGCAGGTAGGAACCCCGTTGTTAATTGATTGGCTGATTGCTGTTCCGGGGACAATAATCCCTCCAAAACTGTCTAAAATAATTAATTGGTCACTCAATCCATGACTGTTTGTGGGACACTGCTGTGCACAATTGGCTACCGGGTTTCGCCCACTAATATACAGTCAATTCACGTTACAGTATATTCTGAGAGGTGCTTTTTGAGACTACTAGAAGACGTGAAAAGCACTAAAACATATGCAAGGACCATTAAATTTGTCAAAACAGTTCAGCTATGGCCACATACATTCAAATAAGTAAATATGTAATTCTCAAGAGAAATAGACACATCAAGAGTGCAATTCATAATAAAGTACCTGTATTTAGCAAGTGGGGCACCTAAATAAGGATGCACTACACTTTTTGGCCGGGCTGTAATTTTTATTATACAGCAGATGTGGCCAATAAACTCATTTAATAACTGGTTGAGGCCTCACATGTGAATGAAATACAGCATTTGCTCCATTTTCACGAAGTAGACTTGTAAGTGTCATTAACTTTAAACTTGAGGCATTTTGTTTTATCAGAGAGTAAGACACCTCTTATATATTGGTAAAAACAACCTGTTTATTCACTTGGAGAATGGTGGGTAGCTAGCACAATGGGGAAGATGAACGAAAACAAGAGACGTTAACTTATAAAAACAAAAATCGTCCTTCTTCACTGAAACAAATAGACGATTTATTGTGAATATTGAGATTTTATTTAATTTTCTACAGAGCCTTAAATAGATATGGTTGATGATTTCTGTGACAAGCTAAAAAGTAATAATTGGGACTACATTTACTGAATATGTTTTAAATTGCGTGACAAGACTATAAAGAGAGCAGCACTTTTAATATACTAGATATTTGGCATTTGCTGATAAGATTGCAGCATAATGTTTATACTTAATACCAATTTCTCCTTCACACATTACTGTCGTGATGGGATCAATTAGGAATTTACTGAATAAAAGGATTAGCATAATAAAAACAGTTCAGTATTAATTGCGGAGGGTTAACATTGGATTTTAAATGTATTGTTTTTTTTCATTAATTATTCAGCACTCTGCTGAACCTTCACATCACAAATTTCTACAGCACATAATTTTGTCCCCTATACCCATAAAAGAGAGGAAATGCCCACCTTTTAGTCTGGGCTGGATTACAATTCAGGTTCTTGAGATGAAAGACAGTGTTGTAACCCAATGTGACATTCAGTTTGTTAGCATTTCCACTTTTATGTATTCATTCAGATCAATTGCAACAACAACAACAACAAAATTACATCCATATAACGCCTTTCATGCAATCTTGTTCTCGTTTGGTTTGAAACAGATGCAACTCTTTGAAATACAAGCAAATTGCTCTACAATCATGTTTTGTAGTGCGGGAACCTTTCTGTCTCAGCAGAAATAACCTCACAGAATCGGACCTATAATAGCCCTACCTGCTTTGGAGATTTTCTTCGTATACTTCTTGTGAGAGGGACTTGCTCAGGGCCCAAAACTTTTGTTTTCCAGGCACATACATTTTGAATATCAAAACCTATAGTTGGTTCAAAACAAATGTGAAGAGGTTATTTTCTCCAATTGTTTGAGTGTTGTACTCAATCACACCTAATTTCTGCCTGGTGTCTATCTACAAACAACTTAATTCCATTTTCGTGCCAGTCCTGTACAACATGATGCAAAACCTTCCATTAAAATCTCATTGTAATCATCCTTGCATTGTAGTGTTTATTTGGGACTCTTACGTAGAATTTGAATGATAAGATGCTTTTACTTAACCAGCCCCTTATAATGCTGTCTGTAATTTATGCTAAATTGAAACCCTCATTACTCCCCATGTCTTTTCACCATCTTGATGTTTAGAGTGATCTATTTGACCTGTTTTGAACACGACCAGCCAACATTTGGCAGAGATATCAAACGTGAATTCTTATCGTTTTGTAACTGGATCTAACTACTAGTTTCAAGTAAAATTGGTGCTTATTCAGTTAGCCGGTTTCAACGGATGCGGCATACAGCTGAATATAAACAAAATAATTTTTTTTGAAATATTTTCACTCGAAAAGTTATCACTCAGCAAAGTTTGGACCAAATGATTTGCAATAATATGCAATAGCTTGTTCTGGCTGTAGTGCTGTGCAGTACTGTTAAAACAAGGCTGTTTGAATCAAAGAATTCTGCACAATGCATTCCAAATGACTGGCATCCATTCTACTAAAACTCTGGTAACAATACACATGCTACATCATAAATATACTACATATAAAATCATAACCCAATCCATCATATGCTCTTAATACCTGGTAACATAAGTACAACAGCTCACAGTCCGGAGGAATCAAGCTTCTTGTTGCATTCAGGCCAGTACCCCCAACATAGTGGTTGTGCCAGATTATCAATCAAAGCCGATTAGGAAAGTGCCTCTGAAGATGAATTTTCTCAGCCCTCTCCTCTCCCAACCTACGTTTTGAAGTGTGTCACCACGCTTCTGGTAGAGGAAGTCAGCGGCCGCATTGCTTACACATTGACAACCACATTTCCCTCAGCATTGCTTGACTATTGACTCCCAACAATGTCATTATCCTCTAAGTTGACGATTTCTCAGTCTGGTCCAAAAAATACACAGTCGGTACCTTTTGATCTTTACCACTTCAAAACATGAAATTTCTTAAAATCCTTCAATTTACTCTGCTGTAACATTGGCAACTTTTAAGGGCATCATAATAAAGCAACGTGAAACATTTGAAACGCTTCAGTAAGCGCAATGTAATGTTTGCATCTACCATTGAATTCAATTCAGATCATGGTGATCCAATTCACTCAGATTCTATTCTGTCAGATTCATTAAACTGTAGGCTGATGTGCAGCACAGCAAGTACTTCAGCACAGAATAAAGAATCCCAATTTTAACATTAATCCATTTGATTTGAAACCAGACTCGGAGGTAACGTGAAAGGCAGACAGCTACTATTCGAATGGTTTTATGTAGAAATTAACTGTATATCTCCTATTCTGTCTGCCCTTTAATTCCAAACAGTGGATAATCTGGAGGAGTAGGCTATATCTAGGTGTTGAGTGAATAGGACATTTACATTTTCTGGCTTGTTCATCATGTGCAACAAGAACAACAACAAACAAAATTACATATGCACAGCGCCTTCCAAGTCGGGAGAACGTACCAAGACGCTGAACAGTTAGTCCAGTGAGAATTTAACGCATTCTGGTCTAAATGTTGTCTTTGAGTCAAGTGGATTATAAAATGTTATTAGTGTGGTGTATGTGACCAATAGATGTGCTGCAAAGGCTAAACTAATTTGGTCAGGCCATTGTGAAGCGCTGTGATACTCAATCCTGCGTGGAGGGCGCTCTATAAGTGCAAGTTGTATTTGCACCAGAATAGCTGCTTCCCTAATAGTGGCTTTAGTCATTATGAAGATAACAGATGAGTCTGCTTTAACCTATTGCCTACGATACTTAAGCTGTCTGTAATAAATTGTTAGACACACTCTTAAACTTGTGTTACAGGTGTAGGATTTAATTATTCACCAATAGTTCTACGAGTGCGTGATACATATTTTTTTTATAAACAGTTGGTTTGCTTTCACTCAATTATAAACATAATGTGTGCTAACCTTAATTGATGAGTGGAATGACAGCAGTGTGAATGTAGTTATACCAAACATTTTCCGTAAAGGAAAATTATACTTTTTGAAAAAACACATTTCAGTAAAATCTCAGAGTGTGCTGTCTGAATGATTCAGTGTATATCACAAAGACCAATCTGACATTTTGAAGCATACCAGAACTCCTACTGCCTTGCCCACACTTGCAGCTGCCACATATTACCAATGTTTCTCTTACTTTCTAAACAAGAACAATTACCACAATAAATGGCTGGGCACAATGATCTATGTGGGCAGAACGATTCATAGCACCATGAACCATTAGGGTAATTGTAGCTTAGCAGATTCATGCTTCAGAAAATTTAGAAAAGCCACAATGTCATTGTCAACATGTCCTGCCAGCTGTGATACATTATAACATCATATAGACTGCCATCGTTAAAAACCCAATACTGTATTGCATATTGACTCTCAACTTTCCAACCCACATCCGTGCCATGACCCACTCTGCCTTCTCCCACCTCCCAATAATTGCACAACTCCACCACTGTCTCACAACGCAAGCCACTGAAACCCTCATGTCCTGGATGTTTGCATAGTCAAATATCCAGGCTTGACTATGCAAACTCCCTGCTTGTCGGCCTCCCCAACTCCTCCCTTCATAAGCTGGAGGTCATCCGGACCTCTGCAGCCCCTGACCTCACCAACACCAGGCTCTGTGATCCGATCACCCCCATCCTCACCCAACTGCACATCACACAGAGGATAAAGTTCAAGATCCTGGTCCTCACCCTTCAAAGCCCTTCATGGCCTCCCTCTTCCTTGCCCCCTCCTTTGCCTCCTACAAGTCCCATCTCAAGACCTTTCTGTTTGACCATGCCTTCGATCACCCTCCTTCCCCCCACCGCCCCGCCCTCCAACCTCCCCCATACTGACCCCTAGCTCGGGTCCGAAACACTGACTCTCCGGGATGTCTTGAATGGTGCTATTGTCCAGCATTTCTTATGTTCATACAGTATATAGTTTCCCCAAAATGTTAGTCATTTTGGGGAATGACTAACATACATTGTATACTCCAGACTGATAATCCAACATGCATAACCACACGGATAAAAGACACATAAAATAAATGACTGCAGGGAGGGATGGTTCTGTTTGTACAGCTGCAGTAAAGAGTTGTGCTAAATATATAATAATTTGCAAAGATACAAGGATTATTATTAATAATATTAACACATGTAAATAAATCAGCAGGGGCTTAGTCAACATAATAAACAAGGTACAGTAAATCCTTGAGAACATATTTTCCAGGTAATGCTACCATATTTGATTGGTTCCTATCGAAGCACATATTAGAGTTAATGACACAACGCAGGAAGGACTCGGAAATTCTTTCTTGCCTACCGATATCCATCATTAAAATCGAAATGGTTCAGTTTACACCACTTTGAGCCTTCATCTTTAACTCCACGTGCAAGGAACAGGTCTGTTTACACTGATCTGCCAGATGTGACCAGAAACATCCTAGTCTCACTACAGTAGTGCACCATGTCCCAAATGGTTTGTCCATATGGCTGATTCCAGTGAGACTGATAAATGTGTGTCTAATCTTGAGGGCAATTTGTGCTTTGGATTTACATTCCCATCGGAACTAAATTGATATTGCCCCAATCTCATGCAGAAAGCTGTCCCTGTTAATTATATTGTGTCATCCAACCCAGCATTTACATTTACAGTAAGATATAGCAGAATAGAAATAATAACTCTTTCAGCTGTGTCGATGACTGGAATGATGTACCCGTCGGTTTTTGTGTGATACTGGTTTCCGCATAGTCCCGAAAGGTTGCTTTGTGTTTTGTTTTCATTTAGTGTTGGTGAAATAATGGGAATTGCACTTCAATAAAATAATTACAATCCTTGCGTTTGAGACAGCGCTTTTCACGTCTTCTAGAAGTCTTAAAGCGCTTCACAGAATATACCGTAAAGTGAAGCGGCTGTGTATTTGTGGGCAGAACGTGGCAGCCAATCGCTCATGGCTGTGTCTCTTAAATAGTCCAGTTTGTCTAGTTATCAATTAGTGAGAGCAAATAGTGTTCTCTGTTTGCTCTTTTCATAAAAAGACATTTATGAAAAGATTTATAGAACAAAAAAGGGCAAGGAACTGAAATTGAAATTTATTTCCTTGATATAGATTTTTCTCCAGCAAAGTCTGTGTCATGATCCAAATGTGAATGAAGTGAAAATAAATTCAAATCAATGAATTTATTAATTACATTTTTCAAAGAACGGCCACTCTTATTTTTAATAAACAGGAGTGATAAAGTGAAGTTGTCAGCGGGAAATTTCCTTTTAGTCTCCAATAGGAACTTTGAAAGACTTCAATATATCTGCTGCTTATTGGATTGATTTATTCTGATCTGACTTGCTTTGAGTTAGTCAACGCCCTATTAAGAACAGGAGAAGAACATGTTTTCACAAAATGATTTATTTCTCAATAATCTGCTGCTCACAACCTTATCCTGTTTCCTCATCTAGATTTATTCAGTGTCCTAATCGGGAATTATTCCATATTCCAACCTAGATTCACTCCACGTCTCAACCTAGCCCAATTATCTGGATATACCCAGCTGTGTTGTCTTATTTGCTCTACTCTATGTGGAGTTCTGTAGCTCAGTGGTTAGAGCACTCACCTTACAAGCAGGAGACCTGGGTTCAATTCCCGGAAGGGTGAAACCAATGTTTCCTTGCTCCACATGCCTAATAATGATCACTTAAAAAAACACAATAATTAATTGGTCATTTAGATCCATGTACTGTTTGTGAGACACAGCTGTGCTCAATTGGCTCCCGCTTTTTGCCTACAGTCAATTCACTTTGCAGTATATTCTGTGAAGTGCGTTGAGACATCTAGAAGAAATGAAAAGCGCTATATAAAATGCAAGGATTATTATTATTATGACCTAGCCTGAATTTATTTTGCATCCTTTTCTGGACTTGTTCAATGTGTAGTGTATTCCTTGATCTGACACCTGGTTATCATAAAATTATAGAATCATAAACTTATACAGCACAGAAGGAGGCCATTCGGCCCACTGTGTCTGTGCCGGCTCTATGAAAAGAGCTGTCCAAATCAATCTAATTTCCCCATACTCTCAGAAGAACACAAGAACATAAGAAATAAGAGCAGGAGAAGGCCATTTGGAGTAGGCCTCAAGCCTGAACTGTCATATACAGTAATAGGATCATGGCTGACCTTCTAACCTAATTCTATTTAACCGTCTTATCCCCATATCTTTTAATCCCTCTATCCATCAGCAATCTATCAATCTCAGTCTTAAATATGTTCAAGGACTGAGCATCCACAGCCTTCACAGAATTTATGGTAGAGAATTCCATAAATTCACTACCCTCTGAAAGAAGAAATGTTTCTCTCCCTATATCCCAGCAAAACCGTCCTCCCCAAATAACTGATAAAAGTTGTTACTGAATCAGTAAATCTCCTTTGCACCTTCTCTAATGCCTTGCTGGACATCCTTCCTAAAATGTGGTGCACAGAACTGAGCATAATACTCCAGCTGAGACCTAGCCAGTGTTTTAGAAAGGTTTCTCTGGTTACTCTGATGGAGATCTTTATGAAAATATCTCTTATTGCAGACTTGCATGAACTAACGTAATCTGATAGGTGTCATGCACACCGTTGAAAGATAATATCACTGCAGGTAGAGTCACGCACATACAAATGTTTATCATCTGGGATTTGAGTGTCACTGGGAAAACTACATTCTTGGAAGCAATGACATAACTTTTTCTGCTTGCCAATTTTATCCCTCCTCCCCTGAAGGTGTTTTAACTCCTTCCTTGTTCTACATGGGCACAATGCTGAGGCCTCTCGTTGCTTTCGGGAATTGTATCATATTAAATTGGTTTGCAATTTGTTTATTATTTATTTCCAGATCATCAATCATTGTTTAATTGAGTCATTGATTTAGGTTCCAGCTTCCTTGCTCTGTACTACTATTAAAAGACACATTTCCTCCACCCCCCCCACCCCACCACCCCAGCCCCTTCCCACCCACCAATTATCTTGATTTATGTTTCCTGCTAATCCAAATTCCCCCAAATCCAAATTAATGAGTTACAAATCCCTTTGTTGTTACTACCTTGGAATCTTGGAGCTCCTCTAGCTCAGTGGTTAGAGCACTCGCCTTACAAGCGTGAGACCTGTGTTTGAATCCAGGCAGGTCAGGGCAAAATCTTGGGCAAGTTTCCTTACTCCACACGCCTAATAATAATCCATACAAAAAAACCCACAATAATAAAAATTGGTCATTTCAGTCCACGACTGTTTGTGGGGACGCTGCTGTGCACAATTGGCTGCCATGTTTTGCCCACAAATATAGTCAAATTCACTTTACAGTATATTCTGTGAAGTGCTTTGAGACGTTGATAAGATGTGAAAAGCGCTATATCAACACGCAAGGATTATTATTATATTGTTTGACCCTCAACTATCCTTTCTACCCCACATCTGTGCCATGACCTGCTCCGCCTTCCCCTACCTCTGCAACATTGCTCCACCTCCACCACATTGCCCGGCTCTAACACTGTCTCACACAGTAGCTTGCCAAATCTCTCATGCACACATTCATAACATCCAGGCCTCACTATGCTAACGTTTTGCTAGCCAGCCCCCCAATTCCTCCCTCCACAGGCTACAGATCATCCAGAACTCTGCAGCCCATATCTTTTCCCACACTAGACTTCATGACTGTATCACCCCCATCCTCCCCTGACTCCACTGGCTTCCCATCATACAGAGGATACAGTTCAAGATCCAACTGTTCATTGGGCTTTCAAAGCCCTCCTTGCCATCCTCCCCACTATCTCTGCAACCTCCTAATCCCTTAACAACCTACCTGCTCCCTCCGCTCAGTGCGCTCTGGTCTGCTTCACATTCCCCCACCCTTGCCTGCCCCACCATTGGCAGTGAGCCTTCAGCCACTCTTCTCCCACCCCCCCTCTGGAACTCTATCCCGCAGTCCCTCCACCTCGCCCCATCCTTTGCTTTCTTCAAGACCCATTTCAAGACCCTCCTCCTGCTTTCGACCAACCTCCTTCGGATCAGGGTCCACGGCCCGAAATACTGTCTGTCCAGCACTTTAGGATATCCTCCCAACATGAAAGGCTCTATACAAATGTAATTTTGTTGTTGCTGTTGTAGGAGATTCCTGAGAGCAAGTTAGCTGCAGTGTTTGCTTACTTATGGTTCTCACTTCTTTTCGATTTAATCTCATTTTGCAAAGTGCATCAAGATGTTTCTTTCACATGAAAGGCATTATATAAAGGTAAACTGTTGTTGTACATCTCATTGAAATGAAGAGGAATTGAGACACCAAGACAACAGCTGAATCAAGAATTAAAAATAACCTAAAGGGTAAGCAGGATTGTGTTTGAAAGGTACAGCGATACAAAGAGTGAAGAAGACAGGGAATCATTAAAAAAATGTTGAATATAACCAATAGTAGCAGCAGAAGAGGCAAGAGGACAGAAGTATAATTTCTTCGCAATCAATCGAAGGGATTCAAAATAGTTTTAACAATATATATAATATTAATCCTTGCATTTTGATATAGCGCTTTTCACATCTTATCGACGTATCTATAAAAAGTGAATTGACTGTGTATTTGTAGGCGAAGGTAAAACAAATAAGAAAAAAAATAAAGTGAGAAATCAGAAAAATTATCTAAATATTCCAGAAAGGACTGTGAGAATTATAGACTAGTTATGCCATTGTCATTATTGGTGGGGATATTTGAGAAATAATTTGATGCCCATGCTACCAACGTTCATCCAGAGAGAGTGGAGGCTAGAGTGAATATATCCACATTCCTAGTACATACACACTACACATGTATAGGAGTTGACATTGAGCTGTAAAGAAACTGCACAATTCCAGACATGAATGAATTGTTCCCTCTAACCTGGTTGAACTGAATGTGTTCATTTCCCATACCTGGTTGTTGATTTCAATATTTGTGCTGAAAAAAAAAGCCCAATGAACAGTTGAATGAAGTCAAACCCTTCTACAGAGGACTAAATGTCACCGGTGAACTTGGGAACACTGAGATTGCTGGATTACATTACTCATACATGACAGCTCGAGGAGACTTGTTATTTTTGTATTGTGCAGAAAAGCAGCATTCGATGAGAGACGACATACCTCTCGGTCGCTCTGCACAGTAACATTCGGCTCTTTGTCTCCATTCACACAACCACAAAAACAACTCAAACTTAGCTAGTACCCTTCCACTAATGGAATGCCTCAAGGCACTTGACAGATGCAGAAGAGTGCAATGAGCAAGCAAAATGAATATTTAAAGATTTTGGCCATGGGTGAAAAGATAAATGTATAAGAACGTTTTATAGACAAGGAGACAAAGTAAAGTAAATTTTGTTATTTTAGGTTGGTGAAGCAGGACTTGGTAATGAGGAATAGAATAGAAAAGTATAGGGTATATGGCCAGGAGAGGAGCGCAGGAAGAGATTACATTGATACGCCACAGCAAGATAATGGAGGGATCAGAAATCCAGGATAAAGATATTAAAGTTGATCCACTGAGGTACTGGAAACCAATGGAGCTTCACAAGCGCAAGAGTATTGGGTATGTGGAGGCTTTGTGTGAGGGAGAACTAGGCTGCAAAATTTGGGATGAGTTATAGTTTCAAGAGTGCAGCTAAGGAGGCTCGCAAAATAAAAGGACACGTTTTTTCTCAACGAGCAGTGAGATAAATTTCCAGGATTTAGCCAATGCTGCTTTTCGGCCGACTTCTAAGAGTTGTAGTGTCTGCAATAGAAATGACTATTTTCTTCCCCTTGGCTTGAGGACGACAATAATAATAATCCTTAGATTTGATTTAGTGCCTCATCACATCATCGAGTCATCTCAAAGCACTTCACAGGACACATTTAAGTGAATTGATTGTGTGTTTTATGTGTGAAACATGGCAGCCCAGGTTGCTCACAAGAGCATTGGAATGAGTGACCAATTTCATTTGGGGGATTGATGTCTAGACTATAGGCGGGAACTCCCTTCTATTTTCGAAAAGGCACCATGGCAACTTTAATGTCCTCTTGAACAGCCAGACAGGACCACGGTTTAACGTCTCATCTGAAAGACGGCAGCTTCAGCCAGCCCTGCATTGGGCTGTCAGCTTAGACTCTGTAATTCCAAGTCATGACATGGGGCTTGAACCCACAACTTTCTGACTGAAAGACGAGTGCTACCACTCGTCTTTCACTACCATTGACGTGCGAAGGGCACGTCAATGCCACTCAGCTACATTGCCAGGGTGAGCAGAGAAAAATAGACAGGATGGAGAGGGGAAAAAGAGAAATGAAGACAAAAATAACGAAGGCAGCTATCAAATTGCTTGCCATGTGACAAGGTCTTAATCCCAATGGAGTCTTTAATACTTGTTTAAATCTCTGTGTTTATAAAGATTCATATTTCTTTGCTAATGTCTGATTCGTGTACTGACAGTTTATACTTGCTGTTTACAAAAGATCACAGCGGAATTAAACTATATAAAGTCTGCTACATATATGTCACAAACCCGTGACCATGACAACAGTAGCAGCGCATGCTGCTGAAGCTCGGTTTTCAGCAGTAATTTCTTGCAGTAAAACCAACGCGATTGCGACAGGTTCTGTGCCTGGCACCGCTGTAAAACCCGCACCAATTAGATTCTCCAAACCACAACATTGCTCTTCGAGAAATCTGACACCTCGCAGATACGTTTCTGGGTTCAAAAGATAATGTCGTTGACACAAAGTCAAGGGACATTTACCAAGCACAAAAGACCCCTTTGCGTTTTCTATTAGGAAAATAAAATGCAATGGCAGTGCGCAATATTATTGGCCCTGGATTTCTTTGGAAATGTCAAGAGAATTGTATACTCCGTTCCTTTTAAAATCCTTGTTGTTGACCTTTTCTAAATTGTTCATCCTGATTGAAAGCCATTGGTGGCTTAACTTAACTGCTGTGCGGAGGTGGTGATGTCATTTAATGATGTAGCCCATACAGTATATCTGCGGTTGTAACTGTCTAAAACTGTCTATGTGTGCAGGAAATCATCCTTATATGTGTATGTTAATATATCAACATCCTCCCACCACATGTATGTACACACACACACACAATTATTGTCTTGTGACTGTATGTGAGAGTGCAAAAGTGTGTACATTTGCTGTTGTATCTATATGCTGGTACTTGTGTGCCATTTATGTATCACATGTATGTATCACACACCACAAGCATATTTAGACATGTATTTCTGACGAAAAGTCATCAACCTGAAATGTTAACTCACTTTCCTTTCTCCATCGATGCTGCCTGACCTGCTGAGTAGTCCCAGTGACTTCTGTTTGTATTTTATATTATATGTAGATACTTAAGTGCTTGCATGTACTTGTTCTGTGCACACACATACATTAGATCTGTGAATTTACCGAATTTTATATATTTTACTCCCTTGAATGTGAGATTCTTAACCTGGAGGGCAGACTTCAATTTTTAATTTTAAATTGTCTTTACTCTCAGAGGGCAGGAAAGTTTCCAGTTGCTAAAGTGATTCCTTCCTCAGCTGCCTATAAACACTGCTTTGTGTGGTGTCTACAAGTAACAGTGATAATATCCATGGGTAGAAAAGACAAATACTGTGTTTCTGTAAGCCTGTTTGAAGAATACTAGAATATCTGCGTGTATGGGTGGGAAGGGGAGAAAACGGGAGAAGGAGAGACAAGAGAATGACGCCCGTCAAAAAATGACAGGGATTCTCACAGATGTATTTCACGATTTCAAGAAAAAGAAAGCTATAAATACTGTCATGTAACCCTTGGCTATAAAATACACATACACTATATTGTGTTCAGGACCCAGTGTTGGAACAACATATTCTATCTGCAGCGAGAAAAAAGACATTGTACGATTGCCAGAAAAATAGTGTGCAGGCACTGTGTTTTGAAAAGTCACCACATGGCCTCTTCATTCATAAGGTTATAAGAAAAGTTGGGATAAAGAAGGGCTTTCAGCTTATTGATCTCATCCTTCCAGGGTATGAATTCTACCATCTTCCCATTGTAGTATCAAGCAACGTGTGAAATGAATGTCCTGGTCTCAACTACCCTTCCTAACATCCTGTTCCATCAATTGTTATTCCTCTGTTTGAAAAAATACTTCTCAGTACCTTGAAGTAATAATGTCGTGATGAATACATGATGTTTTTCAAAGAAATGCGTGAAATACTGTATTTGCAAATCAAATCACAATATGATCTGACGATATAAATTAACAGTGTCAAGTACCAGCATATACAGCATATGTACACACTTTTGCACTCTCACATACAGTTGCAAGACAAAACTGTATGTGTGTACATACATGTGTTGGGAAGATGCGGATACACTAACATACACATTTAGTGTATATTTAAAGATTAAACAACTCAACAAATGTGCACAGGATATCTTGTCTTTTTTTGCCAATGTTCTTCTCTCTTCCTGACTCTTGCTGGGATAAGGTTTGCCTAGGTGGTGACAGATCTCTAACGCTTCGTCCAATTGGCTATTCTTAATTTCTGAATGAGTGTAGACTTTAGAGACAGCAGCCAAACCTGCTCTAATTCTCACTTGAGGCACACACATGGCCAAATTAACACAGTCACCACACTTTACAGTATATCCTGTGAAGTGTTTTGAGACATCTCGAACACGTGGTGGAACACTATATCAAATACAAGAATGATTAGTAGCCTTATTATTGAAGAGCAGGCGTACCAGTTAGTATTTCACCTCCCTGATCCGGATGTATTGAGGCCCATTATAGAACTTGCTCTGTGAACAAATAATCTGTGATGTCCATCCTAAACTTGTCCCTCACAGCTTGAACCTATGACCTCTTACGCTGTTCCCTCAGATTTTCTGAAAGGATTGTTCTGGATTTACATTCTTTATCTTGTTAAGCATCTTGTACACATTCGAAAGGTTTCCTTTGAGATATCGCTTTTTGAGGCTGAAGATCCTGAGCTTATCTAATTGTACTCACCACTGATTATTCAGGTGCCAACCATCATTAGTTAAATGCTCTGAATCTTTTATCAGTTTCACTGACAAAGGGCATACAAGGTTCCTGTGTTCTTTTCAGGACTCCTACTTGGATCTTTGAGAATTTCTTTATATAAAGCTGAATTTTAGCTTGATTTGAAGCTGAATTCTGATTGCTATAGGAAGTAAGGTGCTACTTTGCCATGTATCAAACACTGCTGTTGTGCTCTTTCTATTCAATTTGGTGGCGTGAAGCTGAAGTGTATAAATGCAGTCGTAATGACTTAATTATCAAGAGAGCAAGGAATACTGGTCAGAAGGGAAGAAGATATGAAGGGAGTTACCATATACAGTGGAAGTTAAGTGCAAAATTCCGAGTTGGCTTCTTTGCTGTAACTTGGAAATCCTCCAGATGTTAATAAATTATTTTCCACCTTTCAGCACAGTTTGAAAGTTGTGCTTTGGAAAGAAGTGTGATTTGTGAACCAAAGCCCCAGTCACCCTAATCATTCAACTCCATGTTAAACTGGTTTGGAAAAGCATTCCGTCGTTAAAACAATTTAGTCAATTATTAGCAAGCACATTCAATGAAAGTAGGAGCTTGCTGGTTTGTTCCCCACCAACTAAAGGTTTCTACTAAATTTATTTGATGTAGTTTTAAAACTGTTGTCTGCCTGCAAAGCAGAATCGAAGATAATGTTACGTCCAAAATATAATGTTTTCTGTCCCCTATAAATACTTACGGCGGTAAAACAAATGAGTGGTGCACAGTTTGCTGAGTGGTAGCGTTTTGTAATGCAAAAACTGTGTCAACAGTATTATATTGTTGCATTATGTGGAAAGACCACAATTTTATTTAGTAAATTTATTGTTATTATAAATAATGCACATATTTGTGAAGTGGTGCAATCTAGACCACATGTTATATTAATATGCAAGTCAAGGCAGAAGCACAGAACAAAGCGATCTTGTTCCCAAGGGTTAGATGATTACAGGAACTCGCCAATAGCTTAGTTGGGGGAAGAAGTGGGGGAGGGGGATACGCACAGTAAAACTATTGTTTTAATCACTATGTAACTGATAACTTTAAAGCAGCACATTTGCAAATAGCTAAATGCAAATGTAATAAGTAATATAATATTATTAAAAGGTAAATTACAACATACATTGTGAAAAATTGTAGCTGTACATAAGTGCATAACAGCAACTGTGAAGGTACATAAACTCTAACCTATGACGTAAACCAATTGTAAAAATTAGATTCCAACATTACTATTCTGTTTGCATTTATCAACGGCATTTAGTTTCACATCATTCTCTATAAAACACTTTGAGAAATTCTCAGGGTAAAAGCAGTACTCCAACCAAAGTGCCACTGAATGATGCAACAATAGCCTATATCTTGTCAAGATCCGCTATAACTTTGTAGCATAGTAAGAAGGGGAATTGGAGGAATGTGTGCATCATACTTTGACAGGATGAT
Source organism: Hydrolagus colliei (assembly GCA_035084275.1). Classification (NCBI taxonomy): domain Eukaryota; kingdom Metazoa; phylum Chordata; class Chondrichthyes; order Chimaeriformes; family Chimaeridae; genus Hydrolagus; species Hydrolagus colliei. The sequence continues at coordinate 20,461,175 of CM068749.1, read as the reverse complement.
CTTCTGTGACAGAATGTTCTGTCCAACAATCCCTCCAAATAAAAGAAATTGGTTACTCAGTCTTTAACTGTTTATAGGACACTGCCTGTCTGCCGTGTTTCGTGCACAGAAGTACACAGCCATTCCACTTTACAGTATATCCTGTGAAACGCTTTGAGATATCTCAGTGACGTGAAAAGGCACTCTATCAAATGCAAGGATTATTAATATTATACATAAAATACATTGTTATGTTATATTGTAAACACATAACTACCTACCACTGCAGAGATCCACATATTGGTCTCTAACCTTCTTGCTCTGAGATTGTGTTGGGATATGAGGGTACAGCATATGTACAATTTGTCTGATTTGTCCCTAGTACCTGTATTGGAACATATATTCCAAAAAGGTGTTTGGTTTCCAATGCCTGACTGCACGCGTAAGGATCTATTGCTGTCTCCCTTATAGATGTTGATGTGGGTTTGTATGTGTTGGGGTGGTATGGGGTGGGGGGGAAAATCAGAGGAATCATGGCACTAGTTGTCCAAAATCAACAATGATAGGATTATTATTGTAGTATTATTATTAATAATGCTTGTATTTTTGTTGTCTTTTAATCCTTTAAAATTAAAGGAAAGCTTGCTATTCTAATGTATCTCTTAACGGCCAAAATATTTAGTGTTTCTTGTCAATGTCATCAAGAACTTTTAGAATATCAAACTATACTAAACGTTCATGACATCTAGCAAACACATGAAGGGATATTCTTAGAGTTTCATTAAAATTGTTGAAAACATCCATGTTTCCTGTGACAACACTATATAAACGCAAACCAACCCTTCCTTCCAAAAAATAATAATAATAAATTGGTCACTCTCTCCATGACTACTTGTGAGACATTGCTGTGTGCAATTGGCTGCCACGTTTCACCCACAAAAGAATATAGCATCAATTTATTTTACAATATATTTTGTGAAGCACTTTGAGATGTCTCAAAGACATGATGAGGTATTGTATCAAATGCAAGTATTATTATCCATGGACCCGAATCATTGACTCGTTTTCATTTCTCCATAGATGATGCCTGACTTGCTGAGTGTTCCTAGCAACTTCTGTTTTGGTTTTGGATTTACAGCATCTGCAGTATTTTACACTTGCAAGGATTATTATTATTAGCATTCACCACCACAGAGCTCGGAAAACAAGCCAAGAGTTTGTGACCGGATCTGCTAGTGGCTGCCATCACTAACCTCCAGATAAGGCTGCAGCAGGCACACATTTCATATGGTGAGATTTGAATGGTCGGTTATCCTTTCCTCCTGTGATGTACTGACTTGTCTCCTTGTGAACACAAAACATGGAATCTGATGGAGAATGGACAAAACCTATCCAACTGAGCCAAGTAAGTGACTCGGGGCCCACATAGGGCCATGAGCTCTCGTTCTCTGAATGAAAACTGTGTGCATCTAATTCTGTTGCCGATCTGCTTCACCTGGGCACCCAATGTCATGTAGTGAATCGGGCGGATAGAATCAATTATCTTGATAACAAAAGTTGGTCAGAGGTGATAAAGCGGTTTGAGGAATAAAGTCAAGGTATAACTTCCAAAAGTATACACAGTATCTTGTAAATTAAAATAAAAGATTAGAGTTGGGTCATTTTGTCTCAAAGGTTTCCATGTTCTTAGGTTTACGACTTTGAGATTTAATTTCATGCTGAATTTTGAATAACAGTCTTGCTTTGCTAGTGGGTTTTCCCTAATATTTAATTTAATTCTCATTCGAGACTCCCTCGTATGATATTAAACTAAATATCTTGAACATTTTGCTCAATTATCTTCCATGATGAAGGAAAACACTCACATGAAAACTTTTATCGCTTAGCAAGTTTGCTCCATGGCTATCCAAAGCTAGCTATTTTCTTGTTTCATTTTGAGATATGTCATTGAGCACAAGAGCTTCTAAATCATCAAACTTGCACATCACAGATCTATGAATTTCATCAGTTCTATTAGGTGTCCTGTTAATGTAGTGCTTGCAGTTATGAGCTGTGAAGAAGAGTGTGACAAGGGATATAAAGAGAGTTATGGCGATGAGATTATTACAATGTCTTGGTTAAAGAGAAATGTGAAACTGAGGAAAGTGGGAGCACGGGTGGGGAATTAAAAGCCTCTTCAAATAATTACAGAATGTTTAATAAGAAATAATTCAAGTTGTTTGATGAAGTTAAACAATAGGTGTGCGTGCGAGTGTGAAAGATGTAAGAAATGCATCTGTTTTATCAAGAGGAAGTGTAATAACACTACTATTACTGGAGGTTTGGGGTTTTCCTGTAAGTACTGTATTTCAAAATCCTTGAAAATAACTTACTTCCACAATTTGGATTCATTACCAGCGGCTTCCAAACTTTGAATAGTGGCGCTAAAAATTGAATTGTTAAAATTTTTCATTAAATGAAACAAATTCTTTAAAATTGTGAAACCAATTACAGTACTTACATTTACAATTTACAACTCTTAGAATGTGTATTGGTGTGACGTGTGAGTGAGCTTGCTTTTCAGCACAAAGTTGCTTCCTGACTGCCTGCCCAGCTCATTCACTCGCTGCTGGTCTCACACCCTGCCGGCCTGGCTCACTCCCCAGTCTAGCGCTGTTGCGCCCCCTTTCCACCCACTGGCTACCAACGTATTAGTGAACGTTGCAACGTTAGGTGGGGTTTACCTGTGATAAGAACAATATCGGCTGCCCCCCCACCCCCACCACCCAGGCCAATGGTACGTGCCCCCCACACTTTGGAAATCCAGTATTAAAATGCTTCTGATACTATAGCAAGGAAAAATAGCCAAATACTTTCCTCTGAACCATTTTTTCTAATCCACATTTCATGCATTTATTCAGAAGTTCAAATTCTGATGTGATTTTCTTTACCTAGAGCTACAACATTTCAATCCATTTCTGCCTCTGCCTTATTTTCTTTACTCCTCCTGCGAAGCACCTCATGTCATGAGGGGAGGACACATAGCCTATTGAACAAATACTTGCTGAGTGTCGAAGACAGTAGCCGTTTGCTTTTCAAGGGTTCCTTCATTATAACAAACAAGCATTTGTAGTGTTTAAACTACCAAAAGGACCTTCTACTGTTTTCTCCAATTATATTTTCCTCCATAGAATGTCCAGAAAGATACCAGCTTTGCAGACCATTTATTTCAAGGAACTATTGCCTTTTGTTTTAAGTTACCTTCATTGCTCTTCCCTTGTTTGTGTGTTGATGTTCCTCATTTAAAAAAAATGGATGGGTGGTTATGTCTCTCCTATCATATCCTATAATATCTATTCACAGCGCCTTGGGATGTCCTCTCGACGTGAAAGGCGCTATATAAATGTAAGTTTTGTTTGTTTGTTTGTATAACCATTGTATCATTGTGATGGTAGATGTCAGACACTAGAGAGTGCCAGTGTGAAGGTGGGAGTCAAGCCAGCAGTGTGACAGACCTCTGTTATAAAGGTAGGGGCACATTGCATGCTGGACAGTCAGACATATACAAAAACATGAAGTGCAATGGATCAGACATACTGCAGAGCAAAAATATAGCAAGTGGATGAAACCACACATTGGAGTCTACTAAAAGCAAACATTATGATTGGCAAATTGGAGGGTGTACCATGATGGTAGTAATTTGGTGTTAAATATGTCCTTCATGTTGTCCAAGTGTAATGAAGAATATGCTAGCCAACAATCTCCCAGATAAAACTGGACATTCACTTCATTGAACTCTATTTGGGTAATTGCTGCAAATTATCTGCCAAGTTTGTTGACAAATACACAGTCACTAAAATGCACATTAAATCCTGTGAAATGCTTTGGGACATCCGTTTGAAGTGATGCGGTACTATATCAAATATAAGTACAGTATAGTATTGCAATTAATTAAGAATTTGTGGTGGCCTTTGTTCTGTGATAGAATTTAATCACATTGAGTGAAATAGAATCAGATTCTATATTCTATATGAGAGTGGGCGTGGGATTGATTTGGACAGCACTTTTCAAGAGCTGGCATAGATAAGGAGGCCAAATGGCTTCCTTCTGTGTGGTATAATTCTATCATTCTGTGAAATAGCCTAGATGTTTACAACAACACCACCACCACCAACAACAACAACAAAATTATACTTGTATAGCGCCTTTCACGTCAGGAGGACAGAGGCCATTTCGACTATTGAGCCTGTTCCATTAATTTATTTGATCTTGCCAGATCTTTTTATTCCAATTTCATAACCCACACCATACCCCTTACTACCTCCTACAAACTAATTATCTGTCTATCTCCTCTTTTAAACAATCCTATTGAATTAACCTCAATAGCTATCTGGGCCAGAGTATTCCACATCTTCACATCCCTGTGTGTAAAGAAATGCTTCCCAATTGCACTTCTAATAATAATAATAATCATCATAAATAATAAGAACTGTCTCAGTTCTCATTTTCGGGCTTATGCCTGCTCGTAATGGATCCCTCTGCCAAAGGGAATAATCATCCACTCTCTAACCTGTCCATTCCCTTTCATTACTTTAAAATACTGCAATCAGATCACTCCATAACCTCTCTTTTTATATGGAATTTAACCCCAGTCTATCCAGCTTCTCATCACAACTTCATCCCAGGTACTTATCTAGTGAACCTTGATACCACAGTGAGTACTGTGGTCTCGTAGCAGTGGGAGTAAACTGTACATTGAAGAATTTCTGTGCGATAGGGCATAAAAAAACCCCCGAGAAACCCATAGAATTCAAGGAAAATACATTTGGAATGACTGTACAAGATTTGAAGAGAAATAATGGGGGAGGGTGACAGAACATTTTGTGTTGAGTTATGACAGGCTCAGTGCCTGTATATAACATTTTGCATTTAAAAGAGTGTGATTTCATTTTTAAGCAAGAACGAGTACAATAATAAACAATCTGTGCATTTGATACAGCACCTCATCACATCAAATCATCTCAAAATACACAGATTTTTCCTGTAAAAGTGTAGTTACTGTGGTGTTTGTAGGTGAAGGCAACAGAATTTGTTCACAGTAACAACAACATCACATTTTTATAAATCCTTTCACATCTGGAGGACATCCCAAGACGCTAGATAGTCAGTATTTCGGACCCAAGCTGGTTATAGGGAGGGTGGAGGGCAGGTCAGGAAGGATGTTGATTGGATGCACAACCTTGAGGTGAGCCTTGAAGGAGGCCAGAGATGGGGCGAGCGGAGGGACTGTGGGATGGAGTTCCAGAGGGTGGGGGCCGAGTGGCTGAAGGCGCACCCGCCAATGGTGGGACAGCGAGGCGAGGGACGTGAAACAGGCTGGAGCCCACTGAGTGGATGGAGCGGGCAGGTTGGTAGGGGGTTAGGAGGTCACAGAGGTAGGGGACAGCAATGTCCCACAATCAGCTACGCAGTGAATGGCCAATTTTATTTGGAGGATTTTTGATGAGGCACCAGGATGAACTAACTTCTAATGTCCACCTGAACAGGTAGCCAGAACTGCAATTAATATCTTATAAGAGGGCCACCCTGGACTATGAACCCAAAGTCCTGACATAGGGATATAAAACCTTCCAACCCAGCAGCAAAGAGAACTACTGTATGAGCAGTTGATAACCTAAAATCCCTCGAGAGCAACAGTACATCTTGTAATTCATTTAATAATGGACTGAAAAACACATTCAAGCTCAGTGACCACAGCTATTCTTGACTGATTGTCTCGCATCTTTATCTAAGAAGTTACGTGTGTTCTGTTGAAGGTAAGGTCTGATATCTAAATTTCAGAATTTTTTAATGCTATTGAATTCGTCCTTTGATTTCTGTCCGTAACTATTTTGTTTCAGCAGCATATTTCCTCAAGGTCCTCAAATGGACTCTTTCAACACAGTCCTGAAAAAACTCTTTCCAGATCCCTAAACTAATGTTCCCCACAATCCTTCCCACATGATATATGTTATTTGAAGGCCCTTCTCTAAAACTAAAATGCACTGCTTTGAACGTATTTCAATCAAAGACTGTTTGTGGGACACTGCTGTGCGCAACTGACCACCTCATTTCGCCCACAAAACATAGTCAATACACTTTCTGGTGAAACACTTTAAGACCTCTTGAAGACATGATAATGCGCTATATCAACTGAAAGGATTATTATTAGTTGTAGTAGTAGTAGTAATGTTGAAGTCTTAGTCAATCAAACTGTGAAGCCCTGAGCATTCAAGTGATGACAAGTAGTCCCTAATCTCGGAGGTACAGCTCTTGTTTGAATGCTGAGTTGCAGGCCTTCTCTCAAAAATGGAATTGACAATTTCGAGCACAATTTTGTGTTGTTTGGGGATTGCTTTTCTTTATGTTCAAAGTGTATTTTAGTGTCATGGCCTGCTGACAAGGTTAACCTACTCTAACTCTGTTGGCAGTTTCATTATGTTTCCTTCGCTGATTTGAGTAATTTTTTCTTTGATGCCAAAGAAAGAGCAAATGAACACGTTATACAAATGCTTTTCAATTGGGGGGCCAGGATTGATATTTTTTTTAAAAAGTCAGCTTTCATTCTAAACGTTAAGTGATATTGATTTTTTTTTTTGCCTGTGTATTCACTTTCTATTTTGTTTGAACAAGAGGCTGAGAAACACTATTATAAGTGATACCTGCACATCACAAAACCGCTTGCATAGAGGTAGGGATAACCACAAAACACACATTTCACCATGGTTGCAAATGCGTTCTATGGAAACCCAAATGAAGTGCCAGCATCATTGTAATATTGTGGAGCTCCTGTAGCTCAGTGGTTAGAGCACTCACCTTACAAGCATGAGACCTGTGTTCGAATCCAGGCAGATCAAGGTGAAACCTTGGGCAAGTTTCCTTACTCTGTACGCCTAATAATAATCTGTCCAAAAAAACCCCCACAATAATAAAAATTGGTCATTTTCAATCCACGACTATTTGTGGGACACTGCTGTGCGCAATTGGCTGCTGGATTTCACCCACAAATATACAGTCAATTCACTTTACAGTAGATTCTGTGAAGCGCTTTGAGATGTCGATAAGATGTGAATAGCGCAATATCAAGTGCAAGGATTATTATTATAATATTACTTTTTAAATGGCTTGATGAAGTGCTCTGGTTAGAGTCGGGATCAGGATCTGACAAGCCTTGCATGCTGTTTGCTATTGCTGAAAATAAACGAAACTAGGAAAGGCACCAGTAAAGGAGGCCTTGCATTATTCTTCATAAGAATAGCAAAAATAATCCTTGAATTGGATACAACGCCTCAGCACATCTTCGAGATGTCTCAAAACGCTTCACAGAATCTACTGTTGAGGCAATTTCTCTGTACATTTGTGAACGAATCGCGACAGCAAATTGCACACACACATGTCCCACAAACAGTTATGGATTGATTGACCAAATTCTTATTCCAAACCCTTTTTTTTTGGAAGGAATTATATTCATTGTATATCAACCATATATATTAATCTTAGTGCTAGAAAATAGGGGATTAGAAAATACTGAGTCTTGGGTTCAGGGTACTCATATGTAGTGACTAACGTGATTACAGCTCTGCAGTAAAAAGCATATTGTTCTGTTACTCATACTTTTTTTAAAAAAAAGTTTCCTGACATCTACATTTAAAAAAAATGTCAGCACAGAGTTACTGGTACCGTATTATTCTACCACGGGTTCAAATCAACTTCCGATGATGTACAATGCCACGTCATAATTCAGAATTACTGCGTTCATGTTGTTCCATGTGATATCTCTGCATGCCTCCTGACAGCTGCCCTTTCAGACCCAAGGAATTATCATTATGCCTGTGGGGGAGGAGAGGGGGAGGAAGACAACTCAGATGATTCGGAAGAAAAGAAGAATATTGTCAGCATTGAGTTACAATCTCAAGTGACATTTCAAATAGTGGATTTAAAGTCTGATTCAATTGCATGCCATCTGTGTCAGAAAATACTTCCCGGTGACTTGCATCAATTATTAGTCAATCAAACCAAAATGTATAGTTTTGATTTGGTTGGAATATTGACTATTAATACTGAATATTAATATTTTTGTAGGTATCGGAAGATTACCACATTTTGCCCATACAATATACAATATATTCTGTGAAGCACAACGAGACGTCTCGAAGACTTGATGAGGCGCTATATAAAATCCAAGGATTGTTATTTATTATTAACAATATCAAATAACTACAAAATACAGGAAAATGTACTAGTGGAAGGCATTGGGAAGAAGATTTGAAATTAATTTGAAATGAATTAATTGAAATTGTGGAGTCCTGTAGCTCAGTGGTTAGAGCACTCGCCTTACAAGCGAGAAACCTGGGTTCAATTCCAGGCAGGGCAAAACCTTGGGCAAGTTTACTTACTCCACATAGCTAGTAATAATACAATTTTTTTTTTTTTTTTAATTGTTCATTTCAATCTACGATTGTTTGTGGGACACTGTTGTGCGTAATTGGCTGCCACGTTTCACTCCCAGTGTCTTTATATCCTTCCAATCTTTATCTCATAGGCTCTTTCTTAATTGCCCTTCACTTATCAAAAGGATATCCCATGGACATCACTGTTGAGCTATATTTGGTTTCTACATATCGGTGCTTACCAGCTGTGGTCAGCGGATAGACATCTGGAGCAGGAAGCACAGCTCATTTTCCCCCTCCTGTAGCCCAGTGACAAAGAAATCATTGGTAGTACTTCAACTATTACCCTAATGAAATTAACTAAATCCACACAGGCTATGAATTGAATCTGTAATTGGAGGCATTTTACACTACAACAACAAATGACATGTGTACAGTGCCTTTCATGTCAGGGGGGACGTCCCAAGGCACTGGAACAACAACAAATTACCATTACAACGATGGTATGAACACACATAGTTGTACCTGAGACTGATATTTAACCAGTTTCCTATTTTATAGCAGTTCAGTTTGTTGAAGTGGAGAGAAAGATTCCCTGCAAAATTAAATCACTCCGGCTTGTTTAAATCAGATTAGAATTGCTAGCAGTGGCAATTCACCTGCAACTAGTGACAATTCACCTGCATCTAGTGGGAGTAACTGATTCAAGCAATATTGATGCAGTGACTCCTGGGATCCTGTAACAGTACTAATGGCATGTCTATCCTTCAATCTTGTTCCCCAGGGTTCTGGGGTGAGATTAGGTACGTTTACCAATTTCTTCGAACCATTGAACTAATAACATGAACAATAATATCTCCTTACCAATGACAAAAGAGGATGTTGATTTTAAACCTGGTAACATTAAGTATTTCATTTTAAGCCTGGTGTTTTTTCTTCCCCCCTAAACCGTTACTTTTCAAGTCTGCTTTAGAAAGTGACTGACACCTGTTGTCTTCTGATTGCCTGTTACCCATTGCATTAAACTAAGTTAGAGGTCTAATGCAGGGTCTCCCAGAGGAATATTTGGCCAACTTTTAAAAATATATGTTGCTTGATTTTATGTCCTTCTCCCTCCTCTTTGAAAATAGTACAGTTGAAACTATATCATGCTCCTGAACAAGCAGGTGAAACTTTGGTTCAACATCTATAAAGATAAATAATAATTACCCTTGTATTTGATATAGCGCCTTATCAAGCCATTGAGATACCTCGAAGCGCTTCACAAAATACGTTGTAAAGTGTATTCATTGCGTATTTTCTGGACGAAACCCGACTGCTTTGATGTCACCCAATCGAAGATCCTCAAAAAAGGAACGCTGCTCTCAGCTTTGTATTGAAGCAAACAGCCCAGGTTGTGGCTCCCGATGTGAGACTTGAACTCACAACATTCTGACTCCGAGGCAACTGAACCAGGCTGACATCTGACACCGTACTTGCAACTTTTGAAATGTGTGTGTGTGTAAAAAAAACGACACCATCCCATCTCCGAATATAACAAAAATGGCAGGCCAACGGTTTGATGTTAATTTACAAAATAATTGCGCACAAAGATTGCAGTGCGCATTAATTTACCTGAATTTACCGTGCTTTATGACTCACAATCTCCACAAAGTTTCCCAAGTATTTTCTCTTTTTTTAAAAAACATTCTGTTTGGCTTTCAGAGCGGCTTTGACATTATGTACAACCAAATAAAGTGAGCACTACAGTACTCGGATTTGATATAATGTTGTATCACGTCAAAACATTCTGAAAGGGCTTCACAAAATGAGTTACTTTGAAGGGTGGAAATGAGGTTGGCAGATGTATCACAGTCCCTCGTAGGCACCAGCTACTGTGTAAAAACTGTCCAAATTCATTACAAATTGGCAGTATGTTGACAGTCTTATTCGGTTGTTTGTGAAGTCAGAAGTTTTTCTTTGTGGCTGAGATGGGTATCGTGAACCTATTGCCCCCCTCCACCCCCCCCCATTATTTACTCAACGCCACTGACTGCTTACACATCCCCACAGGGGATCGAGTTCAAGATCCTCGTTCTCAATTCAGGGCCCTAAACAACAACAGCAACATTGCACTTATATAGCGCCTTTCACGTCGGGAGGATGTCCCAAAGCGCTGAACAGTCAGGTCAGGGGGGGGGGAGGGGTGGGCGGGGGGGTCGAAGTAGCGGGAAGGGGAAGGAGAGTGCATTCAGCCGAATGCACGGTTGAAGAGGAAGGTCTTGAGACCGGCCTTGAAGGAGGAAAGGGAGGAGTGTGGAGCAGAGAGTCTGAAAGCCCGGCCGTTGATGATAGGGCAGTTAGGGCGGTGGATGCGGAGCAGGCCTGAGCCTGCTGAACGGAGGGGACAGCCAGGCTGATAGGGAGACAGCAGGTCAGAGAGATAGGCCGGGGCAAGGCCGTGAATGGCCTTGAAAGTGAGGACGAGGATCTTGAATTCTATCCTCTGGGTGACGGGGAACCAGTGGAGACGGGCGAGGGTGGGAGTGATGTGGTCGCAAAGCCTGGTGCGGGAGAGAACACGAGCTGCAGAATTCTGAATGATCTGCAGCCTGTGAAGGGAGAAGCTGGGGAGGCCGACGAGGAGAGAATTTCCATAGTCGAGGCTGGAAGTGATAAAGGCTTGGATGAGAGTTCGGCGGCGTGTGGGGTGAGGTAGTAGTGGAGTCTGGCAATATTACGGAGGTGATGGAAGGCTGTGCCGGTCATGGAGCGGATGTGGGGAAGGAAGGATAGTTCGGGGTCGAACAAGACGCCCAGATTCCTGATTGGCTTTGAGAGGTGGAGAGAGCAGCCTTGAACGCTGATGTTACCAGCTCTTGAGATACGGAGGCGCTGATGTGAGCCAATCAGGGGGGGGCTTCCATCTTGTTGACGTGGAGTTGTAGGAAATTTGCCCTCGTCCAGGACTCAATGTCTGATATAAGCTATTTATACACGGTAAATGATTTTGTGTAAAGCCAGACTCAATCAGAGCTGAGAGCTAAATTGTGAAAGCCTGTGAATGGCAAGGTCTGACTTCATCAGAAGATACTCAAAAATATATAGAATTAATTTGTTGCTTCAAATTTAAAAAAAATACCATTGTAAATACTGGTTTTAAATGTACGGAGACGTTATCATGTATTCAAAACATCTTTTGTTTTTGTATTCTTTATGCATATAAGGGAGACAAGAAAATCTGGAATACAAGAAAGTCATTTAGCTCTTCAAACCCTGTTCCTTTTACACATTTTATATAATTTCCTCCTATCGTTGACTGTTTTCCCCACCCTGCAATGATCATTCACTTTCCCAGTTTCCCAATGTTTCTTTCCTAGCTGCCAAGATAATCATGCAGAGCTTTTACTATTGCTGTGAGTTTCAATCCTCCTCAACAGATATTGATCCAACACTCATTTAAAGGTGTCCATTGATGCAGAATTAACTACCTTATCAGGCACCCTGTTCCACATATCTTTTGCTGTAGTGGAGCAGGGGGGAGGAATCTTCTAAATCTGTAATCTAGCTGTAAGCTTGTGTATGATCAATGATCTTGAACAAATCCTTCTCCTCATCTACCTTTGCTAATGGACATTCGTTCATGGTATACACGCGTTTAAATGATGGAAGTGTTGGGGATGTAAGTGCTTGCATGAATACCTTTCTGCTTTTGACATCGACTATCAATATCAAGTGTCTACATTAGTTTATTCCAAGACAAATACAGAAAAATCCTCTTTATATTTTATATATTATTCCTTAATAAATCCCTTAACCCCAATTTCAGAAGAACATGACCAGACTACCAGTATTCTATTGTCTATCAATTTCTCATATGAAGCATTCTCATCCTGGTGACTGAAATGACCAAATTATTTCAAGGTGTGGTATGTTTTATCCTGTTCATTGGTCTGGGCTTAATTACATAAACTAGATGGAATCCATTTTCAGAGGGGCTGTTGAGGTTTATATGAAGTGTGGTTATATATCAGCGCTTTTGGACGTCCTCCCGACGTGGAAGGCAGTCTGTAAATGTAATTTTGTTGTTGTTGTTGTGTGAAGCAATTGACTTATTATGTTGTTTGTTGCATCATTGTTTTTGTGTGAAAGAGTCTGATGTGGAGAAGGACACTGAAGTTAGGAACACACACTATAGGAGAGATTCACAAAATCTGTAATGCGCAAGGACAAGGAATGACGTTGCTGGAATAGAAGTGATAGATCTGTGGAAAGGTTGTGTGGGGGTCAAAAGCATGAACTGGTGCAAAATCGATTCAAGGAAATGTCATTCAATGTCATGCAAGAAAATCTGTTTTATGGTACAAAATGTATTGGGAATTGTAGAGGGAAAAGAAACATCTAATTGCATTACTGTACTTGAAATCTGTGAGACAGAGCCCATCGGTGTTTGATTATTGGGTGCTAAAATTAAGAATGTCTTTATAAAAATGTAACAAGTATTTGTTTTGCAAAAATCTGGCAGCTCGGAAAAGTTCTGTTTACGACAAGCAGGATGAAAGCAATATTCCTAAAACTCAAACAAATAACAGTTGGGTTCTGATGTGTTCTTGTCATTTTATTTGAAAATGCCTTAAACATAATGACATGGACTTCAAATACACAGAGCCCACTGCATTTCCCCCCCCCCCCACCCCCACTATGGTTAACAATGCAGTCCCTTGGATTGTCAAACAATATTGCTGCATTCAATTAAGATGATACACACAACTTTTCATTAACATAGAAAAAATGTACAATAAAGAGCCAAATATATATATTTTTAAGGATCGTTTCTGTGGCACATTCCCTTCATACTGTTGTCTTTTCTTTGGACTTGTACATGTGAATCTCCAAGGATTTTGGTAGGGGTTGATTTATGTGAGCAACGCTCCAGTTTGTTTGTAATTTAACAGTTATTACATGCAACCCATGAGCCTGACAGTAGGCACACAGCCTCTTTAATCCTGTTTTATGAACAGACTGTAAAAATGCTGACCTTGTGGGAAGCAGTGATGCGTTACTGAAAGGCCTCTTTAGGCCCCAGGGAATAAACAGTATGGCATAAACTGACAAATTATCATGTCAGCGCATTCATCCCATTTCAGTTGTTCTCTGCTATTTCCCCTAAGAACAACAATCTGGAAATGTATATAACCTTATTAGTAATGGTGTGCCACGAGATCTTTACCAACAGCAAGAGAGAGAGTGGAAAGGACACAAAAGTAAACAATCTCTTCACTCCAGGGACCAACCCCCAACACATATAACCCTTCATATTCATCTTTTGGTAACTACTTGAAGGTCTGTAACATTCCACAGGAGAAGACAGGATTGAGAGACAGTCTGATTGCTGTAAACATTTAGAGTACACTGTGTAAGTCGTCACCCAAGAATGACAAAGTCGAAGTTGAATGGGTGAGGCAATATGAGTCAGTTGTGATTTTTGCTGTTCAAAAATGCAAGTAATTTAAATCGACACCATTGATGTTTTTTTTAAAAAGTACACTTTTACACCTCTTGTTTAAAAAGTTGTTGTAAATACAAGACCATGCCTGAATGCCTAGCCTCGTCATAAGGATCCAAACAGCCATTTCTTTCGGAGCGCTGTGGCCTTTAAGGTGCAGTTTACCTTTTCCATTAATTTCTCCTTTCAATTTCAGAATGTCTACAATCTACCAACCAACCGTAGCTGGGCACCCAATGGGGTTGAATCCAAAGTGGAAATCGCTAAACAGATTAACAAGGCAAAGTTTTAATAACATTTGTTTTCTAGTAGCTCCCAGGAGTCTCGTGAACATCATTATCTCTCACTCCCCCAGGAGTGTACAGCCACACAAAGAAGACGTCGGGTTTTATTGCAGCAATCTATTAAGTAAACCCATGCTTTCACTTCTGAACTGACCGTAAATTTCATTACAATCTGCTAATGACTTTGTGCTCATTTAAAACAATGTTGCATGGCTCTGGTTTAGCTGTTAATTAATTTTATTTGGGTCTGGTGCAAGTGAAATTTGATACTATGGGAGATCCGAGGATTTTGCAATCCATTTTCTTGGAAGAAAAACTTGCCTTTTCTTCAAGTTAATTTGAATGAAATTACTGTACAAGGAAAGGCGAAAACTTTCCAAACGCACTTGAGCACCTCCTCAAACTGAAGGTGATCAAAACAAGATTCGGCTCATCGAAAGTCGAGATGAATCAGAGGGAGGTGAACTGTTTTTCCCCGTCGAAACCTTTGATTTCATTAGAACCTCCTGTTTTTGTACTAATAGGCAGGTCGTGCCATTCCACCTCTCTATTATTTATTACCACAATAATAAAATTGGTCATTTCAATCCATGACTGTTTGTGGGATACTGCTGTGCGTAATTGGCTGCCGCGATTTGCCCACAAATATACAGTCAATTCACTTCACAGTATATTCTGTGAGGCGCTTTGGGATGTTGATAAAATGTGAAAAGCGCTATATCAAATGCAACGATTATTATTATAACGAGTTTGCGCAAGTCAATAATAATAGACCACTTGCGGATCTATTTTTCATACAATACAAAGAAATAACACAGAGGATTGCTGATGCTTGCATTTAGTGGCTCTGTGTTATGTGCTGTTCGTAATGTTTAGTGAACTGTGTTGCAACAATCCAGCAGATCAACGATTGTCATGGTTTCTCACTTCAACAAGCAGGAAATAAGCCAAAGTTAACACTCGCAAGGGAACAAGGTTTTTTTTTGCCACCTCGGGTTTCTGTGTGTCTTTGCTTGGGAACATGTTTTTAAAACGATCTACCCTCTCTGTTGTGGGGTGTGTGTGTGTGTATGTGTGTATTAATGAGAGGCCTCCCAGTTGTCCACTCATGTGCAAGGTCCTGCTTGAGTAAACTTATCACCAATCACCTCGCTCTGTAGACGGACAGGCTAACACCTGGTTTGCTTGCCGACACAGGCCAAAACCGTTGGTGCGTGAAGCCAGTTGGCTGAAAATTTAAAATATAAAGATCTCAACCATATCTATGCTAAAATGTGTTGATGCGTTCTAAATGCTGCCAAGTTTCTTCTAATCAACTTATGAACCACCAGCCAAATATTCGAGAGTGGCTGAAGACTGATAAGTTCTGAAAAGCTGAAGGAATTTCTCGGAGCTGGTCTGGACCTGCCCGCTGTTCTTTGTCGATGAAATTAAAATAAAGAATGACGTCTTCTGCTCGATAGTCTTGAAAGTTTGTCAGCCTGTGACTGAGAGGCTTATGGTCTGTTTCTGACACAGCCCAGTCTAACCTGAAGGGTGATTGATTACTTTGTCCAAGGACATCACGCCAGGTTGAGTGTTGACCGCCACGGCTATCAGGTCTTCGTGATATCAAATGCATTGCTGTTGTGTGACACACATTTGACATCAGTGCATGGGGGTGGGGGGTATTATTTCAAGGGGCTCTGTAGGAGTACATTCATTCTGGGGGGAAAATAGCAGCACACAACAACATGCCATACTTTTTAGTTGTGAGTATCCACTGAAACTCTTACCATACTGGCTGCCAAACTGGAAATCAATGAGCTTTCTATGACAATTGGCGAGGAGCAGTGTATACAGTTTTGAATGAAGGAGAATAAAAGGGAAATAAATGAATGTAATCTTTAGTCACTTCACAGTTTCACGCCTTTACACAATGTACAAACTGCGCCATGCGTGTTGTATAACATGAGTAGAATGTGTGAAGAGATGAGTATGTGCTTGCAATTGGGAAATAATTCAACTAAAATGCAGAATAAGATACACTGAACAAACAAAGTTGCTTGCTGCTGTGAGCATGAGGGACTTGGAGATGTTATTGTTAATGGGTTTCCTTTCAGGATAGTAGAGCTCTAAGTGTGCCATTATGGCAGCAATTGATGTATTAACTGATTTATATGGAACTTTTGGCAATTTGAGGTTGTATTAAATGCTCCGAGATGCCATCCTGCATGAAGGGCACTCTATAAATACAAGTTTCGATTCCCAATAGGGCGAAGTATTGGGCAAGTTTCCTTAATCCACAAACAAGCCTCTGTTCATTGGGATATTTTCCCGTTTTTGCGTTTGTTCAGGGAGACCTTGGCCTGATGTGCCAATTAGTGCCATCAATTGTCACTGCAAAGAGTCCGACTGTTCTTGGGAAGTGGATTTACCTGAACCAGAGTTCACAACATAGGAAAACAAACTTTGTTCTCCTTGCATTTTGCCCAGGTGGGCTGTCCAGAATACACATTGCACTGTTTCAAGACACCCTCTCTAATCTTTGAGTGGAGGAGAGGCAATCAAAACAAAGAACAAGAGTATTCAGCGAGACCAAATGCAATGTCTGAAATGTGCTTTGAATGCATTTTATTCAATGTTCCTCCATGCAATTATTCTTCAGTTGTAGCCCTTAGTGAATCGAACATTCATATCCTGCTCAAAGAGTGGAATGCCATCCCACCCAGCGAGCAAGTTTATTTGGGTGAAAGCGCAGTCCAGTCTACGGTGATTCCTGGCTGACTTGCCAGAAGAAGCATTTTAGTGTCATTTTGCTGCACTTTCCTGAATAACCCAGCTGAAGTTCATGCTGTTAAAACATTGGTTGTTGGGTCAAAAATATCCATACATTAGTGTGGCAAGCGTTTAGCACTCAGCCCAGACTAATAAGATGAATGTCAATTTTCTTTCAGTTGTTAGGACTCCTGGGTGAAATACGCTTGGGCAAATCCCAAGTAAATATTCCTATTAAATATAATTTTTACCTGGAGAATCCCAAAAGATGTGCGGTTGCAAAGAAGGAATACCACATTGGTTCAGTTGTGGTTAAGCATTAAGATTTATCAGGTAAAAAGTATAGAAAGGTTAGCCCTTCATCAAATCTATGCCATAATCTGATTAAAAATATTGCATTGGTACGTAAAAAAGGAAACTTGTTCTTTTGTAAGTGATTATATCAATATGCACTAAATTAAGCTCACCTCCAACTATTATTTCAGGCTACACAAACGACTTGTGAATGATTCTCTGAGAAACAGCACACAATGAGCTGTCAAACTAACGAACCCAAACACCCTTACTGCTCCCACACCACTGAGCTTGATAGCACTTAAAAATATGTTTGCGTCTGGCCCAATTAGCTCTCCAAAATACTTTTTGCTCTATGCTTAAATGAACATTTAACCCCATTCTGGGCAGGGGTATAACACAATTTTTTTTATTAAAGCTGCTTAGAATTATTTTACTGACTTGTCACTTTTCCTCCTGACCTCCCTGCAATTCGTACATCTCACCTAGAGCTTGCACATCTCCACACTCATTCTAGCTTCTCTTCATGTAGATAATTTACCCTCCACACTGCATTCTCATTTAACAAAGTGATAGGATCAAGGATTTGTCCAAAGCTTCCATCAATACTTGCCTATGATCAATGTTCAGTAAATGTTTCAAACATTTCACTTGTGAGGAATAAACTATTTTTTAATCGTTTAAAGCGTAAAGTGATTACAGTTCTTGCAAAAGTACTGGAAGGTTGCCAGCACCTGTGGATCTGTATCCAATTGTGGAACATTGCCTCAAGGAGCGAGAGCAGATTATAGCTCAAATAGTCATTTATGTTCCTTGTGAACAAACAAGAATTATTTAATTTCCCTTTCAGCTTCAGTGATTATGATAAATAAATATTTACATCTTAGATTAAAGCGGTGCGTCATTGGGGAATAGGGCTTTTAACAGTTTGAGGTAGAGGAGCCATGTCAGACCTTCCAATTAACTGGTATGAATGCTTCTGTTTAAGTAAAGATATAACTTGCAATTTTTAAAATATCCCCGTCATGTTAAAAAGTACTTTGTCACATATAGAAGAATGCTATTGTAGGCAAACGCAGGAGATTCTTCTTCCTAACCTCACGAGAATGGATTACTGCTCATCTTGCACTGTTGGGACCCTAATCTTAGTGGATACAGACCTAATTGATCCTTGAGAGGATTTAAACTACAAGTCATTGAGCTATATGACCATTTGTAATGTGTTATCCAAATGTAATTTTGTTGTCATTATCAATACCAAGTAAATTCAATGTGCATTATAAATATATATACACACATATACATACACACATATATAATATATAACCTAAGGTAGTTTGGAGTATTATTAACCTTGTGATAACAGAATAATCTGGAGCAAAATCTCCATGGATTTGAAGACTTACGGCATTCATAATACTAACAATCCTTGCATTTGATATAGCATTTTTCATGTCTTTGAAATGTCTCAAAGCGCTTCACAGAATATGTAAAGTGTAAAGTGATTTGATTATATTTTGCAGGCATGCAGCAGTGGTGGATTGAAGTTACCAATGTATTATTTTGGAAGGAATTATTACCCCCGGAAATGCAATCCATCGATCAACTAACAACTGGATTCCCACTTAGTGTAAACAAAGGCTTGTGGAGTATGGAAACTTATCCCAAATTTTCCCCTACCGGGAATCAAATCCAGGTCTTTCACTTGCGAGGCGGGCACTTTAACCACTGAGTTACAGGATTCCACATTAAAAAGATATGAAAAAAAATGTGATGAAATCAATGAACGCAATGAAATGAAATAAAAATCTACTCTCATGTAAGGTGATGAAGGTTTGTGCATTTTAGATATCTTCCTATCTGGCTTTAGACTGTTCATACTTTTTTCATATTGGGTTGGCTGGAAATTTGCAAAATATATATCAGGCATATATATTTTAATTATACAGTATGTATATATTTATGTACATATAAATCAAAATATGTATTTACATATAAATATATGTATTTTCCCACTTGCTTCCTAAAATTATGATTTGAATGCATTCAAAGTGGAGCTACAGTAGAGCTCCCGTGGTTAGAGCTTTCACATTACAAGTGTGAGACCTGTGTTTGAATCCAGGCTGATCAGGTCAAAACCTTGGGCAAGTTTCCTTACTCCACACGCCGAATAATAATCCATGCCCCAAAAAACACAATAATAAAAATTGCTAATTTCAATCAATGACAGTTTGTGGGACACTGATGTGCGCAGTAGGCTGCCATGTTTCGCCCACAAATATATAGTCAATTCTTTACAATATATTCTGTGAAGCGCTTTGAGACATCTATAAGATGTGCAAAGCGCTATATCAAATGCAAGGATTATGATCATTATTATATTACATTACATGTATAGGGGTTGTAGCTGAGTTGCAACAGCATCAAATAAAATTGTAAAAGCCATACAGTATCTTGATATCTTATCCTGCCCCAGTCTTGTTTTTGGATGTGTAGATCCCTATTTAAGTTAGGATTAACTTAACGCTCCCTCACCCTATGGAACTCCATCCCACATTCCGTTTACCTCGCCCCTTCCCTTGCCTCCTTCAAGGCTGGTCCCAAAACCCTCTATGACCGAGTCTTTGGTCAACCTCCTACCCTCCCCAATCCCGACTCCCAGCCTGGGCTCAAATCCTTGACTGCCCAGCACTTTGGGACATCCTCCTGACGTGAAAGGCGCTAAACAAATACAACTTTGTATTGTATTGCAACAAAACAAAATCACAACAATAACAACATAAAATGGATCACCTTTCCTGCACCTTTTTGTGGAATGTTGCCCGGGAATTCGGTTTCCCAAACTACCTTTATCTCTATACAATTTACTCCAGTTATCTGTATCTACACACTCTATGTGGGAAATTATTTTGACTGGGTATTGCATCAAATTGAGAGCATTCAATTTGGTGTCTCTGCATTATAATAATTGTCTTGCATCATCTTCCTGTGGTGACTGTTATAGCTGTAATTGTCTTTGCAACGATTGTTACAGATATGCTATTCCAACTATCCAACTGTGAGGTTTGAACAAAAAAAACTTTTCAGAAAGTTTTCATAGCTCCTTATCATCTTGAAGCGTTTTAGAAGGTAAACTCGATAGCCACTTGCACCAGAGATGACCTAAACGACCTAACAATCAGACGAATGGCCAATTAATCGTAGGATTATTATTCAGGGTAGTGGAAAAACTGCCTTAATTTTTCATGGAATCTTTAACGAGTAGCTGAACAGGCAAAAATCAATCCTTTAAGGTTGGACCATCATTAACTATCGTTACTTTTCTTCTTATTGTTTTTATTATCATCATCACTTTTGGTTATTCATAGCTTTCTTCGCACTTTTGCACAGTTACCTCCTGGTAAAGGTTTACAAGCCCATGTGAAAAATTACGCTACGTATGCAAGCGTGCATGAGGAAAAGAGAGAGAAGGGAGATTGATCATATATATCTATGACGATGTACAATTGGTCTCTGTGATTCAAGTTGAATAAGGTAACTTGTTGGCTTGTGGCCTGGGCAAGAAATTAAACTGCTTCAGCTCTAACACACGACGCTGTGGCAATACAACAACAACAACTTCGATTTATATAGCGCCCGCCACGCTGGACGGCGTCTCAGAGCGCTTCCAATATAGGGAAGGGGTATAGGTTTTGCTCTATAACAAGTTTCAGTTCTGGAATCTATGTGGTCAGAGGGTTGTGCCAAGTATGGGGCCTGCATTGCACAGATGGAGGAAGGGAAAAAAGCAATGGACCAGAACTGGAACTGCTGGATCGACACTTCACCAGCAGTCTGCCTGGCCTCGCAACAGGGTGTGTAGATGGTTGGGGAGAAGCCTAGAAAAGTGAGAAAAAAAACACCATTTTAAAAGGCTGGCTTGTGCGAAACATTCTTGGGGAATGCCTGCGTGATCAAATTGTCCCCAGTTTTATTTGCAACAGCAAAAAAGCACCGTTTAAACATATTTGCATTGGGTTTTCTAGTTTATCCAATTAGCTGAACTTAGATGATACAAGTGACTTGATACTGATGAACCCTCAAGTTGTTAAAGTAAATAAATAACATGGTGTATTCTACAACATCATCATCGGAAATGCTTTGTGCCTCTTTCTAAGTGACAACTGAATAGGTTCATGCGATGCTTCAGCCAAGAGGTCTGAACAAACAAGACAGATGTGCAAATTGTACAGAAGCTGGATTTGCAGGTTAAATACACTTGGGGGGAAATACCAGAGGACCACTGATCTCTCTTTCTCTATATCTGTAAGATTGGTCCTGAGAAGAATATCAGAACAGATCCTAAAGTCACTAGCTCATAGCTGCGATACATCAGATTCTCAGTGGGCTATTTTCATGGATGAATGATTTCAGTGGGCACTGCAGAACAGAATCACACCAACTGAGCTTCACATGAGAAACAAACTTCCGTCAACCACAGGCTTCGTAATTTGAATGAAGACGCACAATTCAAACGAAACATTGAAGGTTTATCGTAACTTGATACATTTGTTTCAGCAGATCTCGATTCAAACATCGCATACAATTCGGGAAATATTCTCTGGGTTTTGCAGAAAACCCCACAAGATGCAATACTTTTTTTTGTGTGCAAACAGAATGAAATGAGCTTGATTTGGAAGGGTTGACTGTTTCTATGCATTGGGTAGAATTCTCCACTGAATAGACACTGTTGTGACAATAGGCCAGCTTGAAAATAACAAGAAATGATGTACATTGCTAGGCTATGCTTCAAATACACATCTCTATTCCTGTACAACTCATTTCTACACTCAAGGAATCCACGTTGCCACACAAAGAACAGCTGGAATAGCCCACTCATTGAAAAACAGTTCCCCAATTGTGATTTTAGATAAATTGAAGACTAAATTATACAGCAATTAGAAGCTGAAATGACCAATTAGGTCATCTGATCAAATGACCCAATTAGAAAATCCATTACACTGTAACTACAAACTGGGTAGGTCACTCTTTCTTGTAATTAGCAAATGATATGTGACTCTCCATCACACAGCAATCAAATGTGAAGATCCATTCTCTCATGTTACGATCAGAAAAGCCACCAAGTGACAAAAAGTTGCTTGCCATATTTTCATCCATAGAGCACATAGGCCTTCAAGAGCAGTGATCACAGTGCAATAAATAGATCATACGAATCAATAACCTTTACTCATCTGCTACAATTCTTTCAAGATCATGAACTGAATGGCTGAGTGACAGCTCTTCTGAAGGATATTGTTTGCTTGGAAGACGTTTAATAACAATTCCACCCATTGAGGTTTATAGGCCCGGAGCCACAAACTGCTCGGCTCACAGGATCATTATCAAATTAGCCGGTTGGGTTGAAACCAGTTTAGCAAAGAGAAAGAAGTAATCAATGGAACAAATCTGTGTGAGGATTAGTGACCAGTGGATTTCTTCAGGGGAAAGTCTGGGTTAGGGTTTTACTTAATTACCTTCTGGGCCCAAGTAATCAAGTAAAATTTCCACCCCTCACCCACAACACTCCCCCATGTTTCTCCCAACATTGTTCTCCTTCCACGCTGCTTGACCTGACAGGCAATAGGTAGGGTGAGCCAAATGGCGTTTTATTGCTAAACATCACCAACCTCTGCCCTGTTGACCTGTTGTGACGTTTTCCAATTTAAAGGAAGAGAATGTGAAGCTTAAACTCATTCCAAAGGTGTTGCTAAACTATTCAATGATTGGAGCTCATGAAATAAGGTAGGCATTTATGCTGAACTCCGCCCAAGCTGAAACATATGCTTGCTGTACACTGAATGGCTTGTACAACCAGTAGCTCTGTATAGCTCTTGTACAGCTCCTGTAGCTCAGTGGTTAGAGCACTCGCCTTACAAGCGTGAGACCTATGTTGGAATCCAGGCAGATCAGGGAGAAACCTTGGGCAAGTTTCCTTACTCCACACACACGCCTAATAATAATCCATCCAAAAAAACTCACAATAATACAATTGGTCATTTCAATCGACAACTGTGTGGGACACAGCGGTGCCCAATTGGCTGCTGCATTTGGCCCACAAATATACAGTTTACAAAAAATTCTGTGAAGCGCTTTGAGACGTCGATAAGTTATGAAAAGCGCTGTATCAAATGCAAGGATTATTATTATTACAGCCGCTGAAGAAGTGTTGGAGACGTAGGTTGCCTTCAGTGTGCGATATCCTGGTTTGCAATCAAATCGCTGAACCAAACCACCCCATGACCTTCCCATTCTTGTGGATGAGGCAATAACTCTTCCAAGTATCCATGTCATGTCTGAAGATGAAAGGATAATGGTGGCGTAATAAATGTTTGATAATCCAAATGAGGAATCTACAATCGCTGATACAAACAAAATATTGAGTTGGACTTAAAGCAGACGCTCAAGAAACACTGGACGTGCTGATCCTACTGCCAAATTATCACCATATATCAAATGAGAACAATGTTCGACTCACTTGGTCACAAGAAATCAAATGTAAAACAGATCAAAGATAATTCTAGAAGTGAAGTTAGTAGCAATACACATCACAGAACAGGTGTTTGTGAAATATACACTCATCCTGCTATCTCATTGCACAGAAAATTGGATTTCTGTGCATTTCACCCTTAGTAAATATACTGGCATCAATTTCTACCTGCAATCCATTGACTGCAAATTGTTATAGGAATAGAATTTAAAGGAAAGCTGTGCCTCTTTGTGTAAGAAGCATTACAGCACAGGAGACCATTCTGTCTCCCCTAGTGTCGGCAAAGAATTAATTAAATATGAATTACCATTGGCGAGTTTGAATTCACAGATGCATGGAATTTGAACCAAGGATCACCCAGGACAGAACATCAGCAGAATATAAACCCTGTTACTGTTAGCCGACTGCAACTTGTCAGAGCAACTGACCAACTTGTCTTGTTTTGGGGGGGTGGGAAGAGAGCAGGTAAGTGATGGCTACTTGATGCCAGTGACATACTTGACAACAGAATGCTGGAATCAGGTCAATCCTCTCTGATGGTTCTTGTTCGTACTGTTTGACTCACTTGGTCGCACTGAATTCTCTGAATCATAGAAGTGAAGGTTAGCAGCAGTATCAGAGAACAGGCACCTGCGTGATACACTCTCCTCCTGCTATCACATTGCACAGAAGATTCTGTCTTTATTTATTCATTGGAGATGCCTTGCAGTATTACAGACCTGACTAGCACTGGAACCAGACTGATAACAGTTGTGACATTCAGATAGAGTTGGTCTGAATTGGTCATGTCATTTATGCAAATATTAAGGTGGAGCATCTTGTTGAGTAAGATTTTACGAGGCTGGATTTGGCTGGCACAAGTGAAGATATCTCATCAGATGGAAAATATTCCAGATCATATTTATCCCCCTGGACAAAGATAGTATTTTTGAAGTGAAAGTAGTTTTTCTCAAAGTAGCATTGTCTCAATTTGCATTTATCATCGAGATACAACCGCATTCCCTATTTGTATCTTGATGCCTTTCGCCCACAAAATATGTTGTCAGTTCACTTTACAGTCTATTCTGTGAAGCACGTTGAGACATCTTAAAGATGTGATAAAGGTGCTATACCAAATACAAGGCATATTATTATTATTAATTTGCAAAAGTGACTCTTGCAATAAGGGGACTCCGCTTTCCTTGTTGCTCTGCTTAATGCAGAACTACTTGCGGTCTAGAAATTCTTATAAGTAGTTACAATGAAAAACTGATTGGATAAATCACCCTCTAAATTGGTATCTTGCATCTTGGAGGCTTCCTACTCGTGTAGAGGGCTCGGGGGAGGTTGGGTGCGCACGCTCAGATACAATCACAAAGGCTTCTGGTCTATTGAAGGGCCCTCCATGGCCCAATGGCCAGGGAGTATCTATGTCTAACTTGACACCCTTAATAACTCATCCCAGAACTCGTTTCCCCCTCGAATAATAAGTTAGATGGAGTTTACTGTATATTAAACATTGTACAGTAGTAGAGGAACAACCAACAAAGCACTATTATAGGAAAGTTTCAAGTTATTTATTTAGCTTGTTTCCCTTGCTTCATAGTCTCTATGGATGATGACCTTTCCTCAGCCAATGGAATGGGATGAAGATATGCTCCCATGACAATGCTGTTGGACAGTGTTTTGATGCAGACCAACACCTAATCTCCAGCAGAGAGGACATCTTCATTCTCTGTGTCAAGATTGAATCTCAACCAACGCCTCAGAGGTAAAGGTCAGGGTTTCACCACACTGTGAAATTCTGTCACCCCGCATCATATAATATATCCATTGCTGTGTGAGAACAATATTAAATAAAAGGAGAGTGAATCAATTATGCTGAAAAGATTTCAGCTGCACAGAAATAAATGTTTAATGAATCATGTTAAACTGTCAGAGAAGACAAAGATTTGGTTCTCTGGCGAGCTGTTCCTCATTTGAGGGCAGAGTGTGTGAAACTGGCAGTGATGTCTCATACAAATCTCTTTTTAATATTCAGATCTTGCACTCTTATCAGTCATCAACCGCCATGATGCAATTTCTCTTACTTTTATACATATAATAATAAATAATAATCCTTGCATTTTATATGGTGCCTTACCATGTCTTCTAGATGTCTCAAAGCACTACACAACATATAACAAAGTGAATTGACTGTATGTTTATGACTGAAATGTAGCAGTCGATTGCACATAGCAGTGTCCCACAAACAATTGTGGATTGAAGTGACCAATTTATTATTGCTTTTTTGTCTTGATGGATTATTATCAGGTGTGTGGAGTAAGGAAACTTCCCATGGTTTCGCCCAGCCGGGAATTGAACTCAGGTCTCTCACTTGCGAGGCGAGTGCTCTAATCATTTTGCTACGGGACTCCACAATATATCCATGTACACCACTTCAATCAATACCCCTCTATATTTTACCTTTTAGTCCTTCGTGCTTCCCTCGCAACATGCTGTGCCTTAGAGATGACTTTGATCTTCCCAAAGACAATCTTGCTAGCTCCTTGCCAAATCCTTTTTGTGCTTTAATCAAACCACTCTGGAGTGTTTCCTTTCCTTTGTTCAAGCATTACTTTTCCTCTGAACAGAATCATGTCAGTCAAGGGTTTTTAGCTGTAACAGGCTGCTCTAAACCGACTCCAGTGGACCCAACGTTTGACAGAAGTCCCCTGGTCTCAAAATTCATGTCAATCGAGATCAAATTGAAATCTCATGCCAGGTCTCAAGTACCTGTTTGACCAAAAACAGAGCAGCAATTTCAGTCACCTGCAAGGACAGCTTCACTCCAATCAACCTTCTTTAAAGACCCTTAAAAGTACTTTGGTACAATCGGAATTTTTGCTGCATTCCTGGATCATTGTAAATATTGCTGCTGAGTGCAAATTGTACATTTTCATTTCCAATTGGCTGGCATTTCACAACGAGGAGTCATATAACTGTGTAAAACAACCAGGATTGAGGCATTGCACAGCAGGGAAGGTCATATCTGTTGAGATGTAAACACCATGTAAACAACTGCATGAATGCAGCCTCAATTCCTCTCAGGGTGAAACCTTAGACAAGTTTCCTCATTCCACACACCTGGCAATTATCCCTCAAAAAAATAGTAAAAAAAAGTGGTCATTTCAATCCACAACTGTTTGTGGGATTGGCTGCTGTGTTTCGCCCACAAATACACAGTCAATTCACTTTACAGTAAATTCTGATAGTGATTGACAGTCTGTTGAAAGTCATTTGTGAATGTGACACAATATGAAGCTGGATATACATGGAGCAGTTGACTGCCAGCATGCAATGAACAAATACAAAGTTGATTGAGCCAAGTACTGATTTAACAATAAAAATAAAATAATTCAGGATAAAGGTTGCAGCTGTAATATATTTCAACAACTGAGCACCACAGCTAAATACTGCACTATAGCTGAATTAAAAGCCCAACATGCTGATTGTGTTGAGTAAATATAAACTCAGAAACCAGAGTAAATCAAGTGGAAAAAGAATTGAGTCAGCAAACAAACGGAAATAGCGGACCATTACTATTGAGATCTAATGGGCAAACAAATGAAGTTAATACAATAATAATAATCCTTGCATTTGATATAGCGCTTTTCACATCTTATCGACGTCTCAAAGCGCTTCACAGAATATTCTGTAAAGTGAATTGACTGTATATTTTGGGGCGAAATGGGCAGTCAATTGCGCACAGCAGTGTCCCACAAACAGCCATGGATTGAAATGACCAATTTCATTATTGAGTATTTTTGGAAGGATTATAACTGGAAGAAAATATTGATGAAGAGCTTTGAAGATGAGATGGGCAAAAAGTAGATAGATTATCTATCTATGATTCTATGATTCTATGATTAGAAGAGATTGAAAGAAAACATGTTGGGCAGCTATAGCCCACAATCCAAGCACAAATAAGCAAACACACGGTGAATAGTCCAGTTTGACTATAAACTAGCTATAAAACCTCAAGAGGTGATTTGTAAGAGGCTGCAGTTCAGCTAAACATTGTTCCTGCAGAAGGGAATACATACGGATGCGAGGGGGAGGGTAGATGGGTGTTTGAAAACCTGGCTTATTACGCTTACATCAGAGAAAAGACTAGCTATAACAAGGATAATCTTGTTCCACTTTAAATGACTTTGCTTCCCGAGACAAGCCCTGGGTAAAGACAACTCATGGTAAGAGGATGGTAAATTCTGTAGGGGCCAAATTTTCCCAAACACTATATGGAGTCAGATCATCAGTTGCCTCCACACAAACAGGAACTCCTGTCTCCCTAATGAAAAGGTCAGCACCTGGCCATACTCCGTTCCTATACCTGTGTTGACATCAACATGCTTGTTTCTCATTAGCCTCTTATCAACGTTCTCCCAGCTGCTTCTGTGTATGTAGTGACAGCGTAGTGTCGGCCTGGTCAGAAGCCTTTGGGTTCAAGCCCTACGTAGCAGGTCTTGGAATGGTTTAGTGGTTTTGTGAGTGCTGCATTGTCAGAGCCGCCTTGCTTTGGATGAGACATTAAAACCGAGGTCTTATCTTAGGTCTGTCCGGCTGCGAATTAAAGATCTCTCGGCTCTATTTGAAAGGAGAAGGCGTTTCTCCTGGTGTCCTGGCCAACAATCCCTCATTGGTACTCGCTCCGTGGCTGTTTTTGGAACATTGCTGTGAGCAATTGGCTGCTCCTTACACAAACAAAACACATAGTCAATCCACTTTATCATATATCCTGTGAAGGAGTCTCAATAACATGAAAAGGCACGATATCAACTGCAAGGATTACATTACCTACTTGCCACCCACCACCCCTTCCTACTCACTATCCTGCAACTTTGGTCTGAATTTGCACATGAGCCAAAGAGCTATAAATCTGTTTCACTGGCAAAGTGTGTATTATCTACAAACTCACATCTTTTGATATTATGACAAACATCAATAAGTTTTATGGTAAAATAAATACCTGTTTTAGTTAGTAAATTGCATCACAATTAAGATTGTAAAAATCAAAATTGCAAAAGGTTAAAACAACCATTCGAGATCAGGTTCTTTCCCTGAAAGGTTTCACAATTCACAGTTCTTTCAAGGTTAGGGTGCAGCTCTTTTGATGTTTTCTTCCATTTACACTGCCCTATTTTTACTTTGCATTAAAGGTACAATGATGAGGCCAAGCCATTAGAGAAGAATCTCGGAATCTGCTCCAGTCACTGCAGAACTGGGGAAACTGATTTCCAGCTTGTGTTTGTCAGTAAGATGAACTGTTCTTTTGATCTTGTGGTGACTGCTCTTTGAAGATGAGCTGTCCCATATAATCTAAATGAATGGTCTCACAAAAACAATGCTCGCATTGCAAGAGAATACTGATTCTATCTGTTGGGAGACAATACCCAAATCCTCTGTGTTTTACCAGCAGGAATTTGAAAACAATCCTGACCTTCACCTTCGGTACTTAATAGCTGTGCTAATTAAATCAAACAATGTCAATTGCTCATTATTGATCTTGAACAACCAAGACGTTTGAACAACCACATTCTTTTAATCAACTTTTAGCTAATGCTGCCAGTCGAGTTTATATATATATATATGTATCTATATATAATATATATATAGATACATATATATATGTATCTATATATGTATCTATATATATATTATATATATATATGTATCTATATATATATTATATATATATGTGTACAAAGGCATTTTACAATCAGGCTACACTTGTGACCTGCTCCAATCGTGTGACACCATTCAGCAAAGATGAAACAATAACAGAGAGAATTTTAATTGAAGGGCAGTCAAGGAGTCAGACGTATAATCGGTGTATTTGAAACTGATTCATATTGAAATCTCTCATCAAAAAAATAAACTTGTTTTGTAAAGCTCCCGGTAGCAACTGTTTCTGATCATTTTTTTTTAATCCTTTGCTGCATTTACACCAAATTGAAAACGCAAATTTGAACAGGTTTTTTTTTTGAAAATGATTTCAAAGTGTAGCTCTCCGTTTCTGCAGACACTGAATCATGCTGGGCTAGAGATGCGTGTGACCTTGGCAATTTCTGACATCTATCCCGACTAACTATACCGATGAGGTGAGACAATGACTGCTGGCATCATAGCGCAGATCAATCACACACTGGTTCCAACAGGAATCATTGGACAACAACAATTGAGAACATAAACCTTGGGCTGATTTGGTTCCCTCTCCTCTCCAGGTTCAGGCACATTGAAGGCATGATAGTACTGCTACTGCCACCCTGGCTGAGATCAACTCGTTCAGAATAGTTGTTGAACTCTGATAATTG
The DNA here is from genome assembly GCA_035084275.1 of Hydrolagus colliei. Taxonomy (NCBI): domain Eukaryota; kingdom Metazoa; phylum Chordata; class Chondrichthyes; order Chimaeriformes; family Chimaeridae; genus Hydrolagus; species Hydrolagus colliei. The sequence continues at coordinate 20,431,110 of CM068749.1, read as the reverse complement.
GTTGGGGTTGTTTGGAGCTATTTTACTTTCTTTTCTTGCTGCCCTTGCTGAATTGGTGTGCACTTTACATGAAATGGAATCGAATGAATTTCTGACTGCTATATTCAATGGACTGAGCACCTGGGTTACTTGTGAACAGGATTTGTTTTGCATTTATCTTTTTCAATTTACAATACTTTGTACCTTGTGAGCAAGACTTTCATTGCCCGGCTCCAACTTTGTCACTTCGGAGTTGTGGGAACTTCTTAGCTCAAGGGAAATCAACCGTATTCCCTTCCCCCCCGCCCCCACCAAAGTACAAGGCCGAATTTAATAGGGCGGCTGTCTTCATGAAAAAAGTGTTGTTTTAATTTTAGTTTCATTTGTTTGGGGTCAAGATCTGGGAGTCATTTGGTCATCGTGATAGCCCGTCAACAAAATTACATTTGCACAGAGCCTTTCACATCGGGACAAAATCTTTCCCACTTGCATCCCTCAGATGTTTCTAGCGACCGCAAGTGTGATAAGTACTACAATACCGGAAGATAACTCCCTATATGTACCAACAATGTATATTGGAATCATTATAGGCCCTCTGTCCACTGCCAATCTGAAATTGTTGCGCGTTGATTTCAAGTATCTAGTAGGCTAAAGATTGTGATAAATTATAGTCGTTAGAACTACTGCGCTTAAAGATCATTTGCAACGGTACATGATCATCTCACCTATTTATACTTAATTGATTGCATGATTAACTTCCAGCAATAATAATAATATATATATATTTTCCTTCAGTCCAATCCTCTATTTCTGTCATTAGGGCTGCTACTATTAATGGTGGAGCTACATCAGTGTTTTCTGTTCCAGAGATTTAGTGAGGGTGTTACTGTGGGATGCTGTAACTAATGGCCCAGTGAAAAGCAAATGAATCACAACCCGCCATGATTGGCATCTCTTGACGAGTACTCTATACGTTTCTTATTCAATTCTGAATTGGGGGAGAGGGGTTAGAATACAGTTGAATACTGAGCTTTGAAAAATGAAATCTTGAGCTGTCAGAGCTTGCTGAGAGAGAAGGTTGAAAATAGCTTTTGCTTTTTCAGGCTCTTAGTCTATTGTATTTCCACAGTGGAGGATTGGTAAAATTGTAAGTAGACATATCTCAGTAAATTCTTACAAGTATATTTGACACATTTAAAATGTAACACTTTTCAGCCACACATACCACACTGTTGAAAGTGCCATTTCTCGAAGGTCTGATTTTGTGGAGGTATTAAGGAGAGTTAGTTTTTTTTGTGGAAATTTATTAATAGTTGCAATGAATACACGACTGTTGTCGTGTATTAGGACAACAGTCGTGTATTAATTGCAACTATTAATAAATGCTCAGAAATTTGCATTGGAAAATTCCCTTTCACCAAACCATGAATGAACAACTTACCAAAGTGAAGCTGTTGTATGCTTTGTAAATAATATACATAATAAAATAGGCAGATTTATATGACAATAGTCAATTGGTACACACTGATTGGGTATCAGAAACCAAATCACGAGGAACGTTTGTTAGTTGAAATGCTGCTGGGCTGATTTATTGGTATGCAATAAGTAAACCTTAACAAAACGTAATGTTTCCAATAACCGTTTTCTTGAACGGAATTGAACAGTGGCTATGTTCTACTACCAACAACAACAAAATTACATTGATAGAGCGCTTTTCATGTTGGGAGGATGTCCCATGGTTGGTACCCGGGCAAGAGGAAGAGGCAGGGTGGGGGGTGGGAGGGAGAGAGTTTGAGGGCGGCAGAAGGCATGATCGAAGAGGAGGGTCTTGAGACCGGCCTTGAAGGAGGCGAGGTAGGGAGTGAGGCGAAGGGACTGTGGGATGGAGTTCCAGAGTGTGGGGGCAGAGAGACTGAAAGCCCATCCACTGATGGTAGGGCAGCGTTGGAGCCCACTGAATGGAGGGGGCAGGGAGATTCGTAGGGGGAAAGCAGATCAGAGAGGTGGGGGGTGCAAGACTGTGAATGGGCTTGAAAGTGAGGATGAGGATCTTGAATTTGATCTGCTGGGCGATCCTCAATGTTGGTGCTGAAACGTTGCATAACTCACTTTGGTGTTGTAAAGCTTCCGAGCACACACCACCTTCAATTCAAAAACCTGATAACGTCTGGTTAAAAACCTTGCTATGAAGGAAACTGGAGGAAATTCTGGGATCAACAGTGTTATGAATTTTACAAGTAGCGTTTTCCAACGGTTTGCACCTATACTAGATTGAATTTGCAGCTAGATTGAATTTGTTTCTTTTTATTGTTATCAATGGATGGTGAGATTGGGAGCCTTTGGCTATTTATTTTCCATCTGGTCAATTTCCAATATTAATTTCATGCTACCGAGGATGCCACCGTCAAGCGATGCTACCCTGGGTGAAAGGCGCTACATAAACGCAAGTTGTTGGGTTGTTGTTATTGTAGAAGATTCAAAAATGAGAAACAATAAGATATACAGGGTACACAGGGGAGTAACAGTGAAAATAAGAGATGATAAAGTGGGGGAAACAATGAAATAGAAAGGTTAGGCAGGTGATCCAGACATGGTCAGACATCGGCCTTTTACTTTTAGCAGCTGAATGAAAAATCTCATCTGTCTGTTGGTTGTAAGGGACCTATTTGAAATGAATGGAATTGTATTGCATTCAATTCCTAGCAGGCGTGAAATCCCATCACAAACTATCTTTAATAACTGGGACTAAACTGGCAGTCCCTCTCAAAAAGGCCACAGGATGGCTGTTGTGGGAAGCAAAATATATTTCATTCGTGCAGTAGCTGGGTCTTTCTAAGGTTGTGTTACACCGAGTGACAGACAACGGGTACATTACAATACACAACAACATCAACAACAAAATTACATTTATATAGAGCGCCTTTCACAACGGGAGGACGTCCCAAGGCACTGAGATATACACCGGACAAAGTGAGGAATAATAATAAAATAATAATCCTTGCATTTGATAACGCACTTTCCACATCTTCCAGACAATCATACTTACTGGTACAGTATATTGAAATATTGGTTGCTATCTTTCCCAAAAGATAGTGGTTGAGTCCATTTGAATACTTTCATGATGGTTGGAGATTGAATCTTTGATCTTAAGGAAGTGATTCTCAAGATATTTTCTTTTCAGAAATATTTTCTTCTGCTTGGTGTGTGTGTATATTATGTATATTATATAGATACTATATATATATATATTATATATATATACATATATATATGAACTGCTCCCACATTTTTCCTCCTGAAACTTTGGTTCAAAATTGATATGGCGTGGGGCACCCCTCTTCATGAACAAAACTTTCTTAACCCATAATATTCACTTTTTGCCCACAAACTATAGTCAATTCACTTTACAGTATATTATGTGAGGCACTTTGAGACTTGTCTAAGTTGTGATAAGGTGCTATATCAAACGCAAGGATTATTATTATTATTATATCAAATGCAAGGATTATTATATTTGGAGTCACTTTCTTTCAGTCAATGGTGTTTAACTCATTTGTTGCTAAAGTACTCATCAATGATTCTTCTCAATGTGGGTCGTCACCTTCGAACAAGAATACTTGCCTCATATATTAATAACTTATTAGCAACACTCTTACTTCCTTATTTGCTGGGTCAAAATAAGATAAGGTCTGTTTCGATCAAAAAGATTCTTAGCCCTGCAGTTCATATCTTGTTACACATAAATAAACCTTGGTTTCAGATTGCTGTACTAGGGAGATATAATTGAGTGCAGGTGGCAATGATTGGACTTTCTGCACCGTTAAATATTAGACAATTCTAGTTAATCAGTTGTTAGTTTTAATTCTGTACAATACTAGCAGGAAGAGACACAAGACTAATGAGTGACACAGCAAGAGGTATGTGGATATAGTAATGGGGGCTGGATAGTGTAATGGATCAGAAAATTGTCTTTTCACCTCTGGGATCTGGGTTGGAAGCTCGCCCAGACTAATGGGACGAAATTCTATTCTCTCTGCTGACTGTGTGTGAAGTTTGTTTGGGGCAATTTCAATCCAGTTCCCAGTGGATGCAAGCCTACAACACTAAACTGCCCATAATTTAGCACTAAATGGCATGAAATTTATAGTTTCACTCAGGAAAATGCCTGGTGGAAATCAAAATGCCATACTGGTGCAGTTTGGGTGCTCTTGTGAGGCTAAAATTAAGGTACAACGTAGAGGCAAATCCAGGCACAGAATGTTGCATATTGCTTTTAGCACATAAATAGCAATTGAACATGGATGATGCAAGTATAAAAGGATTCTGGGAAGAGCGACTTGCAGAGTTTTTGAAAGAGGTTGATTTGTAAGGTTGGAATAAAAGGACTGAGTGAATCTACAGAGCCTGGATTATTTTTGATGTATGACTGATCAAATATTATTGATAGACCAACAAAGCGGAAATTCCAACAATCTCTGAAGACAATTGACTCCTTACCACAAGGTTCACAAGAACTGAACAAAAACAAGTTTTGAAAGGTTGAGTTAATATGAATTTTCTAAAAAATAGTCGACAACTGTATGACCCTAAATCTCTTGCCTGCTGGGTGACATTTCGAGTATTACTCTATTTCAAATCTACGTATGCAAGCAAAAATGATAAAGAAATGAAAAAATACCAGTAGAGCTTTTGAGAAGAATAATTGTCTTTCTGTTTCTTTGCCTCCCCCTCAGATCTGTATGTGTTCACTTCTCTCTTGTACTAATGTTCTACTGACATAAATTTCAACAACAACTTTGATTTATATAGCGCCCTCCGTGCCGGGCGGCGTCTCAGAGCGCTTAACTTTCTTTAATTTCCTCACTAATATTAACCAGAGGCCTTTTAATGTTGGTGCAATCGGCGCAGCGCACCAATGGGCCAATCTTATTGCAGGCCCCTAAAGTAATGCAAACAAATCATCGAAATGGGAAGATTTGAGTGTGCTGTGCTCTTGTCTTTTGTTAAATGTAGCAAAACCCAGAGCTAACAACAACAACAACAACTTTGATTTATATAGTGCCCTCCACGCCGGACGGCGTCTCTCTCCATCCGCCTAAAGAGGCATCACACCCGCCCAAAGTCAATTTTTGCATTAAATAACATTTTGACTCACTTACAAAATAAATATGCTCATTTGTTAGCAGATATAACTTGGCTGACTGACTCCACCCCACCGGCTGCTGGGAGGGGAGGCCCGCGGCCAGTGGGTGGAGTCTGGACCGACCAACACACACAACCTTTGCAGGCACTGCCTCTGGGTAAATGAACTCAACCCTCTACGTTCCCCAAGTCCAAACAACTTCACTCTCTCAGCTCAAACTATTGTAACAAAAATGATTAAACCTCATCTCACAGTGCCTACTGCAGTGGAAAACCTCAATGTCTGTGTTCCTGCATTCTGTGCTCACCAACTCTATCCTAACCCGTTCTGTGAGCTCCACATTAATCTAACCAACATCTACCTCGTCCTGTCCCCATCAAACCTCAGCCTCTGTTCCTAACAACTTCCCATCTCGGCTTGCAATGTGATCCAGAGAATGACTCATATGTGTTCGGATGTTGGACATCCTGCATGGAGTCCACATAGTGTTGCCAAACCTCTGGAGTGTAGAAAAATGCCAAAGAGAGAGAATGAGTGTAATAGCTTTAGTTGGCACCATGGCACTATTACACTCACCTGATGTTCCACGAGGTGCTGGAGCCACAGCGAAAGAAAAACGGCGTGAGTTTCAGACGTACCTTCGGTTGACAGCTGAGGTGAAGCCCAGAGGTGAACAAGGTCGCTCACAGACATGGATGGGCTCCAAGTCAACTTCGGAATAACCAAGGAGATCCCAGCCAAACAACAATATAGAAAGAGCCTCCTCGTCAAACCACAAAATGATGAAACAGTGTGTGAGAAATTCATCCATAAATACAACAAATTGTACCATCTCACTCACAAAGAGCAGTCAATCCAACAACTGAATCAATTCAGCCCTGAATCCAATCAACTGAAACAACTCTCACCCCTGAACCAACTCAACAACTAAAGCACTCAGCCCTCAACCAACGCTCACGGAAACTGATTCTCAGCAGCTACACAATGCCAGTCGCTAGCAAACTGACTCTCTGACCCACTTCAAAGCAACCCTGACAGAAATCAACTCTCAGCCCTGAACAAACTCAACCAAGTATCAATCCTGAACCAAGTCAACATTAATCCACCAACATCTCCTCCCTCCTCTCCCCTTCAATGTGATCCACAGATTGGCTCATATGTTTACAAAGAGTAAACTTGTCAGACATCCTGCATTAAGTCCACATAGTATTGCCAAACCCTGAGTTTGGAAAGATGCCAGAGAGAGAAACAGGTTCCAATTTTGTCACCATCCCAGAATCCCACTAGTACAGACTTACCACATATTATCCTCAGAGAAGCCCAGCCAGGGCCAAGCTCCACCACCAGCAGCAAACAAACAAACCAACCAACCAATAATACACAATACACACACACACATATATATATATATATATATATATATATACACACACACACACACATATATACACACACACCAAGCAGCAGAAAATATTTCTGAAAAGAAAATACCTTGAGAATCACTTCCTTAAGATCAAAGACTCAATCTCCAACCATCATGAAAGTATTTAAATGGACTCAACCACTATCCTTTGGGAAAGGTAGCAACCAATATTTCAATATACTGTACCAGTAAGTATGATTGTCTGGAAGATGTGGAAAGTGTGTTATCAAATGCAAGGATTATTATTTTATTATTATTCCTCACTTTGTCCGGTGTATATCTCAGTGCCTTGGGACGTCCTCCCGTTGTGAAAGGCGCTCTATATAAATGTAATTTTGTTGTTGATGTTGTTCTGTATTGTAATGTACCCGTTGTCTGTCACTCGGTGTAACACAACCTTAGAAAGACCCAGCTACTGCACGAATGAAATATATTTTGCTTCCCACAACAGCCATCCTGTGGCCTTTTTGAGAGGGACTGCCAGTTTAGTCCCAGTTATTAAAGATAGTTTGTGATGGGATTTCACGCCTGCTAGGAATTGAATGCAATACAATTCCATTCATTTCAAATAGATCCCTTACAACCAACAGACAGATGAGATTTTTCATTCAGCTGCTAAAAGTAAAAGGCCGATGTCTGACCATGTCTGCATCACCTGCCTAACCTTTCTATTTAATTGTTTCCCCCACTTTATCATCTCTTATTTTCACTGTTACCCCCCTGTGTACCCTGTATATCTTATTGTTTCTCATTTTTGAATCTTCTACAATAACAAGAACCCAACAACTTGCGTTTATGTAGCGCCTTTCACCCAGGGTAGCATCGCTTGACGGTGGTATTCTCGGTAGCATGAAATTAATATTGGAAATTGACCAGATGGAAAATAAATAGCCAAAGGCTCCCAACCTCACCATCCATTGATAACAATAAAAAGAAACAAATTGAATCTAGCTGCCATTAGAGCCTAGTAGGTAGATACAGTATATTGTTGGAAAACGCTACTTGTAAAATTCATAACATTGTTGGTCCCAAGAATTTCCTCCGGTTTCCTTCACAGCAAGAGGTAGGTTTTTAACCAGATGTTATCAGATTGCCATTGAGCAGGGCATGGAGGACAGACTGAGAAGGATGGCATCAGCCAAATGCAGCGTGAGGCTCCATTAAATTAATAATGGAACAATGGATGGAGAGCTAATGAAGGGATGAGGTGAAAATGAAATGTGAGAATTTTGCTCATTGTCATGACCAATAATTAGAAATGTGGCAATGGTATGCACATTGTGGAGTCCTGAAGCTCAAAGCACTTGCCTCGCAAGCAAGGGACCTGGGTTCTATTCCTGGTAAGGTGAAACCTTGAGTGTTTCCTTGCTGCACACTCCTGATATTAATGCTGCAAAAAACAAAAGGAAATTGGTCACTTCAATCCATAACTGTTTGTGGGACTCTGTTGTGCGCAATTGGCTGCTGTGTTTCACCCACAAATATACAGTCAATTCACTTTACAGTATTTTATGTGAAGCGCTTTGAGACGTCTAGAAAACGTGAAAAGTGCTACATCAAATGCAAGGATTATTATTACTGTTTTGGAGACATTGTTGTGCGCAAACTGGGCTGTTACTTTTGCCCACCAAAACACAGTCACTGTACCTTAGAGTATATCCCGTGAAATGCTTTGGAGACATCCTCCGGACACAAAAGGAAATGAATGGACTATTATTATTTTTACCCAAATCTCTTGACTATTCCTTCATGTACCAGGTGAGCTTTCAATCTTTGCACTCTTTCAATGCAAATCTTAATACAATATATCTTAAAATTCAGAGCAATATAGTGTTGAGGAATGGTATTAAGTGTGATTCATCCAACTTATTTCATGCGGGAACTACAACTGAGAGAAGCAGAGAGATAAAACTTTTATTCCATTACTCAGTGGTAGATTAAAAGCCCTATCCAAGATGCAAAAGAACTGACTGTTAATCCAAGCTCACCAGGAAAGGGCTTATTTTAGAATCATTTTTCATTAAGGAGCTACTTTTATTAAGTTCTCACGGCACAAAACTGGTGCTGGTGTAATGTACAGTACATTGACACGACACATAGCAAATAATAGAATTTAATGTAATCGCATCATATTTGGGGGTGGGGGGTGGAAATGACAACATTGTGCAGAAAAACAGGCAAGAATCAATTACAAATGTAATTAACTGTGTTGTAAAAGTTGATGCAATTAAGAAGATGATTGTGTAAAGTTTCGTTACTTTTGAAAGTCAAAGAAGGTTAAAAATAAACTTGGAGACAGTAAGTTGACATATATGTGATGGCTACACGTGATTGGAATTTTAAAAATACAGGCTTTACTGAAAGCTTATTCGTGACGGTGATGGCTCTCAGGCATAATGTTCTGTCACTCATACAGACCTGCCTTGGGAGGGTGATTTTTCCTGTTTGCTTTGGTGCCTGAGCTATCACTCAAACTGCCATTTTTCAACGTATCACTCAGACACTTTCACCTTTTTGTTTTATTTGCACTCGCATGCCTTATTTAGTTATCCACTTGTCTTGCCTCTTATTGTATTCTAAACCCAATTACTTCTTGGACCATATTGCTTATCCTTGTCCATCCTTCAGATAAGACAGTAAACCAAAGTCCCATCTGCCTATTTAGGTAGCTGTTAAAGGTCATATTTCTGGCACTATTTGAAAAGAATTGGCTGCAAATGCACAAATCGTTCACCTACACATGTAAGGCTTCACACTTCACAGTAACATCCTGTGAAGCACTTTTGGATGTCTCAACATCATTACAAGGTACTATACTACTCAAATGCAAGGATTATTACAATACAATAGAATAAAAATTACAGTTGTGAAGCCCCTTTCACATCAGGAGATCATCCCAAGGCACTGGGAAACATTATTATAATGTAATATTATGCACTTTTATTCTGCGGCACCCTGGTGGATATTTTCGTTCTCTGCCAGGTTGTGGATGGGCTGCTCTGTACAATGGATGTGTTTTACCTGGCAGCAAAAATGGCAGAATCATTCTTACACCATTTGAATTGTGTCAGCAATAATATAATAATATACACAGATTCACGGATATGTGAAGGTTATGTATGGATGGAGAGTGTAAATATAATCAGCTTTGTGGAGACATGGTAAAAACCTGAGGAGAGACACGAGTTTCATACAGCAGAGTTTGAAAGGATCAGAGGGGATCAGAAATTAGATTAGGGGAGAGGTAACATTGGTATAAACAGAGCATCTGACAGTAATCGAAAGAGATGATTTATCCTTGGATGATAAAAGGACAGATCATTGGGATGGAAACCAGTGACACCAAAGGGGGGAAAATAATCATATCTATAGAACCTTCAGAGGAAAAGCAGGGTGTGAAATTGTTCAAGTAAACAGGGACTATTTCAGTGGCGAGGGTACTAATTATCTACCGTTTTAATTACGAGGAAACTAAATAGAATGATGGAATATTATTTCAAAAGGAGAAGGTAGGCTTCCAGAGCAGCATTCCTCTTTGATTTGGAATATAAAATGTTCGAACAGCTTGTGTTTGATTTAATACTTAGAAGCATTTGTAAGATGGTGGACAATTTGGAAATTGAAGGTTGAAATGCAAAGTTCCACAGGCTTCGCCTCGCCCCCACCTCTCTTCCTTACTTTCAGGTCTCGGCTAACGAGCTTTCTTTTCGACCGCGCTTTCGGTCACCTTCTTCCCCCTCCCCTTGGCTCAGCCCCGGGATCCGTTATTGGGAAGTGCTCGAAGATGCTGTCCTGCGTGGACGGCACTATATAAATCCAAGTTTTTGTTGTTGTTGTATTTTTGGCTATTCACTTCATGGCTAATTGTGGGACATTGTTTTGTACAAATTGTCTGCTGCGTTCACCTACAAAATACATGTTGCTGCAATAAATATACAGTCAATTGACTTTACAGTATATTTTGTGAAGGGCTTTGAGATGTCTAAAAGATGTGAAAAGCGCTATATCAATATGCAAGGATTATTATTATTATTATTATTATTATTATTATAAGAACAACAAAAATACATTTGGAGAGTGCCTTTCACGTTGGGAGGACGTCCCAAATGCTACACTACACCTTGAGATGTTCTCCCGGCAATGAAAGGCACAGCCATGTACGGATTAGGGCATCACAAAGGGGTGGAGGAGTTGCCAATGTGACTATTATCGCAGGTGATCAATATGACATTGAATGTTGCATTTTTCACTTGATGTTTAGCTTTTACACCAACGCATATACCCTCCAGGGAGCACCAGCACAATCATGGTGAATGGAGCAAAGTCCTGCCTGTGTAAATGGAACTGTGCCTACAGGGATCCTTGGATCATTACAGCTTAGAATAGCCCCTAACCTACATTTAAAATGGAATAGTAATGAACATTGAATATTTGCTAATTACTGCATATTAATTTACATAAGCTATCAACTTGATTTGATTAGATACTGTTAAGACAAATATGGCAAATTGTTAAATCAAAACAAGGATCCTTACTTCAAAGGAAAATACCTGATGCGAAATTGTATTTTATTATAAGAATGCTGTCTAGTTTTTGGATATCAGATTCTGTTTACCGGCTGCCATGCACACTGCCAGAGGAGTGGGAGATAACTGCAGTAATACGATTCCTATCTTTAAAAAAATGCTCAGAAACACAATCTGGGGAATTATAGGCCACTTAGTGTGACATCTATAGTGGAAACAATATTGTATTGTGCTGTAAAAGATGAAGTCTTGCTGAATCCAGACAAGGTAAAGGTGATATTGTAAAACAAGAAATTCACCCAACTCCCCGCCCCCTTAATCATGTCCCTAACTCCTCTCAGTCCCAGCTCCTAGATCAGGAATTTAAATTTACAGATTTGTTTGTTGCAAATATAGAGTTGTTAAATTAAATATATCACGTGAAGAACATTTACAGTGTGCCTAAGTCAATGAAGGCCTGGCAAAGGTGGATATTTTTTTCTTTGAGGATAATGATAGAGGCAATGGATCAAGGTCAGCTTGTGGATATTTTGTAACTTGACTGTTACAAAGTGTTTGTTAGGATTCCTCACAAGATATATGACTGAGAGAGAACTCATGGGATCCAAAGCTGAAGTTGTAAATTGGATTATTAATTAGCTTGCTGATAGGAAACTGAGGATAGTTCTTAATGGTAATAATACTAATTGGGCAACTGTGACCTGCAGAGTCCCTCAAGAAAGAGTCGCAGGACCCCATTGGTCATAATATTTATTAATATCCTTGAAAAGGGAAAGTAGGATTTACTGAGAAGTTGAATTTTATTCAAGGAGATCTACAGAGATTTAACACTTGGACAGATGAATTTCAAATGGCATTTTATGTGTATGTTTTGTGCTGGAAATAGCCAATATGATGGTGTTTCATTGTACGAAAGGGCAGTCGGAAAAAATGATTGTGTTTGTCTAACTGTTCAATGTACTGTCAAATTGGGGGTCTGCTGTGTGATTATTGCAAACAGTAATAATCTTTTTTGGTTAGGTACTTGGAACAGAAAATTCTATTATATAGGCATAAACAAATTATTATTAGTGGAGGAAAGTAGGAAGAAGAGGATGTGCAACAAAAAGTAAACCAATAGCAAGATGCAAGTAGAAGAAAACCACAGAACAGACAACAATATTTAAGTAATACAGTTTATTGTCAGATCATCAGACTTAATGTGGCTTACCCATTTATCACTGAGCTACCAAGATACGATTTCACTTACAGGTTAATTGCATGTTAACTTAACAGTGGTGGTAAGTTCGTTAGTTCAAAATTCCATAAATTTAACCCATTAATCATAAACGAATGTACCACTTAACCTTTCCAATAAAATAGGGTGTTAAATAATGGAAAATGGCAACTTAAACGGGAGAAAAGAATCTTAACTGCAAGGGAGTAAATTAAAGTTTGCAGATGATACTTAAGCTCGGAAGGTGTAATGAATTGTGAAGGAGAGCAAAATTGCAAAAGTTAATGGGCATATTAAGCAAATGAGTACAACAATAGTAGACTCAGCATAAAACAATGCAGTTTGGTGAAGCACATTTTTGATGTGGTAACACTGTAGATGCAAGATAGGCAGATGGGAATATATTCTAAATGGGTGGGGAGGGGGTGGGGGGAAGGGGGGGAAGCATGAAGAGATTGATGAACAATGGGAATTTAGGGACCAAGGTACAAAATTCATTCAAGCCTGTGCGAGAAAGCTATAGATCCAGAATCAATTGAGGTGCTTAAAAGGGAACGAAATTGATCATTGAAAAGTAACGGTATTAACGGATATGTGGTGACACAGTATTAAAAAGAAATAGAGCTGCCATGAATTAATGAAATGGTGAGACTGTGTTGTTCAGCAGAATAACCTCCCTCTATTCACAAGAGCACAAGATGAAGAAGGATGAAGAAGGCTCTTCCGCCTATTCGATCTCATCCCTCTACAATACCAACCCTACTGTCCTGCCATCACTGCATCAAACTGCTTTTTAAAATCTGGCGTCCTAGCTTTCCAGGTAACTTTTTCCCTTGTTAATAATATTCCCTCAAAAAAAAACCACAATAATAAATTGATCACTTCAATCCACGACTTTGTGGGACGCTGCTGTGTGCAATTGGTGGCCACGTTATACCCACAAATATACAACCAATTCACTTTACAGCATATTCCGTGAAGTGTGAAGCGTTTTGAGATGTCTAGAAGATGTATCAAATGCAAGGATTATTATTATTATTATTTTTACCCCCTGACTAAAGAAAAAAATTCCTGGTGTCTGTCCTGAAATTGACCTTCACAACCCTTAAACTGTGCCCTCTTGTTCTGCCATCTGTCTACGTGTTTCCAAAAATATTAGTTTGTGTTTACTTTCTCAATCCCATTGAAAATCTTAGAAACCTCTTGAAATTCTCTTTTGACATGTCTCTTTTCAAGTCTGAAGAGCCCTGGCATGTCTAATCATTGTTCAAGTCATTGCACATTCGTCTGACCTGGGGATCATCCTTGTTGCTCTTCCCTGAACTGCCTGTAAGGCCTGAACTACTTTGTTCAGTAACTGTTCCAATGATCCATCATAGTCATAGCCATCATAAAATCATACCAGTGATTCACTCACACTCTGGCTCACTTCATGAATTCTATCTAAAGGAGTTCAGAGAGCAATAAAAGTGGGGGAAAATCAGTGTTGTTTTTTAATCATTTTGGGAATTATAATCAAATAAATTTCATGACATACAGGACATGGTGTAACATCTACAGCACATACAGAAGCATAGGCATGAATGCTGACTTAAATTAGCTGACGTAAGCATTAATACATCTAAACGTTAAGGTAGTCCAGTTAATTAAAACATTGAAGATAATATTAAGATAAGGAAAAGTAAAAATAATCAATGATGCAAATGACACAGGATTTTTTCAAAGATTTTTTTTGGGACAAAATATGTTATTTATCACACTGAAGTCAATTACTCTCTTATTCCATAATTCCTGCGTTTGGAAGATGATGTAGCCATGTAGCCCTGGGATATAGGCTATGCTTTAGATGACACGGAGGACTGATGCCAAGCATCCTGAAATGTATTTACTGTAAAAACAAAACTGCTGATGCCACATTTTGTCTGGTTGATGGCTAGCTTCTTGTTCTCCTTCGATAAATACACTCAATCGCCCTATGTTCCATCATCTCCTCATCTGCCCTAACTAATTCTTGGAAACTGTGAAATATTGTATGGTGTGATACCCATCTTTCCATTTCTAATGTGACACGCGCTCATAAATCCAAGGGCAACGCGTTTCCATCATTATTCTATTATGTTCTCGGAATCTGACATAGATTGTCCCGTGTATTCTGCTCCCCGCTTCAAGAAACTATGATAAACGGATCACTATCCCCGGCTGACAGCCCTGGCCTCACACGGAAAATGAGAAGTGATTGGAGCAGGTTTCCCTGGAACTCTGCAGTTTCCCCGCTTTCTTTAGCTGTTCCTCGAGAGGGTTTGCAATGCAGAGGAATGACCTAATCAGGGATAAAGGGGTCATTGTGCCCATCGCCATAGCAACAAAGATAGAGTTTGAATTTGAATAATTTTAGCTATTGTCATCTGACTGCCATTAAGAATAAAAATTTGAATTCATGGGTCATTGTCTGGTGAAGCGCGACTCAAGTATGTTCATTTACTGTAATGTAACAAAGCAGAGCACCAACCTACGCAAGATGTTGAACAACTTCCAGCTAACTTCAAGGGTACATTGCATACCAAGTGGAATTCCATATAAATGCATCTCCCATGTTGCAAGGCAGGAAGCATTTCCATATGTATGTGCCATTCTGGCAACAGCATGTAGTCTGCGATTAGAGTATTGTTAATTGGAGAATAAGGCTAGCCTGAAATCCCACTGAGCATATCTGTTTCTGACACCCTAATTCTCTTACAAATGCAGTTGGCATATTTTAAAGGTTAGGAGTTGTTGGCTGATTTTTGCGGATCTTTTCTGTCATATAGTATATTTAAAGGGGTCATGGTCACCATGGTAACGTGTCTGGCAAGGCACTTTGCCATGTTAATGCATAGAGGCTAGTTGCAAACACATTGTTGTGTTTTTGCTGCTTGCAAACCCGTTAATTTTTTCTTAACTTTAATTGTAAAACGCCAGGCTTGGGAATGAAAATCACATACCATTCGGTGCCGTTCTCCTTGGCAGGTCTGAGGCTGTGTTTCCACAGCAAACTATTTCCAGGAACAACTTAATATGGCAACAGTGCTTTGTTTGACCCTGCAAGGTTTTTCATCAAAACACCACTGTCATGCATTTGAATTAATCTTATACCCCCTGTTTCAACAGTGGAGCCATGAGCTGCATATATGTGCTGGATTTGAGTCTGCTTTGCGGTATTTCTTAACAGGTTTCCATGTTAAGAAATCCATTAAGAAATACTGCACATTAAGACCTCACTTTTCCCAACACATTGAATGCAGTCGTTTACAGAAAAGAGGGGCAGAGACGAGTAAATAAAGTTAGGTTCGGAGCCGCAGGTTCTAACAAAGATCCAACGTCAGTTGTAAGAATTTCAGTCGGGTCTTTATTCACAAATAAAAAGGGATTTATTTTAATAGTTTTCATTAATTTCAGCCAAGTGATTTGTCCAATTTCCACCTTCCATCCATCTTAAAGTTTCTATTAATAGCAACAAATTACATTTGTGTAGCACCTTTCACCACTCTTAATTGTACAATCATCCTGAACTGAGGTGACAGAATAATTCTCTGCACAGGAAAATATGTTCGAGACTGTCAAGTTAAATTATGCCAGGATAGCAGAACCAAGATATCTTTGAACCAGGAAAGCAGAACGATTAAATGAATACTATTCTCGAGGTAGAATAATATCATCTTAGAGTTGGAAGAATAGAATATCATATTGGGATGAATGCTTGAACTGCTATGCTGTACGGCTAAGGTTGGAGATGGAAAGCTAGGTGCTTGCTGTGGACTATGTTTGAGTTAGATTAGAAGAGTTTTCAGCTACATCTCATCTTGGTGTTCAGGAGTGAACTATATACAGTAGAAGCCCGTTTATCTGTGACTCGATGAACCGGCACTTCCGTATAACTGGCACGCCAAAATAAAAGTCCACATTCGATCAACCGGACCTTATCCGGAACAATAGCATTGGAGCATTTGTGATTCATTGTCACGCAGGTACAGTATTTCGGTTTGCTGCCAGTAGAATCTAGGGTTATCGGCTTGCTAGTAAGACTTTGAAGTCGTGCTGCCATTTTTTTCACCCGCATGGCATCCTCCATTGCAAAAAGAATCACTGGACTGTAAACCTCAACCGCAGCATCATGGCTTCAAGTGCAGCATCTACCAGTGAAGGTGAAATATGGTACAGTTTACAACATTTACAATAAAGTACCGATACAATATTCGGTTATTATCTGTTTTTATTTAGTCTGGTGTGTATGGTGTGTATTAAAAGAACTTTAATTTTGTTTGTGGTGGGTTTTTAGCCGCGGGCCGCCCGAATATCCGGCAAGCACTTTAACCGGCATTGGCCAGGTCCTGCGGGTGCCGGATAAACAGGCTTTTAATGTATTATCTCCAAACTGAGATTCCAGAGTGTCTTAGAACTGAGAGAGCAGAAATCAATTTGTTGTGAACTACCTCTCAGTTGGGGAGGTAAGGGAATAAATGGGCTGTAGACTAGATTTCAACTGGAATAGTGGTGCCAATCTACAGCTACTACTTAAGAAAGGGTAGGTAGAAGGAACATTTGCTATGGATTATCCTTGATTTTGACCATGAGTCAATAATTAATTGTGTTAAAATGATGAATTGCTTCAATGAAAAATGTTTCAGTCTTCAGATGTCATCTTTGTCTATTTTAGGTGAGCACAGTGATACTTATTATGACAGATCAAAGGTTGTCAGTGAATGCAAATGTGAGATGAATAGAAACTCATCACATAATCAACAAAAGATTTATAGATGAACAATCCAGACACCTTTCTCTCTTGACAACTCTTGATATATGATAAGAGCACAGTAGGAATTATACCTATCCTGAGAAAAATGGTTATTTATGCAACACTGCTTTAATATGTACAAAAAAAAACATTATCCAAATGTTGTCAATGTCATGAGCGTGATTATTTTTAGAATAAATTTTAAGTTATCCCATTAATGTAATAATCTACGTCGATGTAATAATATACCTGCTAGATGTTATATCAAATGCAAGGATTAGTATTATTGTATTGATTACATTTTAGATACTAAACCTTTAGTACTTTGCTATAATTTTTGCGATAGCCCACATGCTTTTTCACATGCAAGAATTTGCCTTGGAAAGTCCTCCTGACGTGAAAGGCGCTATACAAGTGTAATTTTGTGGTTCTTGTTGTGTTAACACATCAAAGTAATGAGCTTCCTGACTAATTATAATAATAATAATAATCCTTGCATTTAATATAGCGCTTTCCACATCTTATCAACGTCCCAAAGCGCTTCACAGAATATACTGTAAAGTGAATTTGACTGTATATATTTGTGGGCGAATCGCGGCAGCCAATTGCGCACAGCAGTGTCCCACAAACAGCCGTGGATTGAAATGACCAATTTTATTATTGTGGTTTTTTTGGAGGGATTATTATTAGGGGTGTGGAGTAAGGAAACTTGCCCAAGGTTTCGCCCTGACCTGCTTGGATTCGAACACAGGTCTCCCCAGCTTGGTCTCCCCAGCTTGCAAGACAAATGCTCTAACTACTGAGCCACAGGAGCTCCACATTACTGGTACAGTACTTGGATAGCAATTCTGCGCACCCAAAATCCCCCAAACAGCCATGAGGTGAATGAACAATTAATCTGGAGACTTGTTAGCCAGGATACACACTCTTCTCAAATACATAATATCCCTGGCAGTGCAGCAATTGCCTGGCACAGCACAAAAATTGTAGCCTAGCCTATAAGCTTATAATATAACGTAGGACTTGAACTCACAAGCTTCTGACTGTGTTGCCAATTGAGCCAAATTGACACATTAATTGTTCTGTACGTAAATACTTTAGTGAGGAACTAATATGTCAAAGGTCTCAGCCGATAAGTTTAGCTTCAAATTCCGCGCTAAATTACACCCACATGCCCACTGAGGCAAATATTAATTGTCCATTACTTTTACGTAATCCATCAGAACCTTAAATTACTAAAAAAAAATCAGTTCTTCCATAGAAGATACTGGGCAGAGATTTTATTCGGAAATGTGGTCTTATTTTTATTTATTTTTAAAAAATTATTGAAAAATGTAGTCTCATAAAGTTAGGCCTTGATAAGCAGCAGCCCGAGGCGGTTTGATTCGATTGCCATCGGAAAGGGAAAAAGTGATTAACTTTTGTGGTCGGCAAGTTAGAAATGTGCAGCGGCAGCACATGAGTTCCCTGAGCACTAGACAATCCCTTTAAAACTAGTTTTCAGACAGACTGACAGTTGTGGAGACTTTGGCTAAGACCTGACAGTTGATAAAGGGTCCAGTGAGACCTAACATCATCACACTGTCGTTTTGCACGGTTCCGAGCTGCAGCTTTGCACCGATTCCTCTACATTCATTGCTAACAAGCGACATGGGATGTGTTACTTGCTCTCTCACTTTCTAGCCATGTTTCTGGACATTGTTTTATTTCACAGTTGTGTAGCTCAGGGTTCAATCTATCAGTAACACTTTCAGTGCTACGCATCAAATCAGGCATTGACTGAATTACCTCACAAAGGACACACTTGTTTAGATAAATGTGGAATTCATTGCATTTACTTGACTCTCAGATATGAAATTGTAATCGCTCAATCAATAGCCCATTAGACTAAAAATGCAATCACACTTTATTAATTTGTTTAAGGAATATAATCAACCTCAACACACTGACACTTTTAGTGTAAATTTGGTGCCGGTTGAACAAATTTCTTCCAACTTTGACTGGTTTTTCCAAGCTCTCTCCAAGCTTGTAGAATAAAAACCCAAAGGAAATGTCACTCTGCAGTACCTTTAAGTTATGAAATTGAGACTGTATGATTTATGATTTTATGATATTATTTCAAAATTGATCAGAAAGCAAGAGAGGGACATCAAGAGTTTCACAGTCAATCTACTTTACAATAAATTCTGTGAAGCGCTTTGAGATGTCTCAACAACTATATCAAATGCAAGGAATATAAAAATAATATTACCTGAGAGAATGTATTAATTTATACCTGAAAACATTTGAGTTTGGCCAGGAAAGTTTTCCACAAAACAATATTGAGAAACTTCAAGTGAGACTAGAGATAGGAATATAAATTCCTACCAAGTATTGAATATGTCCTTGCTTTTTGATATAATGCCTCATCATGGTGTTGAAACATCTTCAAGCGCTTCATTGGATTTTCTGTAAAGTGTAGCTACTTTGTATTTGTAGACAAATGCAAGCAGCCAATTTGCACACAGCCAATATCTCAGAAACAGCCATTAAATTATTGATTTTATCTAGAGCATTGTTGGCTAGAAGACTGGGAGAGATTCCATTCTTTTATCGAAAACATTTATAACATCCACCTGAACAGGCTCCTTAATCTCTTTGAAAGGGAACTGGATAAATGTATAAGGAAGAAGATTGAGTAGGGTTGGGTGGTACGGAAGAATACACATTGTCTTTCATGTCTGGAGCTCAGGTTCAAATCCAATCTGGTTTAAAGGCAACAACGTTTCATTCCTGTTTTGCTTGTCTTGCATACTTCCGTCCGTCAATGTGATCTTTACATCAGGGTAATTTAATTTGAGAAATGTTGTATCACCGTGGCCTACCCTAACCTCATGCTCGATTTTGTTGCTTTAACTCAAATATTCACCAGTAGCAAATTTTTCTTGATGCACAAAAAACAAATGAGGAAGAAGCTACACAAGATAATTAGAGCACACCAGTCATTAGCCTATAACAACAACAACAACTTGCATTTATACAGTGCCCTCCATGCCGGGCGGAGTCTCAGACCACTTCACAATGGCGGAGCCCGAGGCCAAACCAGTGGGAGGGGTGATGGTGAAGAGAAAGGTCTTTGGAGGCGACCTGAAGATGGGAAAGGAGGGGGTGATGCGAAGAGGTTGAGAGAATGAGTACACTGTATACTATATTATACTACACTGTATTGTGCTAAATATTTGCTTCAAAACCTTCAAGTTGCCCACTTCTGAAATCTAAACTTTGTCATTTGCACATTTGCTGGGCTGATGAACAAGTGGGCGAAGGTAAATTTATATTTCTTAGCAGATCTGTGGGAATTTTAAAGTGAAACAGTCAAAGCGTGTGGCAGAGTGTCGTGATATGGTGAAAGATATCGCTTGGCATCCCATGGGTTCCAATTCTGTAGCAAACCAAGTCTAATTAAATGATGAGGAGGATTTATACCCACAAAGATTTGCTGTTGTGGTTCAGGCTTCTGCCCCTGGAACATTTCTTATTTCGCTCGTGTTATTTATATTGAACTGCAATGTGGTAACACTGGCTCTGAATGCACAGGTAATGGGTTTTTCGAGGACTCATGTTATATGGGGGAAGGGTTTGCTAGATTATCTGTTGTAATAAGCAGAAGTATTAAGTCTGACAGATGTGAACGAGGAAGGCTATGGCTGTGTCACCCAGGCCTCCGTGGGAATGGGATAGTGAAGTATGTGCCAGTCAACATGATTTATCACTTCCAATACTTTGCAATACTTTGACAAGTTGGTTTTGGGGCCTTGAAAAATTGCGGTAAGAATAATTTGACATGTGGTGAAAAATAGCAACTCAGGGAAGCCCATCAAAGAGTCAGGAGATGGTCATTGGAACATCTGGAAGCCGTACAATTACACAGATGGAAGTAAGTTCAAGACTATCAATTACTTATTTCATATTTAAGTTCATTTTTATTAATAATCCAAAAAAAACTATAATAAATTGGTCATTCAATCCACAACTGTTTGTGGGACACTGCTGTGCGCAATTGGCTGCCGCGTTTCGCGCACAAATATACAGTCAATTCACTTTATAGTATATTCTGTGAAGCGCTTTGAGACGTCTAGAAGACGTGAAAAGCGCTAAATCAAATGCAAGGATTATTATTATTATTTTAAGGATTCTGCCTCCATTCCTTTAAATCCTAAAGGATTGAGGATTGGTTCATGGAGTTCTACTCAGTTGGAGCATCAGAGTTTTGCGTCATGCTCATTAAATCAGAGAGGAGGGATAGATTTATTAGTTTACGTTCATTTATTCAGAACTTTTCTTAGAAACAAAATTCCAAGAGGTGAACCGGAATGAGATAATTTATAATTAATTCATATTTCTTTGTGCTGTACTGTACAAATAATTTTTTGAAAAAAATCCTTGTATTTGTTATTAGTACTTTTCACATCTTCTAGACCTCTCAAAGCACTTCACAGAATTGACTGTAAAGTGAATTGACTGTATATTTGTTGGCGAAGATCTAACAACTATTCCCATATCGAGCTGTCAGAGTGAACTGTGGTGGATTCAATGCTTCAATGCTTTGTCTGGCATGTCCAGGCCCCGGTTAATCAACACTTGGACATGGGGCGATATGATTCTTCTGACTAAATTCCTGATAAAACTTCAAGCTAATGTTCTAACAGATGACAAGGATCTTACCTGATTCAATTTTCAGAAACAATCACAGTATGCACTTTTGAGGCTCCAATGCCTTGGTTACTGAGAACTTGCAGCTGTGCGTCTCTGGAAGTGGCTAATAGAAACTCTGCCACTGTGAGTTCTCAGTAATTGGAAATGGAGACTCTTAGGACGATAAGACTGCTGCCTGAATAAAGAAGAGAATTGCCATGCAATGGCATCCAATACTTTATAGGGCTATTGAGCATTCCCATACAGAGGAGCTCTGTTCGTGCTGGTCTATGAGTATTTCATTTTAATTAAGTTTTACAATATGGAACTGGTACATCCAGTTATACGGTACAGTGCTTTGCTATGATACACAAATGCTTTAGTTATTTGGGGAGAGTCCTATATTGAGGTGTACGTTACATCATACTATACATTTATCTATAAATCTACAGTCACAACACTTTATTGTAAAGTTTTGTGAAGCATTTTGAGATACTTTGGCGATACATTAATAACAACAACAAAATTATACTTGTTTAGCGCCTTTCATGTCAGGAGGATGTCCCAAGACACTGGACATTCATTGTTTCAGAATCGAGCTGGGGTTGGGGACAGAGATAGTGGAGGGAAAGGTGGGGATTTGGGTGTGATCGACGGGACCATCAAAACAGAGGATCTTGAGACGGGTCTTGAAGGAGGCCAGGGAGGGGGTGAGGTGGAGGGACTGCGGGATGGAGTTCCAGAAGTTGTGGGCAGAATGGCTGACAGCTCACCCGCCAATGGTGGGGCGGGGGACGTGGAGCAAGCCAGATATGCTCAGCAGAGCGGATGGGCAGGTTGGTAGGGGATATTAAGGAGATATATCAAATGCAAGGATTATATACAGTACTAAACAGATCAACTGGGAGAGATTTACACACAGAATTTGCCTTGTAGCACACATTCATTGAATATTGTTTGGATCATTTTGAGAAGTCTAGATGATGTGAAAAGCTCTGTATCAAATGCAAGAATTATTATTATTATTATTATTATTATTATTGGAAAATTCTCATCAAGTTAGGTCTAATTTGTGGCTTGGTGTTTCTCCCACGAATGTTGGTTTTCTCCCCACAGTATGTTCTGTGAATTTGTCCATGTATTTTCATGTTTTCTGGACATCTCAAAGCGCAAGGTCAAATGAAAGGATTATTATTATAAAATCTCACGTGCAAACTGTATGGATCAGGCTCACTGTGTGTAAAGGGGTGTATACAGAGAGAATTACAAGCACCGTCAATACTGTGACCACCAATGAAGAGGTTATGAGTTATTCTGCCTTCTTTTTATGTTTGATTGTTAATTGCAGAATTAAGGGCAAGTATTTGTGTTTGCACAAGGTTAACCCAATCTACAAAGTTTGCACATAGATTGCTTATCTCAGGCAACAAATTAGACCCTATTCAGTATGGGTACATTGAGTATTTCAACCCAGTGCTGTGTTACACTGTGTGGGTATTGTATATAGCATATTGTCACATAGTGCTGTTCCATTAAACATGGAATAGTGCAGGCTCAACGGGATTTAGACAGTGTGAGAAAATCAGTAGAGAGACAATCATTAACCCATAGGCACTTCAGCATGTTAATGTTGCTCCCTCAATCTTTCAGAAGCTATATTTCTCCCAGCACTTTTCCTTCAGTGATGCCATTTAAGCGATCACTGCTCAAATAACAAGATTCAAAGGAAATGAATAAAAATAGTCAGGAATAAACAAAGGTGCCTTTGGGGTTCAATGGAAATTTTTAGTAGCACTTTGATATTTCTTAAAAAGGTTGTGTCTCTTGATGATAGCTCAAAAATAATAACCCCTGAAGCGTATTATCAAAGATTAACTGCAGTAAAAGTGCAACGATTTAAATAAGTCTTTTCGATTCCTTGTTCCATGCTGGAAGGCATTGTTTTACAAGTAATTAGCCTGTGATTTTAAAATAAGAATATTTCTCTCTCTTCCTGTTCCCACGCATAATGGTGTTATACAAAACTATTCTTTCCTTCCTTTGTTCCACTCAATAATATCAGACAAATTCATTAATGTTCTCAAAGTACTAAACGTTTTGGGATTTTAAATATGTATATATGGAGTTTATCTTAACAATAATTACAATAGTCCTTGTATTTGATATAGCGCCTTTTCACTTTGTGGAGACGTCTCAAAAGTGCTTCACAGGATTTCACAATGAAGTGAATGCGCATTTGCAGGCCAATCATATGCTGATTGCTAACATTAGCAATTCTATTGTCAAAAGTTTACAATGGGGACTCCTACTATATATATGTGTGTAATGAGAAGATTGCTGGTGTTACTATCATAGATACTAAAAGGTGTTATCCTGTGAATTGGGCTGAGACAATCAACAAGTATCTCTTAGGAGAGAGAATACTCCTAAATTCAAAATACATTAAAAATTCAATAAAAAGGAGGGGCGATATGGGGAGTTTGTTGACCCTGCGATCTAGGAACCAACAAAAAATAGCAATCACTTCTCCCTTGCTCTTGAGAGGAAATAAAATCATGTCACAAGTATTATGGAGAAAAATACTGTTTACCAATAGGTGTCTGTCTCCTTGCCTCCTATGTTGGATGGATGTCTAAAGTGACTGACTTTAACGACTGATATCATTCAGTGTGATTTGAGGATGCCCAATTCAAGGCTTTGAGAGCAACAGAATAAAACATACTCACAAGTGGACGGTATTGTGGACTGAAGCAACCGTGGAGAGAAATGAAAGAGAGAGAGAGAGAGAGAGAGAGAGAGAGAAAAAGAGAGAATGAAACAAAGCAAGAGAGAGCTTGAACATAGCCCATAAATCGACCTCACAATCAATTGCCATCGGGCCAGCTTGCTATTTTCAGAGAACAGAAATGAAAAGCTTTAATCAGACCAGTTGAGCCTCTGTAGAAGTGGACAGATGTCACAGCACAATAATATCACATAGACGTCTAACCCTTTTGTGCTCACGAAACAGCGCACAGAGGGCAGGTGGCTAGCCTTGGGGAATTTCTGACTGAAACTCAATGCATCTTTCACCCCCTTTGGGGCAACCTACAATTAAAGATGGAAAAGAGTCAGACCATGTACCATGATTTAATGCAGATACAGTGGTAATTGAAGAGTGAGATTCTACTCTTCGCAGCATTTTATTACGCTGAAGTGCGGTGACTGTGTATTTCTAGGCAAATCATGCGCTGGTTGCTGACATTGGCAATTATTTTGTTGCAAGTTTACAATCGGAAACTCACAATTTATACATGTAATGAGTAGATTAGCTGTGTTACTATTATAGATACTGATGTATAATATGTATAAAATCATAGTATAGTATAGTACATAATATGGTACATGTTTTATATCGTGGAATAATCATATTGCGCCTTGGGACGTCCTCCCGACGTGAAAGGCGCAATATAAATGTAATTTGTTGTTGTTTACAGAGGTAAGTTTCACCAGGCAGGGTGAAAACTTGGGCAAGTTTCCTTACTCCACATGCCTAATAATAATCCCTAAAAGAAAATTCAATCCATGACTGTTTGTGGGACAGCGATATCTTTGTACATGTTGAATGGTTGTTCCTATATTTCTAACTTCTTAAGATTAGAACTTGATACTCTAAATATTTGCTTGGGAGCAGCATTAGAAGCTGTAGGAATAGGGCCGGACTGAGATAAGATAAGCATTGGTTGCATATATATGTGACAGTACAGAAACATATACGTTTATATACGCTTGTTTGATGCATTAATATCACAGAATACGCATCTTATGTAAGGCAAAGGTGCAGGAAGAAGCAACACATTAGTGGAAATCTACCTGTGTTAAACATAGGTGGTGTCAATCATAGTGACCCTAATTAGATATAGACGATGCAGTGTATAAATGGAAAGGAATTTGCTACAGAGCAGTGATGACGTTATATGGTCTTGTATGATTATTGTGACTGCACAGAGAATTATTGAATTAGCACTTCAAATGGTGATTTTCTTTGTACAATGACAAGAAATTATTAAGTATGTTTCGCGGATAGTATCAAAGGCATTTGAACAACAGCCATTATACTGTACACTGTGCCTCAGATGTATGCAAATGCATTTATCTATAGAGCAGTTGCTATAATAGCTGTATCACAC
The DNA here is from genome assembly GCA_035084275.1 of Hydrolagus colliei. Classification (NCBI taxonomy): domain Eukaryota; kingdom Metazoa; phylum Chordata; class Chondrichthyes; order Chimaeriformes; family Chimaeridae; genus Hydrolagus; species Hydrolagus colliei. The sequence continues at coordinate 20,405,209 of CM068749.1, read as the reverse complement.
TCTGAAATGATTTGTTTCAAGGTTTTATTGCTTGAAAATGTCAAGGACTAAGGGTAGTTCTGATTTTGGAGGGTGAATGGAGTCCTATAGCTCAGTGGTTAGAGCACTCACCTTATTAGGGGTGTGGAGTCAGGAAACTTGCCCAAGGTTTCGCCCTGACCTGCCTGGATTCGAACACAGGTCTCCCCAGCTTGGTCTCCGCACCTTGAAAGACAAGTGCTCTAACCATTAAACCACAGAAGCTCCACACGCCTGCTAATAATCCCTCAAAAAAAAACATAATAATAAATAGGTTATTTCAATCTGCTACTGTTTGTGGGACACTGCTGTGCGCAATTGGCTGCCATGTTTCGCCCACAAATTTACATTTAATTCACTTTACAGTATATTAAGCGCTCTGAGATGCTGTCTGGTGTGGAGGGCACTATATAAATCAAAGTTGTTTTTGTTATTCTGTGACGCGTTTTGAGATGTCTAGAGGTGTGAAAAGTGCTATATCGAATGCCAGTATTATCAAATGTAAGGATTAATACTATTATAACTTATCAGTTCACAATACAAGCATGAAATAATATGGATTGAGCATTTTTTACATATGCAAGGATTATTATTACGCTACTACATCCAGTGTCAGCAGCTTCAGCAGACGGATGTTGATAACATTTGTAAATTGGTATGTTGTATATTCATGGCCTTTTGCCAAGTAATAATTGTAGCGATACCGTACCTTAATAGCAGTCCTATTTTGTGCAGGTTACAGTGGATGAAAATACAGAGAAACAAACTGACAGATAGTAAAACAGATCATCAGAGATGCACACAGTGTGATAAAGGGACACGGTGAAAAACAAAGATGGACAGAAACAAATAAACAAAATAAATGAAGGTAAGCGAAGGTGAAAGAGATGGAAATGTTGACAGAGAGAGGGATCTGGAACCCCCAGATTCCATCAATTTTAGCGGCTGTGCCTTCAGTCGCTATGCCCTGAAGCTCTGGAACTCCGTCCTTCAATCCCTTCGCCTCGCCCCCTCCTTTTCCATTTTCAAGTTGCGCTTGAAGACTTCTGTGTTCAACAGCTTAAGCTACCCTCCGCCTGGCTCGGTCCCGGGGAGACTTGGGAGCTGGACCAAGTTGGAGTTTCGTATCTAAGCTGGGGGTTGGGATCGGGGAAGGTGGAGGGCAGTGGGGGAAACTCCAGAGGGTGGGTCTTGAAGGAGACAAAGGAATGGTTGGAGGGATTGTGAGATGGAGTTCCAGAGGGTGGGGGCAGAGTGGCTGAGGGCCCACCTGACGATTGTGGGGCGGGCGAAGCAGGGCGCGTGAAGCAGGCTGGAGCCCGCTGAGTGGAGGGGGCAGGCAGGTTGATAGAGGTTAAGGAAGATGCAGAGGTAGGGGGGGGGAGCAAGTCCATGGAGGGCTTTGAAGGTGAGGACCAGGATCTTGAACTGTATCCACTGTGTGATGGGAAATCACTGGAGTCGGGCGAGGATAGAGGTGATAGGTGTCACGGAGCCTGCTGCGGGAGAAGACACGGGCTGCGGAGTTCTGGATGATCTACAGCCTATGGAGGGAGGAGTTGGGGAGGCCGACAAATGGGGAGTTTGCACGTTGACACATTGACAGAAAACCTGCAGGAACACAGGTAGACTGAGAAACGGAGAGAGAGGGTAATTCATTTATAATGGAAAGATATCGAGGGAGCACAGAAAATTCAAGGCTGTGATAGTCTGTGTGTCCAGTTTGGAGCTGCTGAGCAATGCCGCAGCAAACGCCAGTTTCATTCGCTGAACAAAGACACCAGGGAATTCTGCCAGTTCAAGTAATTGAAAATGAATAATTAAGAGAATGTAAAGAGGGAGCTGAGGAGTGAAATGATGCACTGAAGAACTGTTTGAAATAGATACTGATAATGCAGCAAGTTAATTCCTTTTCACGGTTCATGGTACTCTTCACCCTACCTCCCCCATCCCACCCCCATCAACACCACCACACGCACACACACACACGAGTCTGTGCAGCCAAAGCATAAACTGCATGTATGTTAACTGTCAGGCCACGTTACGTGAGAGGAGATGAAAAGGTCAGGACACGGATAGAGTCGGGGGAGGGGTGTGGGTCACGAGTTCGCTTTATTTCTCTAACCCAAGGCCGCGTATAATTGCAAAGACTGGATGTCATCAGAAATAAGGTTACTGGTGAGATGAGAGGGTGGGGGTGGTGGGGGTTGGGGGGGAAAGAATTTGTGATTTAGTGAAACTATTTCACCTCAAACAGACAATGTGACATGGGTAACCTTCACGCATTGGGCAAGCACTAAATTGTGCATCAGCTTTTGGCAGCTGATACAGCACCCTTCGTGCTTATAGCAATTTAACCCTCCTATGGAAGGCAGTGTGCTAGATCCTAGAAGATATTAAATTCCCATAGGTGGGGCGATGTGTTAGGTGTGGACCATTTCACTGCTAACTCTTAGTCCAGTACAGGCTGATGTATTATTAACTCCTCGAGAAAATTACAAGGTTTAAAACTTAACCCTTCCCCCTTTTCTATAAAAAATAATAAATTGGTCATTTCAATCCACGACCGTTTGTGGGACACTGCTGTGCGCAATTGGCTGCTGCCTTTCGCCCACAAAACATACAGTCAATTCATGTTACAGTACATTCCGTGAAGCGCTTATGAGATGTTTCGAAGATGTGATAAGGCGCTAAATCAAATGCAAGGATTATTATTATTATTATTATTATTATTCTTGCCTGTGGGATACAATGAATGTTGCAATCCACTCAGCCACTTGTGCAGTATTTGCATGAATCTATACACACGTATGACACTTCAAACTAGATAAGTAATGCTTCAGAAAGGAAAGCTCGCAGCAATATTTTTTATTCTTTTAATTTTCGCTCCTCCTTTCCCGGATTTTATTTTTGGGGATCTTCAATGTCCACTTGAACAGGCAGATGGTTTATCGTCTCAAGCACGCAACCCACTCTCAACACAGCTTGGAAGGTTAGCCCAGACAGTGAGTAGCTTGAACCCACAACCTTTCGACTCAAAGGTGAGAGTTCCAACAACCGAGCCAAGCTGAAAATCAACACCACTGTCACCTGCTGCACCTGATCTTTGTATTGAATGCACTGACAAACATGAGATGAGACAGAGAACCGGAATTCCTGGTGAGTATATTAGGGCTTGTAGGAACTGAGACAGAGCATTTACCTCCCTTGCAAGGAGTTGCACAAAACATCTACCATCCAATCAGAATATTGTAACTGGAAGAGGAAAAATAGATACATGCAGTAGAGTGACCTTCCCCCCACTTGTGCACACCCCCCACTCAAGCTTGTGATATGATTGAGGGACCCTTGAAATTTAAAGGAGAATTGTAGGGTTTATGAAACGCTATCTGTTCTACATGGATGCACTTTATTATCTGATCATAGAGCAGCACTGTTCACACTTTAGCTTCACTAAATCATCATACTATCCCGTTCATCCTGGTATTCCTGCTGTTCCCAGATTGTTTGTCCTCGCTAAAGGCAGCCGTGGGGCTAGCCTTTATACTATCGTGTCAAAAGCCCTTTCTCTTGCGTTGCTGTGCTTCAGGCATTCGAAAGTTTTATTGTGGCATTTTTCCCCTTCTATTCTGGCTGACTTGCTCTGTATGCCTTCTCTACTGATTGTTGATTCATCTTCTTTCTTTCTTCATTCGAGACCGACGCATCAACATGAACATGCCAGCTCAACGAGATGGATGAACTGCGTTCAGTGAGGATGATAGGAGAAGCAAAGCAGCCTCCTTTTAAACAATCAGCAAAACCAACTCATCTGTCAGCGCTGACGCATTCTCCCTGGACCACCTTGCAGAGGCAACGCTTCACTACCACTCTCCCAGTAGCTAGGGCTAAAAAATCACATAGTATTCATCAAGACACCAGGTGCCAGCAGACTGAGAATGGAACAGGCATTTACGTAATATTTGTATTTTAAATTGTCCCATCCAGGAAAACAGTGTCCATCAGTGATCAACATCTCTACCCTCTGCCCTCCCCAAGGGCTTGATCCAATGGTACAATAATAATAATACTCCTTGCATTTCATGCAGCACTTTTCACGACTTCTAAATGTCTTATACTGTAAAATGACTTGACTGTATGTTTTGTGGGCGAAAGGCAGCAGCCAATTGCACACAGCAGTGTCCCACAAACAGTCGTGGATTGAAATGATCAGTTCCATATTGTGTGTTTTGGATGGATTGTTATCAGGAGTGTGGAGTAAGGAAACTTACCCAAGGTTTTGACCTGTTGGGAATTGAACCCAGGTCTCTCGTTTGCTCAGCGAGTGCTCTAACCACTGAGCTACGGGACCCCACAATCAGTTTAAAACACTTGTTTTAATGTCGGGGAAAAAAAAAAGATAATAAATTGGATGCTTAATCCACGACTGTTTATGGGACACTGCTGTGCACAATTGGCTGCTGTGTTTCGCCCACAATATACACAGTCAATTCACCTGACAGTATACTCTGTGAAGCATTTTGAGACATTTCAAAGACATGATAAGGCGCTATATCAAATGCAAGGATTATTTTTATTATGATTATTATTACTTCAACAGCACTGAAGCAGAAACCATTGAATTAAGTCGCTTTCCTCTGTTCCTAGAGTCAGTCAAAGACAATCTCACAGTTAGGAGTTGACGCTACTACTGTACATGGATAATTAGAAAACAGCAGCAACCAGGCTAGCAATGAAGTGATGTAAGCTTTGTAGCAGTGGGTCAGGGTGTAGGAATGCAGTCTTTCACTATTGAAGAGTAACACATTTGTGCTATTTCATCAGGCGTAACTTAAGATTTTGGTGGCTGAGCTGCTCTCTAAAACTCTCCCTAAATCCCTCCGCCTCACTTTCTTTCCTCTCTGCTTTCAAAACCATCTGAAACCTATCTTTCTGACTGTGTTTTTGATGACTTGACACCTATCCCCAGTCTTCCACTCTGCTCACTTTGTCACTTTGAGATGTTTTATGTTGTTAATTAGTAAAGGCGCAAATTTCACCCAATTGTTAAGTGTTCCGAGACGCAGTCTGGTGTAGAGGGTGCTATATAAATGCAAAATGTTGTTATTGGCAATTGGGTTACACAACAGTCACCTTGCTGTACTGTACAGTTAACTGCTGTGTTAAAGGGGGAAAACAAGCCAGTATTCGTATTGTTGATTGCCAAACTCCTGACCAATCCTATTGGATGAAACCACTTGTTTTCTGCAGCCTACACTATGCTCCAAACTTCTCTGACTGTCTAGATTGTTTCCCAACCTGGCTTGAGTTCTGTTTTTTGAACACTAAATAATGGCCCATTCTCGCTTCAGTTTGCTGGTTCTGTTCTGACAATATATTCCCAATCCACTTCCCTTTCAATCCGCTGCCGTTAACTGTTTGCCGCGGTTCGGTGCTTCTTCATTACTTTGAGTGAACCACCTCCAGGATATCCTTTCCATATAAACGAGTCCACGTTTCTAGAATGCCAAACTGATTCACTTTCCTTCCTCAGATGGGTAACAGTGGTGAACAAGGAAGCAAAGAAATATCTGCTACAATGGAGTAAAAAGGTCAGTGACAAAGTCCAAAGGTAATTAACATTAAGTTAATACATACTGGGAGTGAAGGGAAGCTTCTGTCTTTTGTTAGCCTGTGTTCCATGCACCTTGCAACTTTATTGAGTTCAAATGACATTGATCCTGGTACGAATGGATCGCGTGCAGTCCCGAACACTCTGGAGGATTTAGATTGATAAAGCACCATCTCTCTGAGAGCCTTCTCTCTCCCCCAACCCGAGTCTTTCAACACGTCACTTAATAAAAGTGAAAGAACCTATTCGTCTTGATGTAAAGTAATTATACAGGAGTAGAACACTCCTTTATAACAGCATCGTGATAGCTGAGCCTCACTGGAATCGCTCTGCTTGAGATCTGATTTCTAGGACGTTAATGCCAATGAATCTGTTTGCCATCATTGATCTGTAAAGGCTTCACACTTTTAACCATTTGATTACTGAGATACCTGTAAAATATTCCAGCCACATACATTTTACCAGGTTTGGTTGAACAGTAGCGTAAGAAGTTCTTAAGAACATAAAAAATACTGGACGTACAAAAAAGACCAAGGTCCATCTAGTTCGCCTTCCACCTTCCTGGTGGTCACACATACCTATGCACTGTATCTCACAACGTTATTTCCTAACAGAAAACGATCTAATCTGTGTTTGAAGGAGCAGATTGGTGGATTAACATGCTGCATGCCCCAGAGAGTTCTGCTGTGTGGGAAGTTCCCATTGCCTGCCGTGCTATTTGCTGGTCGATTTCAGTTCTCATCTGATCTGTGTTGGAGATGCTCATGAACACATGTAGCGTGCTGCATTTAAGGAAACTTAAAGCAACCGAATCCGGATCTGCATTGACAAAGATTCGAGAGTCCATCAATTGCCAGGGAATCTCAATAAATAGGAAGGAATAAGTGAGAACATTATTTTAATGTGCGCTTTTTAAAATGTAATGGATTATGTGAATGTAATGAATTTTGTTACGTCTCTGATAATACAGTGATAACGGCAGCTTGCAGCGAGTGTTGGTTTTCCAGGTCCTAGATTTCTGCTGTCAGTTACACATCGTTCTATCTCAGCAGGTTCTCTCATCGGCATCTTCAAACATCAACTTAGCCATTGCTCCATCCCACCACTGTCACGAAAAGACGCTCAGTGCCTGTGTGTTCATGTGCTGCCTAATGCTGGATTTCACTGCAGCACATTCAAAACATCACATGATCTGGAGGAAGAACCTCCATAACCACATTAATGTCCTTTATTCTCTGCGTCACGGCCGCTCTGCACAGACATTGTCTCTGCATCACATTAAGAAGCTCTGTGAAGAGCCTCTTCTCTCTCTCTCTCTCTCTCTCTCTCGAGTGTAAAGAGGGGTTTGTTTGCTTGCCTTGTGCATATCAGGAAAATGAATGCTTTTAAACCCATTCTATCATGCGCTGATTTCTAAAAATAGTGATAATTTTGTTACTTGCTTATAAAGCAGAATGAGAGTTTGTTATTTTTAGCGTTCCATGTACGTTACAACAAATCCTATTTCAGTATGTAGTATTTAGAGAATGCACCCTAGATATGTAAAATAGCAAATAGCTGTGGGGTGAAAGAGGCAAGTAACAAAGGGTTAATTTTTTTTGGAAGAATTCATTTTGAAGAATTTCAAGCTTTTCAAGTGAAGCTTGATCTGTAATTTTTTTTTGAAATGACAGATTATTTGTGTTTCTAGCTTATATTACCTTCCAGATGCATTTTATTTTATAGAAAAGATACGAATGTATCTAATGTTACTATTTCATGCTCTGAAAGGACAAGGACATTGGTGGAACATTGCTGTGTAAAATTTGTCTGCTGCGTTCGCCTACAAATACAGTCATTGAACTTGATAGTAAAAATAACGTGAAGTGCTTGGAGTTGTTTTGATGACTTGATAAGATGCTATATCAAACGCAAGGATGTTATTATTATTATTTACTATTATAAGTACTGTAGTTGGACATTGAGGGCAAAATTGCATGCATATGCACAAAAAAACCTAGTTTAAATAAATCTTCATTAAGAAGATAATACGTTGCATGCCTTAAACAATATATGACTAATTTATAATCATGGTCACTGTAGCTATTACTTGTGAGTTAATCACTGAAAGGATCACATTCTTACTGAAGTGGCATTAAAGGCTGCTCCACTACAACACTGAGATGGGTGTCAGAATAAAATGAACTAATTGACTTCTGTGAGGGAGGCAATTTGTGGGACAGTATTGTCAGGAAGTTAACCATAGATAATTCACTTTACAGTATATTCTGTGAAGCGCTTTCAGACCTCTAGTAGGCGTGAAAAGCACTATATCAAATGCAAGGATTATTATTATAGATGTAACAATCTCAGATGTAACAATCTCAGTAGCCCAGTTATTGGTTTCAATCGGGGGTACAAGGCTATGCAGGACTAATTGACTTCTGCGAGGGAAGCAATTGACAACAACAAAATTACATTTGTATAGCGCCTTTCACGTTGGGAGGACGTCCCAAGGCCCTGAAATACACATTCATTCAAATTAATGCTGAATACACAGTACAGCAGAATAAACATTTGCCATTTTCTTAGCAAGAATGCAATAAGTTTGCTATAAATAATTCATTAACTTTAATAAAGAATTAGTTACACTAACGCCATAAGGGAACGATCTTTGGAGGGTGGATTGTCCAGTAACTGTAACCTGTTCTCATCTTTAATAGATGTTCGAGGCTTGCTCATAGAACAACAACCACGGTTTTTGTCAAGAAATTGCTTTTCCCCTTAGAAAACAAGAGCACGATATGAGTATTCAATATTTCAGGGACATTGACCCCAACCATTGAAAATAACGCTTTATGGTAAGTTTTGCTTGTACTATAATAAATTAAAAATATGTTATATGCACTTACAAAGAGCTTTTCAAGAGAATACAGTATATTATCTTTTACTCCTCATAGTACTACCCCAGTGTCCTGAAACACAATGTGGAGTATATTCTACTGGTACGTTGTGTCTTTGTGCACCACGACAGAATACTGATGGAAATGTATTTACGTTGTTAGCTGTCCTTGTTCCACTTACCGAATTTCCTAAATTGGGATTTTGTTTTTGTTTTTCATACTTCAGCTCAGTAAACATGGCATGACAAACATCACGTAACATCTGTAATCTTGCGATAAGCTTCTCTGCTCCCGTGTGTGTGTGTGTGTGTGTGTGTGTGTGTGTGTGTGTGTGTGTGTGTGATCTCTGTGCTTTGGGAGACAGAATGGCATGTATATCTGAATGAGGTGAGAGAGACTTGGAAGATAAAGGAGATCTAGATGTGTGGCATGATACAGCTGTCTGGACTGATTGCACTCAGAGTCCTTTATGACTTACAGTTTAACAGGTTCTATGTTAAATATTCTTTGTGTGTTCATTATTTACTGTTACTTATTGTTAGGAGTAAAATACCTGGTTTCAGGAATCACACGTAGACCAGGTGGTGTAAAGTGCGATTTAAAAAAAAAAGTGTTTTGTCCACAAAATATAGTCACTCCACTTTGCAGGATATTCTGTGAAGCACTTTGAGACGTCAAAACAGGATAAGGCGCTGTATCAAAATGGAAGGATTATTGGAGACCTGCAGCTCAGTGGTTAGTGCACTCACCTTGCAAGTGAGACACCTGCGTTTGATTCCCAGCAGGGAAAAACCCTGGGCAAGTTTCCTTATTCCACATGCCTAATAATAATCCGTCACCCAAAAAATGGATTCACTTTGTGGCTTGAAAACTCTCCTCTTCGATGGTTCCATTGGCAGTGCCTAATCCCCTCCTCCCCTCCCCACCCCGTCTCCAGCTCTGACACAGTGACTGTCCAGCGCCTTGGGACATCCTCCTGATGTGAAAGGCGCTATACAAATGTTAGTCTGTTGTTGTTGTCTGACAATAGAAAATGGATTTGTGTCCATTTGAGATACATGAAGATACCACAAAAATGCAGAGACCTGGGATCCATCAAGCAATCTCGAAGGAGATGTACAGAACTTACATTTTGTCCCGTTATCATTGCAAATAAGGTGAAATTATTCCATTGTAGTTTATGCTTGCAGGGGACTGCTTCATTTTGGACTGAAGCTGGAGTGAAGGATATACAACATTAGAACTGACTATAGCAATACTGTAATAGGTTGCCTGGCCATCCAACTCAGACGTAGAATGTCCCACACCAATAATAATAATAATCCTTGCATATGATGTAGCGCCCTGTTAAGTCTTCAAGACCTCTCAAAGCGCTTCACAGAATATAATGTAATGTGGATGGACAATATTATAACAACAACTTGTTTGTGATACTTTCAAAGATATTGACTGTACTACGTTGGAACAAAATGGCGTACATCACTGGCCTATCTGAACGTTGCTGGCAGGATGAATTTCAGCAAATGAGGCTGTGGAATAATTGAGTTCAGTACCTACTGTAGCCCAGTACATGCTGTGAGCAGTGGTGTGAGTGCTGCTCTGCAGATGATTCATTTTCTCTCCCTCTGTGTGGAGAGAGATGTCTGAGGACGTCAAGCTGACATCAAGAACTGGAGTGGGAGAGAATGGAGTAGGAATGACTCTGTATCCCCTCACGACATGACACAATCAATTATTGTTTAGTGCTTTTATGGATGGTACGCTTTTACAGGAGTTTTTATTCATGTCGTTTTAGCATTCCGACGCGCTATCCTGTATGAAGTGAGCTACCTAAGCAACAACAAGTCGCATTTATATAGCACTCTTCACAAGGGGTAGTGTGACGAAACATTTAAGTTTGTTGTTGTTCTTTCTCACTGCTGAAGACTTCCCCCTTATTTAATACAGAATTTAGCCTGAAGGTTGGACCATTTTATAGCATTTACCGTCTAACTTAACTACCGCACAGTGACAGATATATTCCACTTGTATAGGAATATTTCACAGGCTGATTTAACTAAATGTCATTGCAGTAGGTGCAATGTGATAAAAGCTGGGATGAGATTGTGCAGACTCAAGATTCTCACCACATAGAGAATTAGAATGAATGGAGGATAGCTAGGGTTTGAGTTTGATTTCACGACTGAGTGAATTATCCAGGTTGTTTCATGAACCAAATTAAAATATGGATTATGCTGGAGACTAAGTGGGTGAAATTCCAGATACAGCATTTTTAAAGGCTTTAACATACCATGTGAAACATACAGGATTTTAGATTTTGATTCAAAACTGGTATTAACTTAATGACTAGTGTTCTGACCTGTTATTTGAAGCAGCTGTTAAATTTAACAGCGAGGCCATGAACCAGATTAATTTTGTATTGAAATTGGCTGGAACAATAACAAAATTCTTTTAGATTCAAAGTATTGGCATTAAACTCAATGCGCACATGTTCATTTCATGCACAGATCTGTCCACGCATTGGGACGTTGATAAGATGCGGAAAGCGCTATATCAAATGCAAGGATTATAAAGTTAAATCGGGAGACAAAGAGTAAAAATGTGGTTGTGAAATTTGTGTCTTTGTTGACTTTAATACGTAGCAATTTCTAGTAGGATTTCCTATTAAGGAAATGAATCAATCCTGTTGACTTGAAGGAATGCCACTCCAATGCAATCTCTTCAGTCAATCCACTTTAGAAGAACAATAATAATCCTTGCATTTGATATGGCACCCTATTGCGTCTTCGAGATGTCTCAAAGAGCTTTGCAGAATACACTGTGAAGTGAATTGACTGTATATTGTGCAGGCAAAATGTGGCAGCCAATTGTGCACAGTGGTGTCCCACAAACAGGCGTGGATTGAAGTGAATCATTCAAAAAAAAATTGAATTATTACCCACGAAAAGCGATCTGCCAAGTGACCAACGACTGGGTTCCTACTTACTGCTAGGTAAACAGAGGGATAGAGTATGGAAATGTATATCCAACATTTTGCCCTGCTGGGAGTCAAACCCAGGTCTCTCACTTGTGAGGAGAATTGAGGATTCAATTCAAGATCCTGGTCCTGACATTCAAAGCCCTCCCTGGCCTCACCCCACCCTACCTCTGCGACCTCCTAACCCCCTACCAACCTGCCCGCTCCCTCCGCTCAGCAGTACTCCAGCCTGCTCCATGTCCCCCGACCTACCTCACCATTGGCGGGCGAACCTTCAGCCACTCTGCCCCTGACCTCTGGAATTCCATCCTGCAGTCCCTCTGCCTCGCCCCCTCCCTAGCTTCCTTCAAGACCCTCCTCTCAACAGTCCCATTGGTCACCCCAAATTCCCCCCTTTCCTTCCGTCCTCCCCGTCCCCAGCCCGGGTCTGAAACATTGACTGTCCTTGGGATGTCCTCCTGACGTGGAAGGTGCTATACAAGTGTAATTTTGTTGTCGTTGAACCGAGTGCTCTAACCACCGAGCAACCGGACTCCACTTTGCAGTGTATTCTGTGAAACGCTTTGAGATCTCGAAGACGCGATCAAGTGCAATATCAAACGCAAGGATTATCATATTATTACTTTCAGATTCTTCTTTCAATGTGTTTACCACACTCCGGCGCCTCCCTGTTAAGGAATCTGGTTCGAATTGTGCCATAAATTATTGTAGACGGCATGTTACAGGTTAGAGTTCTTCGCCTTCTGGGGCAGGTGTTTAAGCGTGGAGGGTGTCTGTTAACATTCCAGCAAAAATCATCTTTGTGGCAACAAAGAAATCGGGCGTCACAATGCTGGAGACAGAAGAGCAATAGTATCAACCTGTCTCCAAGCATGGCAACGAAAGCACTCACCACCGATCAATGAAGGCAGCATCTCACAAGAGATGGTTGATCTGTTAGTGAGCGAGTTATTTAGATTTCACCGACAAGCAATACTGAAGACTCTTAAGCCTACCTCAGAAAACAATTACAGAGCTTTGTGACCCGATGTGTAATAAATCACACAGTGGAGTGAGCACAACAGTGTCGGCAGGGACAAAGCTCACTGGAGCGCTGAACTTTTGTGCATTTGGTTGATTTCAGGGCTCTGTGGGTGGCTCGGGAAAGGGTTAATCAATTTTCCGTGCATACGGTCATTTGTCAAGTCACCAGCGATTTGTATTCCACAGGAGCTTAAATTAAATTTTGTGAAAGAATTGACTACCAGGTGGAATAGCAACATAATTTCTTCAAAATTGCCATAGTTCCCACAGTGCAAAGAGTCGTTGACTGCACATACATTGTTACATGTGCACTCACTCGAAACCCAATGCCATACCTAAGTAGAAAAGTAAAAATAATAATCCCTCCCAAAAAAAACAATACTAAATGGGTCATTTCAATCCACGACTGTTTGTGGGGACGCTGCTGTGCGCAATTGGCTGCCGCGTTTCGCCCACCGATATACAGTTAATTCACTTTACAGTATATTCTGTGAAGTGTCTAGATGTGAAAAATGCTATATCGAAAGCAAGGATTATTATCATAACCCATGTTCCAAATTGTTTGGATGGCCCAGGAAAGCATCAAGGGTGACGAGGAATAATGGTGCCCAGGACATGTTTGAAGACTGAATCTACTGTTTTAATTGCAACCTCTGGCTTGTGAATATCAGATGGCGAAAGCTTCATATGCCACAGCTGGTTTGGGATTTCCAACTCACCAGTCATGGATTTTTGCAGCAACTTACGTTTCTGATATTGTACAAAATGTACCATCACTGGCAGTTGGCTTACCCATGATATAATTCCCATTAGTTGTGAAAAGAAACAGATAACATAAGTTCATACATAATTGAGTAGCTGGCTAAAAAAAATGCAGAGCCAACAATAGCAATTTATGTGCAATATAAAGAAATGCATTATTTACATTGTGTTCCTGGTCTCTGTACACTATGGTGAATGCTTGCTTTTTCTGTGGGGTATCTTGCTGTGTGATGTCAATACTTCATCAAAGAGACTTTGAGAGATTTATTGAAAGACTTATTTTTGCGCAATCACCCATGCATTTTCACTTGGATTTATTTTTACCGTCAACACTTCCCAGTGGAAATACAAACATAGGGTGTGGGCAGAGTATTATTGATATTGTACTGAGCACGCAATGCTAAAGTTTTACTGTAGTATAACCAAGACCTTTACTGTACCTTGCTCAACTTTGGGAGAAAAGTGTGCTTGTTCTTTTTGATGGTAAATACATGACAACCTGCCTACAAGTTGTCATTGTATGTTTACCCCATTGCTTCAACCGATTTACATGTTGGGAAATTGCTCAGAAATAAGATGTGCAGGTGCTTACCAGGGAAACAACATAGAATTAACAAGGGGCTCAACACAGACATGGCTTTGGTCATATTCAAAAAAATAAATGGACTAACAAGAAGTGAGACATGTCTACCCAATGCCAAAACCATTGGAGATTTGGACAGATTTGCTGGATCCTAAAAATGTAATACAGTACTGTACTGTAAATTGAAATAGCTACACACATACTAAATCATATCAGGAAGGTTTATGATAAAATAGAAAGAACAAACTTAGTAGGATAATAATTAGTAGGAAACAACTCTGAACCTGATTATCATAGCACCACTGCAATGTTTTTTATTGACTAATGGTGAGAATGTATATTTAAGTTATAGTGTTCGGAATATGAATAAAAACAATTTAGCAAACCAGGTATGCATATTTATTAACAGAAGATGCCCCCAAATCAGATGAAAAGTATGAATTACTTCAATAAAAAACGAACGGCGGTACAGAATTCAGGATTTGTGGTTTGGTAGATTTTTTGATTTTGTCCTTACAAATACTGAGTGGTTCCTCTTCAAGCAATAAAAAGACTGGAGTTCTCAAACAGAAAACAGGTATGCTACATATCCTCTGCTTCATAAATATGGATGGTATGGTGATTTGAGTTTGATTTCACAGAGAAGGGTGACTGTGGATGGAAATAGAGATTTACTGTATTACTTCAAGTACATTCTGCTGTTTTGTTACACAGCAATCAGTCATACTTATACCAGTTGATAAGTCCAATTACTGTACTTTCATACGTAGCCCTGCAAAATAATACTACCTTACCTTGACCATCATACTTTACTCACATTCCTGTGCCATGCGTCTGAAATGAGCTGTATTGAAAGAGTATAATTCTTTATAGTGGTATGTGCTGAAAGGGATAATGTTTCAAGTGGTCTCAAATTGTTTATGTAATGCTATGTTTATGCTGCTGTCTTGGCCAGTATGGTGGCTACTGTACAATCCTCAGTCACGAATGTCATGGTGTCAGTTCTGAGGAAAGGACCCTCAGCAATCAGAGATAAAATACTTTCCCACACTTTATCGACAACCAGCCTGAAATCCCACCTTATTTTAGCGTGCAGGAACATTTTGTCTTACCATGCAAGATGGCAAGAACAGTGTGAAGCGCGAAATAAACAATGAAATTAGGATATTACGCAACTTTGGCAGAACAGCTGGGTTTCCATCCCTAGAAAGAGATTTTTAAAAATATTCCAACAATAGGAATTTTGCCCATTTCCATAATGTTACATGCTTTAGATCACCTACTTTCAGGATGAACCACCTCCTCGCCACCAGCACTCCCGTCACAGACAATCTCCCTGTGGGTTACTTTGCAGCCTTGTATCTCATGACTTATGATCACTGGAAAGAACAGTAAAGTGTAATAGCCATAGTTGATTGCATAAATACATCAGCAGCATCTAAGACCTTTTTGTTTAGAAATATTCCAGCCTTCGGCAGTGCTTTCTGCTGACTTGCATTATCTCTCCTGATGCGGATGATGGTGTTGTTTTCACTTTTAATTTGATTAATATTGATTCCTGCCGAACATAATGAGCACGAGAGGACAGTGAAAGGGAACGGTAGGATCATTTGGAACTTGATGGAACGAAGCGAGGAACGGGCATGAGACCTGAGGCGGGATGTGGCGAAATGAGACAAAGTGAAATGAAGTGAGGTGGGTGATCAAATGGGATTGGGAGGAGATAGCAGAGGATCTGTAGGGTGGGCTGCTGGACAGTTGAGCTGAGAAACTGATTAGATTAAACGGACACGGAAGGTGATCATATCGTACCCGTGATTGA
This sequence comes from Hydrolagus colliei, assembly GCA_035084275.1. Classification (NCBI taxonomy): domain Eukaryota; kingdom Metazoa; phylum Chordata; class Chondrichthyes; order Chimaeriformes; family Chimaeridae; genus Hydrolagus; species Hydrolagus colliei. The sequence goes on along the minus strand of CM068749.1, from coordinate 20,389,531 downwards.
GCAATGGAGCCCCAACGCGAAGGTTTAAAATAATAGATTTAGTAATGTATCCACATTAAATAGATGATTTTTTGTTGTTAGATAGTTAGAAAATGGTCCTCAATAATCCTGAAGGCTTGCCTTATTTAGAGCACACTTTCTATCAACTAATCCTATATCACGAGGTTTAGAGCACCCAGATCTCAAATTATCATCGGCCGTGCCTTCAGCCACTACGCCCCGAGGCTCTGGATCTCCCTTCCTCACTCCCTTCGCCTCGCCCCCTCTCTTCCCAGCTGAAGACCTTTCTCTTCAACCGCGCCTTTGGTCGCCTTTCTACCCCTGCCCCTGGCTCGGTCCCGGGATCCGCTATTTTGAAGCGCTCTGAGACGCCGTCTGGCGTGGAGGGTGCTGTATAAATCAAAGTTGTTGTTGTTGTTGTCGTCGCTTCTTGTGCTGTCAGTAAGCACAGCGACATAAGAACATAAGAAGTAGGAGCAGGAGTGGGGCATTTGGCCCTTCGAGTCTGCCAAGCCTTTTAATCAGATCACGGCTGATCTTCTCTCCTCTTCTATCGAAATGGTTATAATAATAATGATAATAATCCTTGCATTTGATACAGCACTTTCACGTCTTCTAGACGTCTCAAAGCACTTCACAGAATATAGTATAAAGTGAATTGACTGTACCTTTATGGATGAAACGCGGCAGCCAATTGCGCACAGCAGCATCCCACAAACAGTCGTGGATTGAAATGATCAATTTATTGTTGTTCTTTTTTGCAGGGATTATTATTAGGCATTTGGAGTAAGGAAAGTTGCCCAAGATTTCGCCCCGACCAGCCTGGATTCGAAACATAGGTCTCACGCTTGAAAGGTGAGTGCTCTAACCACTGAGCTACAGGAGCTCCACAGTTAATTATTGAGGGGACGCTGATAATACTTGGAATTTCAATTGCCTCCAGTGACAGTAACAAATATGTCACAGCTGCTTTCATCAACAGATCATTGCTCCATCTTGCCCCCCTCTCTCCCTTCTTCAAGTCCTGCCTGAAACCTTCCATTTTGACGATGCTTACCACCCCCTTCCTCACCCTGTCTTCAGGCTCTGCCACTGTTAAGATCGCCAAGATGCTAACCTGCATGGAGAGTGCTATATAAAAGTAAAGGCTGTTGTGATTGTAGTATCTTGATCTTGCATCAAATACAAACATCTTAAACAAGCTGGAATGACTTGCAACTGAGATTGTGAAGAAGATCAAGAGAACCGTCAAAATATTAATGAAGTTCCGATCTGTATTGGATTCTTTTGATCTTGATAATCTGTACTTTTTCCTGTACTGCATTCATGAAACATTATTGGTTCATTTCCTTTTATCATTTTAACTCAAGTGAAAATGTCATGCAGTGCCTTTTCCATATAATTCATTGTCTCATGGACTGTTTTTTCAAGTGACATTAATCTGTTCGGTATGACCCATATAACAGCAGCAATAATGGTGCCTAATGTGTATAGTGGTAAATGCAATTTGATTTCAAAGAGCTGTTCTCCATCTTTATTCTCCGTGCATAAAAATCCAAGTTTCTTAATGGTGAGTGAGGCCTTGTGGGCATAGCATTTTGAAGACATGTTTATGTTATATGGACCATATTTGAGCATAGGAGATAAATTTCAATGATATGCAATCGTTGCAGTGGTTTTCCCTGAGTTAAACACTTAGAAACGAGAATGCTAACCCATTAATAAATAGCTAATCCAATGCAACCATCAGCGCAAAGCACATGGTACGAGAATAGCTTAAAGGGTTCCAACGAGACATTAACAAGCTTTTTGCAAGATGCTTTCACAATGCACTGAAATGTTCTCAGCCCAGCAGATAAAACTGGATAATGATTATGACATTTACTGGAGTCTAACCAATGGTTATTCTCTCTTGTTAATGCAATTGCAACATTACATTATTTTTATTGAACAGCATAATAGGGCCCAGAATCTACTCAAAACATTAAACGGTTGTGTACGTTGGAGGCAAACATTGCTTGTGGCCTTTCAAACTCAGAGCAAATACGTTACTGTTTTATTTTATTAAACTCAAGTCCTGTATCAATATTCTAGACAGTCACTATGCTGTCAGACTGTGCTTCTTTTAAAGAAACGTCAAACACGCTGGGAGACAACGCTCATATTGTTTGTTGATTTTGAGAAATCCCTGAATTGCTGCAAGCATTTGGGAGATTTCATACTTACCAAAGCTTCAAAACTAAATGTGTTTGAAGAGCTGAATCTCATCCAAACCAAATTTATCTCTTCACCATTTAAAGAAAGCAAATTTGACATTGTGATGTCGATCTGTGATCTTATTTGCACGTACTGTTTCCCAGTATTTCCAGCTAAAACCTAATCCTGAGATTGTGAAAAGGAGGGGTGGGGCGGGGGGAAGTTTGAGACTGGGAATTGTAAATGGCAAGCAGAAGAATTCTAGACTTTTTCCCAAGGGTACGAAGGCTACCTCTGATGTTCTAAACAAATTAATTTAATATTGTAATAATAATAATACTCCTTGCATGTGATATCATATCCTTGAGGCACTTCAAAGTACACTACTTCACAGAATATTCGCCCACAAATATATTTAGTCAATTCACTTTACAGTATATTCTGTGAAGCGCTTTGGGACGTTGATAAGATGTGGAAAGCGCTATATCAAATGCAAGGATTATTATTATATTATTATTATACAATATAGTGTCGAGTTAATTCACCGCATATTTTGTGGACAAAACCCCTACAAAATATACAGACACCAGTTAGAAACATGAAAGTATCTGTGAAAAACCAATTCAATGAAGTGAGAGCTGATGTGCTCAGTAATGTTTGAAAACCATCCATGTTTGGCCAATGGAGCTACACACACCAGATGTATCGACCCATAGGAACATTTGGATTGCCCTTTCAGATTTGGGGATTTGTAAACAGAAAATACAAAGTAGTTCTCACAGTGTTTAATCGTGGGCGAGTATAATTTCTGCAATTTCTCATATTGATATAAAGACATTTCCTGTTTGCAAGTCCATGGATAATTATACAAAAATGCAAAATAATGGATTACTGGAAAATTATAATAATAATAAATAATCCTTGCATTTGATATAGTGCTTTTCACATTCTCCAGATGTCTCAAAGCACTTCGCAGAATATACTGTAAAGTGAATTGACTGTATACAGTATATGTGAGCGAAACGCGGCAGCCAATTGTGCACACCAGTGTCCCACAAACAGTCGTGGATTTAAATGACCAATTTTTTTATCATTTTTTTGGGGGGGAGCGATTATTCTTAGGCGTGTGGAGTAAGGAAACTTGCCCAAGGTTTCTCCCTGATCTGCCTGGTAATGAACGCAGGTCTCATGCTTGTAAGGCAAGTGCTCTAACCACTGAGCTGCAGGAGCTCCACAATTATGTGGTCTTATTTGAAGCTTCATTGGTAAGCTATTCTGATGATATACCGTTTGTTGGACACTGTCGTGCACGATTGGTTGCCGCTTATTTGGGTAAGTTCATAATATAGATTCTTACTCTTAGATTGTCAGTCATCACCCATCTTGTATCTGCCAAGCTCGTCTCAAAAGGCTCCTTAAATGGTGAAAAGGGATCAACATTATTTGCAGACCTTCACCTATATCTATAATAACGGTGTGATACTCATCTGCAGCAACTTGCTAAAGGAGCTACTCAGAATTCCGAACTGGATAAGCCAGAGGCGAGCTTCGCCTCTGGCTTCCAGCTAAAACCTAATCCTGAGATTCCTTTTCAACCCAAAGAAAATATAATGCCATCTTTGTACATTAAACTGGGCAAGACATTTTATCTCTTACACCAGATATCTTAGAAGTACCTGATTCACTTACTTAAAAGGCAGAAATATTCGAGCTGTTAAGAAAAGCAGAAGGATTTTGTAACCGCAGGGTGGTGTTGCTGTATGCAAGCACAAGTTTTTTTTGTTTTTTTTTAAACGAGAAAATAAACATTTATACATAATCATGTACAACTGCTTCTATTTTGGCTGCTAACTATCTGAAAGGTTCTAGAGAAATTGGGATGAAATGACCTGTGCCTTGCTCTCTCTGATTGCGCTGTACAAGGTTCTTTACTCCCAACCTTATTAATAATCATTGCATTTGATACAGTGCCTTATCAAGTTGCTGAACTGTCTCAAAGTGTTTCAGAGCTATTTTATTAGAAAGTGTAATGACTGTGCATTTGTAGTCAAATAGAGCAGTTGATTTTCACACACAAACAACCACCGAGTGAATAACCAATTTTATCTGGAGGATTATTGGCCAGAGCAAAAAGAACCCACCAAACTATAACAACAACAATCAAATTACACTTGTATAACGCCTTTCATGTCAGGAGGACATCCCAAGGCACTGGAAACTACAGTAATAATAATAATCCTTGCATTTGATAATAGTGCTTTTCACATCTTATAGATGTCTCAAAGTGCTTCACAGAATATCCTGTCGATTTGACTGTATATTTGTGGGCGAAACATGGCAGCCAATTGCACACAGCAGTGTCCCACAAACAGTCACGGATTGAAATGACCAATTTTATTATTGTGTTTTTTTTGGACGGATTATTATTAGACATGTGGAGTTAGGAAATTTGCCCAAGGCTTCGACCTGACCTGGAATTGAACCCGGGTCTCTCGCTTGCAGCTCGAACCACTGAGCTGCAGGACTCCATATAGAAACTCTATACAGAAACTCGTTCTTGTATATCAGATGATGTCCCCACTGTATGTATATATATATATACACAGTATATTTAAATGATACAGGAATTAGAGATAGAGACAGCACTTGCTCAAAATTTCATTGACCACCTGAACCGACCAGTCTTCTCATCATTTTTAATCTTTTGAACTGGCTTGAAGGACAACGCCTTTACTCTTAGTAATTTATATCCATGGCAACTATGGTAGCTGATTTTGCCATTTGTTAGGTTCTCTCCCCAGCCCAATTGTCCTGTCTCCCTGTTAATTAGAGCTGAATTTTACAACTGAAGAAATTAATTGGGTTCAAGGTTTATCTAGTTAACTGCATGATTCTCTCCCTTGTGAAACTGAAGTGACAAACGCATGCAACAGCTACATTTTATTTGATGCTGCTTTTCTCAATGGACATCTTGCTGATATTGACAATTCAAGGTGTTTTAAAATGGTAGAATTGCAGTGTAAAGAGGCCAATTCATCAAGACCAAGATATTGACCAGGAAACCAACATGGGAGAGCGTCACCGAATAAGGTCAGTGCAGTGCCGATCATCAATAAGGTCACCACCCCATAAGAAAGTGGCTGGAAAATGTTTATGCTGTGTGTGTGTGTAAACGAAAAACTGCAAGGAGATCCTCTGGTTCATTGACAGGAACAGATGTCAGGAAACCTGAGGATCATGTGGGCTAAACAAATAATTGCACAAAAATAGGAACACATACACAAATCCAAATATTGTAGAATGCATTATTTGTCATCTTCACATGTCCACGCGAGTAATCCATTGGATTTGTTTACATAACAATTGGCCTATCGAGTAGGTGGTTAAGATATGTTTCATTGTCAGCAACAGCAGCTGGGCAAAGTAATCATAATATATATGCAGATACCGTCGCAGTTGTCTTGTGCAATTGGTGGGATGTTATCCACAAATACAGTACAATCATACACAAAATGTGTGGCTGATGGCAGCTGAACTGGCACAGGAGATAAGACTATTTGAATGATTGTTTAATGAGTTTGCCTCTTATCACTTGTGCCCAAGTGCACACATTCTATCCTCCTTCAGGCTCCTTCAGACTCCTTCCACTAACGCGCAGATTTGTTGTTCCTTTGTAAATGTGTTGATGGTTGCAGCTCATAATAACAGGGCCGTGCAGCATGGAGCGATCCACAAAAGCGTTTGCAGGCTTTGAGTGACTCATACTCTAGTTCAAAATAATGGGATGCCTCATTTATGTTCAGTTACTGAGATTGGAAAAATCGGTACCCTAAAGCTTTTAATTGCATACATCATCAATGGCTGGCGACTGTATTCATAATACAGTGGAGATACAGTGTCAACTGTCCTTTTTGTGCAACTGGTGGGATGTAATCCATGATACACTCACAAAAAGGCGGCATTATGTTTCACAATTCATGACATGCACAATCACACAAGTACAGGAGAGTCTGTTCAACCTTTGAGTTGTTTCTTTGTACAGTGAAAACTTTGGACAATTCTCTTACAAACGGGGGTAGTCTTCAGGAACTTTATCACAATGATGGCAGATTGGGTTCGACTGAAAAAAGCCATTTGGCCCATTCGATCCCACCGTTCCTGAATTCCCATCCAACGATCCTACCGTTACAGCATCAAGTTGTTTCGTGAATGAATCCAACTTCCTGGCCTCAATCACCCTTCCTGGTAACACACTCCTGTCATAATTGACATACAGTCAATTCACTTTATGGTATATTCTGTGAAGCGCTTTGAGACGTCCAGAAGACGTGAAAAGCGCTATATCAAATGCAAGGATTTTTATTATTATTTATCCTCTGGTGTATGCCCTGTCATTGTCTTGTGTCTCTTATTCTGCCTCCTTTGTGTATCTGAAGTGTTAGCATTCTGGATATACTTTCTCACTCCCATTTAGAATTTGATATACCTGTAATAGTCAATGTATCTCTTTTCCAAGTAAAGGGCCCCAGGTTATCTAAACATTCCTCTATTTCTGGGGCACAATCTTGATGGTCAGCTCCCTTACCTTGTAAGAACACAACTGTTCATTCACTGTAGCCTGGGTTTCAGCCTGACAAAAGCACCGCACATGTTGAGAATGACCTATGAGGATCTAAACTCAACCAATTTTGCAAAATCCATTCCAGCATCCTTTTTGCCTGGTTTATTGCTGCCTCACATTGTTTTGGCACGCTGAGTGATGAGTAACCTAACAACCCTAGGCTTCTTTCTTTACTTCATCGGCAACAGCTATTCCATCAGTTCACGTACAAGTTTTCCTTGTAAGATCTTTGCTGCCTCTTTTGATTCCATAGTTCACCCCCAACTTAAGTTATCTGCAAATCTATGAAGGTTAAAAGGAGCTTCACGGGATATAATGCAAGTGGATTGACTTGTTTTATGGGCGAAATGCACAACTTATTATTACAGTATTATTATTATTGCTATTTATTATTGATAAAGGTTTAGTTCCTGGCACTAATGGCGAAAGGAGATTGGTTGTGTGTCAGCTAGGCTTTGGGTTTGAATCTCATGTTGGTACTTGAACTCATAGCCTAAGATGATAGTAATCCTTGCATTTGTTATAGCTACTTGTCACAACTTCGAGAAGTCTCAAAGCACTCCACAGATTATTACTGTATATTTTGTGAGTGAAACACAGCCGCACAGTAGTACCACACAAACAGTTGTGCATTGAGTGACCAAATTAGTGGTGTCTGATGTGTGCATGTGTGTGTGTGTGTATATATATATATATATAAAACTGATGCTTATAAATCCCTGCTTATCTAGTGCAGCCTTATGTATGATTCCCTGCCAAGCCAGCACGGTGTGATGTATCAAGTCTCTGCTGCACTAATAGGTTGCGATGTGTGTGAATCCCTAAGAGTTGTGGATGCTCTTTCCAGGATTGCACTGCGAAAGGGTTCAAACCACATCTCAGATTAATAGGAGCTAAATTTTGCACCCACCAGCAAGAGAATTAAACAATCACTCCAGTTTACTGTGAATATAAGCAGCCCTGAAACCAGTTATTGTTGAGATCAGATGTGCCTCAACATCCGAACTGTTATTTTTTTCCCATGACCTTAATCATTTCTATAGTGTGTTGCATATTTCTATCTTCCGTATCGCTACGTCAGGTATCGTGGCCGTGTTTCTCTTTTAAGTTGACGTCAGTTAGCGCCGTTCTTTGAGGGCAGTATTGTGCTTTTGCAGTGTTAAACGAATGGTAACTCTCTCGGAATTCATTTCACTTTGTATCCTAAGCAACCGTTGCTGAGAGGAATTCTTCATCTTCACCGTCTGTTCCGGATTGGAACTCAATTCCCCGAGGTGAACGATGCATATTCGCCCTGTCAGTGTTAAGCGTTGTGTCACCCAGTCACCCATCTGGACCACCGATCTCTCCACACAAGACTCTCACACTCGCTGCTAGCATGTATTCTATCACACCGGCTTGTTGAGTATTCTGTTTATTACAAGTGTTGTGTATGATCCATTGTTCAGTTACCCTGCTGTGCTTTTTTTTCCCACACATTTTATGTATTGAGTATCCAATTTATCACATTTTCCGTGTTCCCTACATTGTATATCACACCTGCTGCATCAAGTGCTCTGGTTCTCATTAAGCTTTCGGTTTCCTTTGTGCAGTTGTTATACAGTGGTTTCAGATGTAGCATCAAACAGCTAGCATTGATGTACTTCAAGCCTACGAACACCAGCAAAATATTTTTGTGTGGATGTAATGCCAACATTCGTGCATGCATAAAATATGATTGAAAAATTATTTATTTGATCTCCTCTATCCACCTACACAATGTTGGGCGAGTTTTCCTTACTCCACATGCCTCCGCAGTAAGTGGGATCCCGGTTGTCAGTTGATTGGGCGAACCCTTTCCGGGAGTAATCACCCCTGCAAAAAAACAAGTAATAATTGGTCACTCAATCCACGACTGCTTGCGGTATAATGTGTGCAATTGGCTGCTGCGTTTCGCCCACAAAATAGACAGTTCACAGTATATTCTTTGAGATGTCCGGAAGCCTTGATAAAGCGCCATTTCAAATGCAAGGAATAGTATTATAGCCTTGGCAAAGACTGGGATATCACACTTGGATATCTTGGAAGACTTGGAGTTGCTTCGAGAGGTGAACTTGTAATGTAAAAGTGGTATCACTTCTTGACTATTCTGTTTACGATGTGCTTTTAGTATGTTGTTTATCACACATTCTGTCCAGTATTCTGGTTTTCACACTGACTGGTGAATATCCTATTTATCACTCTGTTGCTTATTTATCACCTACTGCACCAAGTATCCAGTTTATTTGTTAGTCTGTTAAGTATGCTGTTTCTCTCGCTCACTCGCCGCATTAAAAATTCTATTTCTTTCACTTACGGTAGATTTTATTTTTTTGTAATCCAGAGGGATGGTGAATAGAACTGCAAAATCCATATGGTAAATGAAAATATCATGCTGTTGCAAAGTGGCATGCTCTTCAGAAGATAAAGATGAGTGTCACAGTAGAGTGTACGTATGTCAGTACGTGTGTGTTTGTGTGTGTGTGTGTGGAGTGGGGTGGAGGGTGGTTGGGCGATGGATCCGCATCAAAATTAACTTGTGCCCTTTTGTAAGTGACTGATGCTTTCACTGCGTGTAAATGGGGACACATCTATTCTACACCATCATCATTGTTCAATCCAATGGGTACCCGGCTTAATAAATAATTTTTTGAAAAGGTCAGAGAAAAAAAAAAACTCCCATGATTTGACTGCCTCCAAGGTAACAGCAGCTCAGATTCAGTCCGCCTCATAGATCAACTGGATTTGAGTGAAATCATAAACAGTTCCATTGCCCTCTGACTCAGTGTTTTGAACAATTCCTCAGCTCCTTTTCTCCCTACACAGTGGACTGAGGTAATGCAGTTTAATTATGATTAATGCAACCTCTTTCACTCCTTTCCTCTTTTCTCCTCCGACGATAATCATCTGGTAGTTTCACTCTGCGCACTAACATGAAACAATTAAATCTTGAATTGCTAAGCATCCCTGCGGGGAATATTTGTTCTCGTTTTTTTATGACTTTGACAAAACGCGATGCATTGCCGGATGTTAGGAATCGGTACAGCGCTAAAGCAGGTGATGATACTTCTGTGAAGTGATTTCAAATATATGAAATGGGGAGAATGAGAGCCTTTAGGGTTTAGGTTGTCATCTTTAGTTGGTGAAAAAATGGCCTGTTAGTGTTCTGAGCACTGACTGCAAGGCTAATGAGGGAGAAATTGAATTGTTATGCATGGCTTAGTCTGAACTGTAATTACACTTTTTTGTGTCGTTTTTTTTTCTCAAGCTAAATAGCATGCCTGTCTCTTACAATGGATGCAACCCCAATCAACACCATCTAGTATTGGAATTATTGCCGATCGATCGCTAATGCTAGTAACCAAATCCACCTTCAAATCTTTTAATAATTAATAATAATCCTTACATTTGATACAGCACCTTATCACGTCACTGAGATGCCTCAAAGCGTTACAGCAAAAGTGAATTGACTGTATCTTTTGTGTGGGGAATGCATATTCATAGTTGCAGTCTTAAGCAAATATTGTAAACTAAAGCACAGAAATGAATTGCGTTTAAGCTTTGTGTTAACTGAGAAGCAGATCTGTGAAAATCTGGTTGCTTGAATGAATAATAGTAATACTAATCCTTGCATTTGACATAGTGCTTTTTGCATCTCCTAGAGCGCTCAAAGTGCTTTACAGAATATACTGTAAAGTGAAGTGACTGTATATTTGTGGGGGGAGAAACGCGGCAGCCAATTGTGCACAGCGGTGTCCCACAAACAGTTGTGTATTGTGTCATCAAATTTTTTTTTTTTGAGGGATTATTATCCACGCAAAACCGATTCACCAATTGACGAACAACTGGGTTCCTGGATACTGCTGGGAAGCAGAGACATTTAGATTATGGAACCTTGCTCGATATTTTGCCCTGTTGGGAATCAAACCCAGGGCTCTCGCTTGCGAGGCGAGAGCTCCAACTACTGAGCTACAAGACTCCACAGTTTAGATTTGGAGATCCAGTCAGACAAAACCAAGCGTTCTGACGGAGGGCCGTGGACCCGAAACGATAACTCACTTTCCCTTTCTCCGTAGATGCTGCCTGACCTGCTGAGTGTTCCCAGACATTTCTGTTTTGGTTTCAGAACCAAACATTCAACTGGATGAATATTTTGTGAGTGTCATGGAGGATCTATTCCTTCAAGTTATAAGGCTATTGTAGCTCCATCTGCCGCAATGTGTACAAGGTGGAATGGAATGACAGCAATGAAGAGAGCATGGCAATACTTCCAAATTTATGATTGGAAAGTGCCACCTTTTCTGTTACTGCTACTCTACTGTTTCTCGGCATCAGCCTCCGAGGAGACTTTGTATGTGGACTGTCCGTTTCTTCCCCTTTGATCTACATGACTGTGGTACGTTTGTGCTCTGACTTCACAGACGGGTTGTGACCCAGGCAAACAATGATGCCTTTGTTTTCACTAGAAAATGCGGGTTCTGCCTGCATTGCCATCATGTCTCTCAGAAGGCGGATATTATGGCACAGACCAGCAGATTGAACAGTAAATCAAATACTGGTTTCACTTACAGATTTATTTGTCACCATCTGCCTGTTAAGATGGATATCAATGATTCCAAGAAACTCTTTTCAAAAAAAAAAGAGAGAGGCAACTATTTTCCCAGAGTCCCTGCCAACAGTCCTGGCCAACAATCCTCCAAGTCAATTAATTATCCACCTTCATAGATGTTTGTTGGAGCTTGCCGGGAGCAAACAGCTGCCCTGTGCGCCTACAACACAGTCACTACACTTGACATTGAGTAAATTGTTTGGGGGCATTTGGACGCATTTAAGGCGCTGTAATATTTAGAGAATGTATCTTTTTCGCTTCAAATGTGGATCAAAATTGACAAATTGCTCTGAGCAAATTCCAACCAAATGATCACAATTAGTTTCTTGGAAAATATATCACTTTCCCCTTTTTCAGTAGTTTCCAAGCTAGTCAATCCTACCCACTTGGTGACATGTTGAGATAGGTCAATTGGTTCAGCAACATACCTGGGATTGAAAGGTATTAGGTTTGAGTACAAGTGGGGTCCGGTCCCACTTTTGAAGTTGATTTAAAATGAGTTTCCTATATAATAAATATATTCTCTTGAGCAGGGAGTAAGTGGGATCTCCCTGGGCTAAATTGGCTTTGAAGAGGTTGCATTAAACAGACAGATTTGGAGATTACAGCCTGCAAAACCCAATCCCTAATGGATACACGCCTGGGCAATTATCATCTTTTCCAGTCACTATTTTAGAACATAATTTGCTGTGTTGCTCTTTTTGTGTGTTAACCCTTCAGTGTTGATCTCGACTGCTTTGCATGCTGGAAGTAACCTCAAACGGCTCCCAATATTAAAATGATTGCAAATGATTTCCAACAGAAAAATGATGAGCGTGAAGAGCGGGATTTTATGCTTCCTGCCACAGCATGGCATTCACTGACGGCTGAGAGAATTTTATACACAAAAGCCACAAGGCATATACAGAGAGATCCACTGACCAGCACAAAAGGATGGTTATTTTTTGCAATGTTTTATCATGTTAAAAAAGAGCTACTTTGGACTGGAAACCAAATCGTAATGCTAAGTACAGGAGTAGAATTAATTTCAATTTGAAGCAATCTCTTGGTGTCTTTGCCAGTGAGTTTCAAGGAGGATTCACTTTGCCTAAATCAGGATTTATGATTCATTTTTGGGTTGGTTCAGCATCATTTTTGCATTCAGTCTAAGCAACCATCACTGGAGAGATAGAACATTATTGCACAAAGAATTATTGAAAAGCACTAATGGACTTTGTTTCTTGGTATGTATGAGAGCTGATTGAATAGCTCTGTCTGTATGGTTGCTGTATAAACTATAATTCAATAGTAGTAATGGACAGAGTGTGTGCTTACTGCATAAAGCCTAATTGAATAGCAATAATGGATTGTGTGCATTACTGTCTACCGTGTAACTGGTTTAGCAGCATTGAACTGTGTTGCGAGCAACTTTGCTGAAGTACAATTGGACTGAAATAATGGACTCTATGTGTTACTATCTATAAAGTGTAATTGAGGAGCAATAATGGGTTATATGAGTGTAATTCTTTGCAAGGTATGAATAAGCACTAATAAACTGTGCATGTTACTGTCAATGAGGTATAATTAAAAAGCAGCAATAAACTCGGTGTGTGTGTGTGTGTCTGAAAGAGAGAGCGAGTCACTATCTGGATGATAGAAGTCTAGGTTACTATTTGAAAAGTGGAACTGAATAACAGTAATGGTCTGTATTTTTTAATACTGTGTTGTGGCGTTAAGTTTATCGACAGTGATGAGATAGATGCGTTATTAACCTTCCCAGGGCTTTTGCGATATGTGGCTTATCTACTATGGTTTGTAAATGCTCCTTGGTGGTGAATCCACCCGGCATATACTTGTGCACCGTCTCATTTACAGAAACTGACATCAACGATATTGGCACCATGACTGCTTCTCCCATCAATAACAGTGTATCAAATTATTCTTTCACAAAGGCACAAGATAAATATCTAGATGGGATTGAGTTGGGAGGTTAGAATTTACAGGCTGAGATAATCAAATACTCCACAGAATGTGATGCTTCTTGTCGTGTTGGAACAGGGCGGTTGAGGGGGTGGGGCGCGGAGAGTGGTCTGGATGGAATGGTGAAATTCTGGGAATCGATCGATGTTCATTTGATTACATTTGAAAGTTAGGAAAAATTGATGCTAACACTTCTCTCAGGAGGTTAAGTGAATGATTGTCCATAACTGTAAATGTTTGCAAGTAGGACGAGGCTTGATTGACCAAATGGCCATGTTTTGCTCCGTGTTTTCGAATCACAACATGTGAACAGATTTGAATGAAGTGGAGTCCTGTAGCTCAGTTGTTAGAGCACTCGCCTTACAAGCGAGAGACCTGGGTTCAATTCCAGGCAGGGCGATACCTTGGGCAAGTTTCTTTACTCCACACCCCCTAATGAAAATGCTTCAAAAAAGAACCATAATAAATTGGTCATTTGAAACCACGACTGTTTGTGGGACACCACTGTGCGCTATTGGCTGCCGTGTTTCGCCTACATATATACAGTGAATTCACTTTACAACATATTCTGTGAAAGCGCTTTGAGATGTCTAGAAGATGTGGAAAGTGCTACATCAAATATGCATGGATGATTATTATTATTAAGATTGCCCATTTGATCTGTGAAGCCTTCAATTGATTTCCTCTTGCTTCTCGTTATTTCTTCTCCAGCTCCGAATTGTTTTGCTAAAATTGAGGCATCAGCCTTGAGACTCTATGCATCTTTACATGACATCCGCATGCACACATGTAGAATGCGCAGCAGAAGTGACTGGTAATATTCATGATGAGGACAGGCTGATTTTGCTCCTCCCTACACTGCAATTCCAGAGCTAGATCCCAGTAAGTGCAATCACTTACATAAGAAATGCTAGGTGAAAAAAAAGACCAAGGTCCATCTAGATCCATCAGCACCTTGGGACGTCCTCCCGACATGAAATACGCTCTATAGATCTAAAGTTGTTCTTGGTGTAGTTTACCTTGCACCTTCCTGGCGGTTGCATGCACATATGTTCCGAACTACCTATATACTGTATTCCATAATGTTATTTCATAAAAAGCAAAATAGCTTACCTCAACTGAGACCGGTTTGTTGGTTTGTATGATTAATCGCTGTACTATCTGGTACATTTATGTATTGTGCCATACAAATGGCTTACTCAACTTAACATTGCAGTGTTCCACGAGTTAGCAGGCTATATATTTTTTTTAATTTTAATTGATTTCTAAGTGCTGCCGGAGCACTTTTGCGAAGGCAGAATTATTTTCATTATGTTAATGCTCTGTGAGAAGGTGGAGCAGAGCAGAAGGCCTAACAGCAATTATAATAAACATTTTGAAGGCTTGTGTTTTGAAGGCTTGCAATGCTAGAAGTTAGATTGGGGGGGGAAATCAACAAATGTACATTACCATCCAAAAGCGCAGAGCATCGGCAATCGTTTCTATGGGAACGTATGAAAAAAAGCACAATTACTTGTTGCGACCGTGTATTGGTTAAAATGAAGAGGACTACATTTTGAACATGATGTTACTGAGAGTTGTCAGTTTTGATAATGTGTCCATCAAATTATAAAGAAGTGAACATTTTGTTATTCTGCAAAGCTTCCGATCCAAACTGCAGAAGAGCTATCTGCGACCCAGCTATCCATTAATAATGTATCTATATCTCCAAATCTGTGTGAAAAGATTTCCAGCACCATATTGCTTCCAGATGACATTATCAAGTTAATCTGTGTTCAATGTGTTATCGGTCTATTAACACAATCCTTTAAAATAAATAACTACTTTGCTTGACTGAGCCTATAGATTGTTAACTAAGGTGGTACATAAAGAAACAGCATATGGTCAGGGAGTACAGAAGGAAAAAGAATGGATTGACATCGAAGTAAGCCTTTTTAATTCTCCCAAGGCTCATTCATCACTGATGAGTTTTAAGATGTTCATCGATGGTGGACTATTCTTCATAGAGTCGTGCAGTTGGAAGTGCCTGTAGAACGTAAGGTCGAACAGTGCAGGAATTGCACCCAGTTCAGCAACTCGTGTTTTGTCTGAAACTCCTATTTGCAATAAAACTCATATTGCAATTGTACCTTCAGAACTGGATGATGGGTATGAGATGGCAACTAGCAGCCATCTAGACTAGAGTATTCAATATATTTCAGGGACATTGCCCTCAATCGTTGAAAAGCCAGAAAATCAATCTTCTTGTTGCAGTTTCAGTTCCACTGTAACGAGTACAGAATATTTTATATGTACATTTCAAGACCTTTTTCGACAAAATATAGAATGTATTTCCTCTTTACTCCTGATAACGACACCCACCTGACCCAACAGAGCACTATTCCTTCAGCCATGTTAATGCTGCTTTGGTGTACCAATCTAAAATACTCCTGTTAACATTGTCCTTGTAATTTAGTACAAAATAATGGCGCTGCTGCACAATACTGCTACAAAGAATGAATATTTACACCTGATAACTGGGCCACTGTAACTCTGTACGATGAAATGACTAATTGACCATTTATTATCCATAATGCCTCACCTGTGTATTGGCTCAGAATAGGGAGTTTAATACTCTTTTACTCCTGATGATATATAGTCACAGTGCAGCAGCGTAGGAAAGTGTTATATGAACTTAGATTGCATTGTCTATTGTTAAGAGTATTAAAAAGTGGGAAAAATAGCGAGAGAAAGGCAGATTGCAACAGGGAGCAGGTGTGATCCAAAAGAATGCTTTAGCCAGTATGAAGTTGTTGAGTGTTAATTGCCAGATGGGTAGGTTGAAGAAGAAATTAGGCAACGATTCACCAGAATGACACCGGGGAAGAAGACATATTAGCTATGATCTAAGTCGAGGTAAATGTGAGTAATATTCCATGAGAAGGTTAAGAGTACTTTGATGGAATTTTTCAAAATAATAAAGAGCAGTAACTACAATTCAATTGGATGTCCAGTGGTGTATTTATTTGTCTTTAGCGATTAGCACATTTTTCAATTTTCCAATGATTGGGTTGGGCATCTGTTTGTCTCCTCAATTAACGCCCACATTTTTTTCTCTCCTGTGAAAATGCAGTGAAAAAGTGGTGCATCTTGAAACTGACTCTGATATACAGGTCCTTTGTGGAGCTCCTGTAGCTCAGTGGTTAGAGCACTCGCCTTACAAGCATGAGACCTGTGTTCAAATCCAGGCAGATTAGGGCCAAACCTTGGGCAAGTTTCCTTACTCCACATGCCTAATAACAATCCCTCCAAAAAAAAACACAATAATAAAAATTGGTCATTTCATTTCAATCCACGATTGTTTGTGGGACACTGCTGTGCGCAATTGGCTGCCATGTTTCGCCCAGAAATATACAGTCAATTCACTTTACAGTATATTCTGTGAAGCACTTTGAGACATCAATAAGATGTGAAAAGTGCTTCTCATTACTCGATGAGAGGGAATAATTCTGTCTTCTTATCCATGGATGTGCAATTTTGAATTAATATTCCATCAGATTCAACTTCATTTTTAAGTGATCCCCAAACTCTCCCACATTATCATTTGAGTTCTCACATTCAAGAAGCAGCCCATTAACTACCTACTCATAGGGAGTCATCTAACGACACTTCTCTCTGTCCTTTATACCAACTGGCAGTCATCCGAGCTGGAAAAACTCATCACCTTTCTCTGTGTGAAACTAACGTCATCCTGTTAGATACAATACTTCTAATAAGATTTCATGGAGAAAGAGAGAGAGAGAGAGTAAAGATGGAATTCAAGCCTGTTGCTTCTGTGACATTCCTTGGCATTTAGAAGGACGTAATCTTCACCGAATCTATATTTCCACTTATTTTATGCATCTTCATACATTGATGTGTTTCATACAGGTGATAGGGAATCCAATAGAATCTGTGAAGAATTTTCAAATTGCACGAGTCTCATTCAAGTGCTGTCAACATTTAGTCAAGTGGTGCTGCAGTCAAACGATGTAATTAATACACTGACATTGTGCTGCCAGTACTCTCCTTCCTCTCCATGATTTAAGTCCCCATGCAATTTGGGGAAAAAAAGGACTCTTCATTCTCTAAGAATGTCTTAAACTTTGTTCCTTTAGTTTGTGTAGTGACATGTTATTTCTGCTCGGTCTTTACAGCAGCTGGTTACAGTAATTTTGAAACATCATGCTGAAAAAAAACAGACCCTAAGCAAATTACAGTACTATTATTAGATACAGTTTTCCTAATTGGGGAGAGATAACCTAGCTAGAGCCCGAGCATATTATTGCTGTTAGATGCAGTCTGCCCAATCTACGTACCATCAGGGAAAGTGGATAAACATCGAGCTCAGCATTTTGGTGCTGTTGATATAATATGTGCCAAACTGGATGTATATTAACAGCGAAAGCAAAACAAGAAAATTACATTTGTAAAGCACCTTTCACGCCTTTCATTAAAGTAAAATAACACAATAATAATAATAAGCTTTGGGTTTCTGCTCTTGACTGCTGTAATAATAATAATAATACTAATACTTGCATTTTATGCAGCGCTTTTCACATCTTCTGGATGTCTCAAAGGGCTTCATAGAATATACTGTAAAGTGAATTGATTGTATATTTTGTGGGCAAAATGCGGCAGCCAATTTGTGCACAGCAGGATCCCATAAACAGTCGTGGATTGAGATGACCAATTTATTTTTTATATATATGTTGAGGGAATCATAATCAGGCATGCTGAGTAAGGCAAGCGCTCTAACCACTGAGCTATTGGACTCCACGATAGGTTATGTAAGTAACACTTCCCACTGAAATAAGGAGCAATGTGGACGAACAACTTATTTATAAACTATTAGCTGTAGTTTCACAGTTTTTCTTGTCTACAGTGTGTGGCTGAAACT
This sequence comes from Hydrolagus colliei, assembly GCA_035084275.1. Taxonomy (NCBI): domain Eukaryota; kingdom Metazoa; phylum Chordata; class Chondrichthyes; order Chimaeriformes; family Chimaeridae; genus Hydrolagus; species Hydrolagus colliei. Next base: position 20,371,210 of record CM068749.1, on the reverse strand, counting down.
TGATTACTTTAAGATCCTTCAGTCCACTGTTAGGGTGAACATTAATCAGTTGCAATATCTACACAGAGGTAGGGTTGACTCTTACCCGCCTCACTGTTGCACAATAACATTCCTCAAAGGTGGGAGGTAGACCCTTGGCTGACAGATAGAAGTGTTAATCGATTTGTTGATGACTTGTCTTTGCCACAGTAGTAGTTGATTTACCTTTACAGCCTCAGTTGTGTTCTTTTTATTGTCGCTGTTTCTCTCTGTATTTGGCCTCTTTAATGGATCTGTTTCGATCCAAGGAGCTACAGAGAAAAATGGAGACAAAACAACACATGAGCTAACGCGCCTCTTCCCTCATTCTGGGCAGAAATAAACCTTGTCGATCAAGGATTTAACTCGTACCTTTCCGGAACTAGTAACTCACTGGGATGCAATGGGGATGTTCTTTTTCATGTGTACAGAAGCCACGTACAGTGCCACACTCTCATAGCCCTTATGAGTTAGTTGGCTTCTCCCCTGAGGGCATCGGTGGAGTCAGTGGAACCGAGACGGAGCTGAGGACCCGAGTATGTGGAGCTGAGTGTGAAGGGGGGGGGGGGAGGGGGGGTGGCACAGCGAAAATGTTGCTGAACTAGGGCGCAGCTATTCGAAGTTTGGAAGCCACTGATGTCGAAGGGCGCTATATGAATACAAATTGTTGTCGTAGTCCAGCACATTAGTAACCCATGAACTGTATCGGTTAATTATCCTGAGGATATATTAACTCTGAAGTCAGAATTTTCAAAAGCGACAGGTAAATTTAGCTTTTCATTCATATTAAGTTACATTTTCACAAAACTTCAGCTTTATCTTATCGATCAGCATGTCAGAGAACAGGGTCTATTTTGAGCACTTGGTTGCAATTAATGGCTAACTAGAATGCATTGTTATTTGTTGAACACAGCAATGTGAAACAGGTCCATATAAAAAAAAGGGATGTAGAATCCAGTGCTGGAAGCAGAATTGTTGGCAGCGTGTTTGGTGGTATGGAAATATAGTGGAGACGCATAAAGGCAATTATTTGGGAATGATTGATTCAAGAGCTCGGAACTACTACCCCACACTGTATAAATGCAAGTTGCTGATCATTAATAATAATAAGACGAATAATAATCCTTGCATTTGGTATAGCGCTTTTCATGTCTTCTAGACGTCTCAAAGCGCTTCACAGAATATACTGTAAAGTGAGTTGACTGTATATATGTGGGCGAAACGCGGCAGCCAATTGCGCACAGCAGCGTTCCCACAAACAGTCGTGGATTGAAGTGACCAATTTTTTTTGAGGGATTGTTACTAGGCACGTGGAGTAAGGAGGTGTGGGTGGGGGATTATATTGGGAGTAAAATATGGGTGACTTCTTACCCAGGTGACACACTGTGTCCTGAAATTGAGTGACATCTGAAGATAGTCTAGGATTCAATCCCACTGCAGAGTCGGTTGCAGTGTGCGGTGCGACAATTCCTGAAAAGCCTCTTATTGTTTCCTCTTGCATCAGTCTACACAAAAGCTAAATCTTTGCTGGGTGACATCTCCATCTTATCCCAGCAGACCTATGTAGCAACATCTGTCTTAGGCCACTCCATCCCAATTAAACTTTGTTTCCTTATTAAGAGCTGTTCCTGAAGATGAATTATTGCGGTGCAGCATGGTGCAGCTGAATTCCCGCTTGACGTTCAGTGTAATTCATTTGACGTTACACAGTCCTAATGGGACATTGCCTGAGCTACAGGCAAAGTTACTTTTGGAAAAATTGAGAACTTCACTTGTTCACTGTGGTGTGTATGTGTGTGTGTGCACGCACTTATAAGTGCCTTTGCACAATGTTTGACGGTTAAGTCTTTCATTTCCTGGGAAACCCCATTGTATCTGCACATTGTATGTGTGTGTGAGTGGTCGGTTGGATGTTACATCATTCAAACCCCTGTGGGAAACCTCCCAGAAAGCTGATAGGAAGCGGACTCCAGACTTGTAACCAGGTGGCCTGTCTGCTGAAAGCAATGAGATTGCTTTTATTCTGGATATTTGTTCAGGCCTGTGCTGAAAGCACCTAACAAAATGAATCCCAGGCTGGAAACTCTATTCTACCGACAAGTGCCACTGCTGCACTGACAGCTGCACAATACATCGGTCAATACCTCTCACTGATCATTCGCCTCTCCTCTGTGGAAGTCGCCAATCTCTCATCTACCGTACAACAGCTCAATGCACAAGACCAGATGTTTCAGCAATCTATACAAATTACTCTGAGGGTGGCCATTTTTAACTACACAGACTGTGACAAGTGCTTTTTCTTTCCCATCAAGTTCTTCTATTAGTCTCCCTGCTTTGTCTGTGCTCAACTGGGTACAGTAGAGTTGTATATGTAATTCTTTACAAATTACTCTCCGAATTGTCCTGACTGTCATTTTCATAACAAGCTTTATTTTTGAGTTACTAGCTTTCCATTTAGCCCTATTTAAATGTAGGTCAGGGCGTAACCTTAGGAAAGTTTCCTTACTCCGCACGGCTCTGTTTACCCAGCGGTCAGTGGAAACCTGGTTGTTAGTCGATTGGCTGATCGCTTTTCCGGGAGGGTGGGTAATAATCCATTTTTAGAAAAAGATAAATTTGGTCACTCAATCCACGACTGTTTGTGGGACGCTACTGTGCGCAATTGACTCCTGCGTTTCACCCTCAAAACATACAGTCAATTCACTTTACGGTATATTCTGTGAAGCGCTTTGAGACGTCTGGAAGACGTGATAAGGTGCCATATCAAGTGCAAGGATTATTAGCATCATTAGTGTTATTATTATTATTATTAGTAACAGTGTGAAATCTTCTCTGGTGGCTCCTGTTTAGAAGTATTCAAGCTGCACTGGTTCGATTTCTCACCATGTGACAGACAGCTCTGATTGCTGTTAATGTAGGGGCGGCACTGGTGAGGTTTGTGATCTCAGCAGGGAAGATGTCTGTGCTGTTGCTTTCGATCTGTCTGACTGCTTTCCTATTTTAATGCGTTTCAGACGCATGCGACACATCTCTTTATTCCGATGAACATTGTAATCGTGTACAGGAATGATAAGTTTAAAGGTTTAAAAAAAACCATAACACAGTGTGTGTACGTAAGTACGTGCCTGTGTACACACATGTATATTCTTCCCATTGTTATTCCACATCAACGTTCGATTATTCTGTCCCCCAAACTGGGAGGGCTCGGATGATTACCCATTGCCTTTCATGATTGACAGTGGGCAAGTGACATTTTGTGTGTTTCATCCTTACCAAAAGCAGAATTTCTTTCTGTCTGTACAATGCTTTGTCTGGCTGAGAGTAACTGAAGGGTTACCCCATTGAGATGTCAGAATGTGTACAAAGAGCAAGCCTGGTGCTGAAAGTTTTGACTTGCCTGTTCAGAAAACAACGCACTGTGGGGCCCAGAAATGTGCAAAATTCGAGAAGTTTTGGAACGTGAAATCGTGGCAATGGCGACACATCATGCTTCCGTTAGCTCTTCACTGCAACTTACTTTCATCTCACTTCTATGTTCCTTTTCTATCACTCAACAAATATGCATGGAATTGCAGTTTAGGTGTTCTTTTCTTCAGTAGCCAGTACTGTACTGTGAAAGAATAGTGGGGTAGAAAAGGGGAAGGAGAGATGACTAGGTGGGTACAGGGATTCTAAAGTGCTGCATATGACAACAACTTGCATTTATATAACATCCTTCACATCGGGTGGCATCCCGGAATGCTTCACAGTGGCGGATTCTGACAACGAACAAACACACACTAATGAACATTTATGTGTATTTGTAAGCAAATGAAGCATTAAAAAAAATCTTTTAACCTATCCCCGGTCGCAACTTACCAATGTGTGGGAACAATCTTTCACTGTTTACCCTGTCGACAATTTTCAGCTTTGAAAACCTCAGTTGGATCTCATACTTAACCTTCTTTCCCAATGAAAATAACCTTAATTTTTCGGATGATTTAAGCCTTTCTTGCTAAAATGCGTCAATCACAGATGGTGTACTTTGTTGAGAACAATACTCTATCCACATACAGCTGGAGGCACAATGTGATCAGCCGTCGATGAGTGCCTTTGATTATAAACTCTGAAATTTTGACTCATTAGAACTTCAAAATGAAAGCATTTGTTTGTGATGTCTCCAGGCACTGCCGTTTGACTGTATTGTTAATCTCAACAATATAATTGGAGAAGGAAAATATAATTTCAACCTTGATTCCCTGGCCACAGCATTACTCCCAGGGACAAGCAGTGTTCACTGATACAGTCGGGGAAACTGGGAGGAGTAATTTGCCTCACAGTAAATGCACATAAGATTGTGTTTTTAAAAAAAATTCCACTCTCTGTATAACAGAATGTGGAACAGTATGTGGAGCCCTGTAGCTCAGTGGTTAGAGCATTTGCCTAGCAAGTGAGAGACCTGAGTTCATTTCCAGGCAGGGCGAAACCTGGGGCAAGTTTCCTTACTCCACACACCTGATAATAATCCCTAAAAAAAAAAACGAATAATAATAAAATTGGTCATTTCAAACCACGACTATCTGTGGGGACGCTGCTGTGACGGGCTGCCGTGTTTCGCCCCCAAAACATACGGTCAATTCACTTCGAAATATATTCTGTGAAGCGTTTTGAGATGTCGAGAAGACGTGAAAAGAGTTATATCAAAGGATTATTATTTGTTATTAACAGAATTACGTAAATGCTTTCTATCTAAATGTAGCCAATATAGACGGTAGGTATAATACTGCTTGCCTTCTATAATACTGCTCACTATGAATTCTGCCAGCAGTATACAAATCATAATGAGCATAATAAGTGAGCTACAGCATAAAGTATGCATGCTGTTAACCATTTTGAAATCAAATGAGAAATATCTGGCTCATAAATGGGGAATGAGCTGAACCCTAAATCAAGACTGACTCCCTTTCCGAATTGCAACTCACAGTAAGCTCTTTGATCTTCACATTTTGGTTTCTTACTGAACCAGTGAACTACTTGGTGAATTTGCTCGATTCCTGATCCTGCCTGACCTATTTCCTTTGCGTACAAGCACAGGAGCACGAATGAAAGCACGGTCCGGTGGAAAAAAACTGATGCAGCCAAACAGCCAGCTTCACAGCTAATCACACTCCAGCCAAAAAAGCACCCTTTAACACCCACTGCTCCAAACACCACTGCACCAAAGGAAACAGTGGAGGATGTTCATCCAGTGAGTCAGTGACTGGGTGAGTCAGAGAGCACTGTTGATGATGGGGGAGGATCAAGGATGTACTTTATCAAGGTGGCAGAAACTGCAGAGGGATCATTCTCACGCCCCAAAATGTGTCAGCGTTGAAGTACATCATTTGTCCCTGCCAAGGACTCCATGACACGATTAAGTGATTCCAAGGAGGTTTGCAGACATCCATCTTTGGGAACAAGTTAGAAAACAAAATTAAGTCACAGTGACTTCAACCTAAACAGGACACGGGAACATGACTTGGGATGCTGGTCTCCACTGCTGCGGTATCTCCAAGCCATTTCTGGTCAGATTTGACTCCCTTGTGGAAATATGCCAAACAATTATGGCTGAGGGCTTGATCAGCTTTGGACAGCAACTGGGCTCTGCTGTCATGTTAAGCTGCATCACAAATAACATGCCCTCTACCAGTGGGATTCAGAGAGTGGCACATTCAAGTCAAATTGCTGGCCTGTTGACCAGGGAATGGAAATTAATGTAGCACATTCCCTGGGTGGATCACCGTGCGATCAGAAAACATGAAAGAAATTTGACATCAAAGTCATCCAGTTTTCTGCCCAGGGTCCACAGAATGTTCCTGACATTTCACTGCTCACTCGTAGCTCAGTGGTTAGAGCACTCGCCTTGCAAGCGAGAGACCCGGGTTCAATTCCTGGCAGGGCATCAAACGCAAGGATTATTATCATTATTATTACTTTAGGTTGTAAGTGACCAAAGGAGTATCATCCTTCTAGTGTTCAGTGATTGTTTCCCCTGACGGAGAAAATAAGAATTTTGGTGCATTGCTTGCTCCCTGTCAGTAAAATAGACAGTTTACAAGCGAGTATGAAGCGAAACTTTCAAACAGTGGTAATGATAATGGTATATGACTTGAATGAGTATGTGATCAGAAAAGTCGTTGGCAAGACAGACAGGGAAATGCAATAAAATATGAAAGGTACATATGAAAATCTGTAGAGGCAATCCAAGGGGGAATTTCTTGCTTTCCACTGGATAAATAGACAAACAGAAACCGTCAATAGAAGTGCTTACACTTTAAAGTCTACAACTTTTAAATGAAATATGAGATGGTTTCAGCTGTGTGTGCACACATGTACTTACCACTGTAAACAAAAAATTTTTTTAACCCTCCTCGCTAATAAATAAAAACATAGACCTCTTGAAAACTCAGGTTTAATAAGAGGAGCAAAATAATTTATCTAGGCTTATGCAGAGGAGCGAAACTCAGGGCTAAAAGACGATCGGAATATCAACAATCTTTTACTCTGCACAAGAGCAGCTTGAACAAGGTTAAATATCTTCTGGAGGCAGACGGTACTTATTCTACAAAGGGATATGTAAGACAGTGACTCTTTCAGGGTAGTGGATGACAAGAGTTCATGGACTATTGTCTAAGTTCACTTTCAAGGCCATTCACGGCCTTGCCCCCGCCTATCTCTCTGACCAACTATCTCCCTATCAGGCTGCCCGCACCCTCCGTTCAGCAGACTCAGGCCTGCTCGGTGTCCACCACCCTAACTGCCCAACCATCGGCAGCCGGGCTTTCAGCCGCTCTGCTCCCACACTGTGGAACTCCATCCCGCAGCCCCTCCGCCTCGCTTCCTCCCTTTCCTCCTTCAAGGCCGGTCTCAAGAACTTCCTCTTCGACCGCGCCTTCGGCTGCCCTACTAACTCTTCCCCCTCTCCCACTGTCTTTCCCCTTCTCCCTGCTTCGACCCCCAACCCCCCCCCCCCCCCCACCGCTCGGGTCCCGACCTGACTGTTCAGCGCTTTGGGACGTGTTCCCAACGTGAAAGGCGCTAGCTATATAAGTGCAATTTTGTTGTTGTTGTAAATTGACTGATGGAGAGAATAATTGTAGAAACAGCAGACTGCTTATTGAGAAAATGCATGATGGATAATGCATGAACTTTAAAAATGGACTTGTCTTATCACATCGCTGCCTATCACTGCTCATTGATATTCAACTGTGCCTCTACAGGACCAAACAATTAAATTTTTCCACAACACTTATCACGCCCAGGGAAACAAACATTGACCCAACTAAGAGCAAAAATATGACTTGCTTATCTACTGCAGGGAAGTCCTATTGTGGTCAATGTTCTTTCCTGGCTCTTTCACGTCTTACCCGGGAATTGGCTTAGGCAGCTCAGTTCTTTAGAGCTGCATCTCTGTGTGAAATTGATTACATTGAAGCACAGGTAGGTGAGCCAAGAGACTACTGTTGTCTCTCTCCTGGTTCTTTTAAACCCCTAGCACATTGGATACCCCATTCTCCCAGCATGAAAGTTTCTGCTGTTGAGTGGTGCAGGTGCTTTGTTTGTCTCAACGTAAATTTACTTGTAGAGTCGAGGGACTTTGAATGGCTGGTTTGGGCAAGACTCACTCCCCAGATGCTTTGGGGCACTGTATATACTGAAGAGATGATCTGCTTTTTTGTCCTGAGCCATAGCTTGAGCTGAGCAAGTTGGTTCCCCAGGGACAAAGCCAGGATTCAGTCAATTCCTAATTGGAACAGTGTTCTACTGAACTTGTTTACGTACACATGCATAAGCTGACACATGAAATGCAGCTGGACTATCATTAGATTGGGAATCAAATACCTGTTCCCATCGGTTCTCTTCCACATTCACCGTGAAGGCGTGAAGGCGGAAAGTTTGAATATTTAAGTTCCACTTTTGGTATGTCATGTTCTAAGAGCAGGATTACATAATTGATGAGCACGATGAACAATTCTTCGACAAATCCGCACTCTATATAAAAATGAAAAGGAGTCTTCTCAAGACCTGTTAAATCTTGCTGAGAATCGGTTCATAATTCTACTTGGACATTTTGTCAGGTCTATGGAACAGATTAATATCCATATGCTTCATTCTAACCTCTTTCTGTGTCAGTGGGGAATCCATCACCCATTAGGGAATTTGTGGGGAAATAAAATCAAGCAAACAGAGCTGGTTTCATTTTGTCCAAGTGACCCTTGCAGATACATTGCTGAATGTGTTTTTTTTGAAGGTATAATGGTGGGAGGGAGAGGCAGGGGGAGGAAAAAAGGGGAGTGTATCTGATTGAGTATACCATGTTCAATTTGTAGCCGTAGCTTTGTTTATTCTGTCCCTCCATCAAAAAGAGCCACTGGTAATAAGAGTCTGATGTATCGTATTGTAGTAATAATAATAATCCTTGTATTTTGACATAGCGCTTTTCACATCTTATCAACGTCTCAAAACGCTTCACAGAATATACTGTAAGGTGAATTGACTGCATATTTGTGGGTGAAATTTGGCAGCCAATTGCGCACAGCAGTGTCCCATAAACAGTTGTGGATTGAAATTAGCAATTTTTATTATTGTATTTTTGGGGGGAGGAATTATTATTAGGCGTGTGGAAATTTACCCAAAGTTTTGCCCTGATGAGCCTGGATTCGAAACCACTGAGCTACAGGAGCTTCACAGTCACAACACATTACAACAGCAACAACAAAATTGCACTTATAAAGCACCTTTCACGTCGGGAGGACGTCCCAAAGCGCTGGACAGTCAGGTCGGAACCCGAGCGGGGATGGGAGGGTTGGGGGAAAGAGAGGGGGAAGAGTTAGTGGGGGAGCCGAAGGCGCGGTCGAAGAGGAAGGTCTTGAGACTGGCTTTGAAGGAGGAAAGGGAGGAAGCGAGGCAGGGGCTGCGGGATGAAATTCCATAGTGCGGGAGCAGAGAGGCTGAAAGCCCGGCCGCCGATGGTTGGGAGGTTAGGGTGGTGGACGCGGAGCAGGCCTGAGTCTGCTGAACGGAGGGTGCAGGCAGGCTGATGGAGAGACAGTAGGTCAGAGAGATGGGTGGGGGCAAGGCCATGAATGGCCTTGAAAGTGAGGACGAGGATCTTGAATTCGATCCTCTGGGGGATGGGGAGCCAGTGGAGACGGGCGAGGGTGGGAGTGATGTGGTCCTGGACAAAACTACACTTGTACAGTGCCTTTCACATCAGGAGGATGTCTCAACTTACACTGTATATCGGTACTATTGGTAAATAATAAGAATCTTTGCATTTGCTCGTAATACTGACATTTTTGTAATCCGTATTCTGCCTATAAACACCATACAGTTTTGGGGGTCTATTTTTGAAAATACTAATTCCGTAGAAAGAAGTGGTATTCCCATTCTGCTCTGTTGAAGGTGTTCCCTACATCAAAGGTGACAAAAGGCCCTTTAATCTTTGGGTTGTGGAGAAGTACACAGCGAGTTCTTAACATTTGTGCTTCTTCTTTTCTGTCCCTCGAGTCCTTAAGCAAACCTTGTTTTTTTTTTAGAAAATGAAAGTGTTTCATGCGCAGGATATGTGAAGAATTTTGCTGCTGAAGCACTAAGTAACTGGGGATTCAATCTGGGAATTCCCACTTTAAAGAGCAATACACAAACACAGTACTATTTTAAGAAGTCAACATGAGATAGATCATAAATCTGAATTGCTTTTGCAAAGACTAAAATAATTCCGATTGTACTTATACAATCTGATATTTGAAAGCTTCTGAGCTCAGAACACAGACTGTTCACTCTGCCTTGGTGGAATTTAGTAGGTTCATCAATTGTAAGTATTTATTAATGCTGCACAGGCTGAGAGAACAGGTGAGAGACTTGTTTCTTGGTGTTTTTGATGCTGATTTCCAGCTTGTCACTAGTGAGGGTGTGAAAACATGTCGTAGCGACTCTTCTCTCCTCGAGGGAGGTTTTGGGGTCTTTGCTTATTGCCTGCGTCAGCTCCACAGCTGCAGACAGGATCTCACTGCGTTAGGAACTACAGGCATAAAGCTGTGAATTATTAGTCAGTCATATTTTGCTGGAGTGCAAAATGTGCTGCATCAAGAATGACTGTGTACCAATGTTCCCTTAAAAAACTGTTGTGCTTCAATTCTCTCTACCCTAACTTTTCTGCAAAGATTGTATTTTCACTGCATGGTTATACATGTCTGATCAGTTATGGAATATGAGGATTACAGTATACTCAATACGGTATATTCAAGCAATGAACAAACTCATTAAATGATATAAACAAAAATGCAGGGTCGTGGACCCGAAACGTTGACTCACTTTTCCTTTCTCCATAGATGCTGCCTGACTTGCTGAGTGTTTCTAGCCATTTCTGTTTTTGTTGCATTAAATAATATGACGTACAAAAAGTGCTTAGGTGCCAATCCTTGTAAATGATAATAATAATAATAATCCTTGCATTTGACAGATTATTATTAGGCGTGTGGAGTAAGGAAACTTGCCCAAAGTTTCGCCCTGAACTGCCTGGATTCGAAACACAGGTCTCACGCTTGTAAGGCGAGTGCTCTAACCACTGAACTGCAGGACTCCACATAAATATGGATGCTTGTTTATGTGCACACAAATAAACAAGTGTAATGTTATTTTTCATGTATATGTACAGCACAATTTTCAATTGTTGTACAATACATGTCTGGTCTTATTGTGAAAAGACTCAATAATAGCATAGATTTGGCTCATTCTCCCAGGATCCAATACACAGATTACAGACAGATGGAGAGGGACAGCTCAGTAAAGAGTAATTTTAAGTCTCAATATAAAATGAAAGGTGACGCACAGATGGAGAGAGCTAACTCGGTGTTGAATCTCTTCAAATTTCCAGGTTAATGTGAAGCATTTTGGAACTAGTTCAACATACTATGAACATACTATGTTGAATGTTAGACCTCATTCAACAATGTTTTTCTCACTTTCTCTTAACTATTCCATATTCTTCTGTTTTGGTTGGGTACATTTACTGTTCCGTTTTATGTGCTTCCTTTCTGCAGATTCTGCTTCAATGTAACTTTAATGTGTTGCTCTCTTTTCTAAATTCCAAATTGATCAATTTATCTAAAATTCTGTATTTTATGACTTTCTTGATAGTTGTTCAGACATAATAATAAGAGGAATAATTCTTGCATTTTATATAGCGTGTTTCACATCTTCTAGACGTATCAAAGCGCTTCACAGAATATATTGTAAAGTGAATTGACTGTATATTTGTAGGAGAAACACGGCAACCAATTGCGCACAGCAGTGTCCCACAAACAGTCGTGGGTTGAAATGACCAATTTATTATAGTTTTTGGTGGGGACGGATTATTGGAGTAAGGAAACTTGCTCAAGGTTTCGCCCTGACCAGCCTGAATTTGAAACATAGGTCTCACGCTTGTAAGGTGAGTGCTCTAACCACTGAGCTACAGGACTCCACAAGAGTCCTACATACATCAAGAGAGAGTGTGCACATCAGATCAAGAGTCATTGCACAGATGTCAAACTAACGAGAAGGACAAAGCTAATATGATCTTCTCCCTCAAAACAAAATTGGTACACTCTGATCTTTACCAATGCTTCCTTGAAATTACCTGTGCAGAGATTCATATTACATGCACTAGCTAACTCTAGCATCACTGTAAATAAATGAAACTCTTCAATGGCTGTGCATTCCTGGTAAAAGCACATCAGCACAGAAAACATTTTGTATGCTGGGAAATAAAATGGCCATTCAAGTAATAGGATAGGCCAGTTGTATGTGAAGCGATATGGCTCTCGACTTGCCTTTCGCCTCTCTTAGTAGTTCTTACTGCCTGCTGACTGCACCATTACAGATGAACTGATTGAAATAGATGTCTATTGGTGACTTGGGAAAAGAAAACAAATCCAAAGTATAATACAAAATAAGGAAGTTTTCAGGTCAAACTTTAGCAGACAGATTGATAGAACCAGTTAAATAATTATTCCTTTCTGACAACAACAGCGGCAGCAACAACTTGCATTTATATAGCGTCCTTCATGTGGGCTAGCGTCCTAAAGCGCTTTACAGTGGCAGAGACTGGGAGTGGACATTGGGCGTTGTCAGACTCATTATTCTTGACTTCGCAAATAATAATAATAATAATATTATTGGCAAAAGATAGACAAATAGCAAGATGGAATTGCATGTTAGTTCTTTCATATGTTGCTAAAATGGGAAACATCAGTAAGTAGGAGAAATCAGTTAGCAAAGTCATCGTTGTCTTATTATTCAACGCAAGAATAAATCTCGAGCAAGTATGAAAGCACCTCATACTTTATAGCGTGTTTTTCAATAGTGCATCCTTTACTGTACTAGGAATAAGTCACATTACAGTATCTTGTAATAATCCAATAGCACCAAATACATTGGCTTCATTAGCTTATCAACATTTATGAACTGGTTACATTTCCGTAGTTTTCTGAATGGTAGACAATTAACTATTTATTTTTATAATGACCTTTTTAAGTAAATGCTAAGTTAATTATTGATAGCTACGTCTTTAGCCTGTTACGCAGGCTGGTTAGAATTGAGCTATCCACAGCTCTGTTAAAATGCGGGGCTTAGTTTGTAGCAAGTAAACAACGCATTGTCCATCGTGCTCCACTACCCTCAGACTGGCTATCAGCATCAGTCTAAATCTAATCAGTCTAATCTTAATCTAAATGTGGAGCTCCTGTGGCTCAGTGGTTAGAGCACTTATCTTGCAAGCTGGGGATACCAAGGCTGGGGAGACCTGTGTTGGAATCGAGGCAGGTCAGGGCGAAACCTTGGGCAAGTTTCCTTACTCCACACGCCTAATAATAATCTGTCCAAAAAAACCACAATAATAAAATTGGTCATTTCAATCCACGACTGTTTGTGGGACACTGCTGTGTGCAATTGCTGCCGCAATTCACCCACAAATATACAGTCAATTCACTTTACAGTATATTCTGTGAAGTGCTTTGGGATGTCAACAAGATGTGAAAAGCGCTAGATCAAATGCAAGGATTATTATTATTATTAAGCAGCATGTTCTGGTTGATTCATTTGCTTCCTTCAGCCCTTTCATTGGTTTAAATGCAAGTAGAGAATAGATCAGTGCTGCTGATCAGGAAGATACGAGAGATCTCTGAAGGAATGATGAGACTGGAGATAATGGAGATTATTCACAAATTCTTTTTCATGTATGGCAAAGAGAAATGAATTAAAAATAACTGAGGGCATGGAGGAAGCATTGCAAAATGTCAATTTCATATGTAAGAGTTTGAATGAAATGTTCGAATGGTATGACTGATTTGCCTTAGTGTGAATTTCAATTCCACTTTGAAACGTATGAGTTGAATTTTACATTTTATAACCAGCTAACCTTTGTAGACTAAATTGTACTTAACAAACTTCTTTAAGTGACAAGTATTTACTATTGTGTATACAAATAAAAAAATCCTGTAAAGTGTAGTGACTGTATTTTTTTAGGCAAATGCGGCAGTGAATTTGCCCTAATAATGGCAAGCAAACAGCCACAAAGTCAGTAACCAAATTTAAATTGGGGGGTTATTGGCACTGGGGGGTAAAAAACCTCCTCTTTTTGAATGATTTTTTTATGAGCAGACAGGCAGGCCTCTGTTTAATGTCTCATCCAAATAATAATCCATGCATTTGATATAGAGCTTTTCACGTCTTCTAGACGTCTCAAAGCGCTTCACAGAATATACTGTAAAATGAATTGACTGTATATTTGTGGGTGAAACACGGCAGCCAATTGCGCACAGCAGTGACCTGCAAACAGTCTTTATTTTTTGAGGGATTATTATTAGGCGTTTGATTGTATCCTCAAGATTGCAACCTGTAGTGGAATATGAGCCTAGACTGTGAGCTGAAGACTCCCAAAACATTTTCATTGGATCTTATTAGTTCACACACATTAATATGGAAGTCACAACAACTGCTCTAGATCAATTTAAGCAGTTCCACCTCCTGAAAGTCAGGATAATTAAATGTGTTAGGATGGCACTCACGCCAAATGTCAATGATGTAATTTGTATGATTCCCGCTGGTATTGTTATTTATCTATAAATATAACTCACAATACAAACACTTAATTTTATTCATGCTGGGAAACAACTTTGAATGCATTTTCTTACATTAACTCTCCTCAATGAGTTACGGGGAAAGGATCTGGAGAGGTTCGTGACCATTCGCCAAATATTCGCCAGACAATGCAAAGCCGCCGTCAACAAAACTAAAAAAGCGATATATAGTGCAACGATGCTGGGTTGGAGCTCCAAGGCATTTGACTACAGGTCCAAAGAAATTATTCTGACCTAGCATTAATCACTGATGATTGCAAGAATTATTATCATCTGATTATTGGGGATGAAAGTTTAATTTATGCAAACCACAAAATTGCTTTGGGTGCGATATCACAGAGTTAGAGTGGGTTGTTCTAGGATAGAATGACCATATTTTGCAAACCAAAAAGAAAAATTGACTCACCACAATTCCTGATTCTGGCAGGCAGTACATGTTGGATCAATGGCGTTTTTCTCTGATGAGTACAGTGTATCTGTTTGAAAATGTTATTTGTCCTTGCTTAGCTTGTTACTGAACTCAAGAGAAGGCAAATTTGGCCCACGAGACACAGTACCTAATTCAGCGACAAATTATTATTCTATCAGTATTACAGGCTACATTTCTTTTACAGGCTACGAATATTATATGCTATATCCCCCACGGCCTTGCTCCCTCCTACCTCTCCAATCTGCTAACTCCCTATCAACCTGCCCACCCGCTCCGTTCAGCGGACTTTGGTTTGCTCCATGTCCCCTGCCTAACCCGCCCGACCATCGGTGGTTGGGCTTTCAGCCTCTCTGCCGCCTCCCCCCCATACTCTGGAACTCCATCCCACAGTCCCTTCACCTCACTTCATCCCTTGCCTCCTTCAAGGCCAGTCTCAAGACCCCCCACTTCGATCGTGCCTTCTGCCGCCATCCCAACTCTCTCCCTCCCCTCTGCCTCACCCTGACCCCTCCCCCTTGTTTGGGTTCCGACCCCTGACTGTTCAGCACCTTGAGACGTCCTCCCAACGTGAAAGGTGCTCTACATGTAATTTTGTTGTTGTTGTTGTTGTACATTTTCTGTGGAGAGGCTGGCAGATCTGAACTTGTTCTTGCTGCTAATGAGGGTGGCCATTATCAAGGTCTTTAAAGTAGCAAGAGCTATAGACAATGTGGATGTAAGCAGGTTATCAAATGTGAGAGCAAAATAAGAACGCCTCAAGCAACTCTAGAAAATGTTTTCCCATACATCGTATTATCGTAGATAATAATTCTGATATTTCTATAAAAGGCACGGTTGAAACATTTCAGCAAAGCTCAATTATTTTTTTTAAAAAGAAAGCAGATCCACACATCGCTTTGTTGTCTCTCTTTACTGCTCAATGTTTGTTGAACAAAGATTTTCCAGCTTGCAAGCAGATAATAAGTCATCACAGGTCAAAAATCTAAATCAAGTGGATTTGTTGTGTTTTGAAGATGAGACCCTCAGCAATGGGGCTTTGATTAAAAAAAACAAATTAATTTCTCAAAAAAGAGAGTGAAAATGCCTGACCTGCAATTGAAAGAGAAATCACTAAAGGACTCCTTCAAGAATGGATAATCTATGTTATTGTTAGAACTTCAATAATCATAAAGCTAATTAGTCAGTTGACTGGCTGCTTTACACTAGGCCTGAGAAAACTAAAACCAGAAGATTACTTTGAATAAGATAAGACGTAAAGCTGCCTTATTTCATTTTTCCAACAATTAAGCATTGCCCCAACACAGGCACAAACTAATAGAGCCACCTTTGAGAATTGTCCTTACGCCATTGTTTGAAATTCCTTTGCAATGGAGATCAATTCAGCAATTAATATTTGTCTCCTCATAGACATGATCTACGCCTTTCGACCTTGCAATCCCAACCCCTGTGTTTCAATTCACTGTTAGTACCTTTGATCCTGTGAAGAAAAAAAACATGCAGGAAAAGCTCATTAATATCACAGGCACAGCGAAAAGTGAATTAAAGTCACAAGCCGTGACACAGAGTACATAACCCACAAGTACAGCTTGGACCTAATAACAGTTGCCCTGAAATATCATTAACCACTGGCCATGATTTTCCCAGTGCCATATTAGCTGGAGTCACTATATATAAAAAAAGCACTTTCTATCAGAGGAACATGCTTCACAAAATAAGCAGGTGCAACCTTTAACTGCCTCGTTTTTTCAAGGGATGAGAATCTAAACGAATTAATTTGAAACGTCGGGAAGTTACTCTTTTCGGATGATGAAGCACTTAATCTCCTCAAGGAAAGACCTTTAAGGTCTTGAGGTTGATCAGTCAAAGGGTCCAACTTTTATGCTATCTGTGCTGAACATACGGCAAGCAGTAATTAAACCAAGTCAATGTTCACTCAGTGGGGATCTTTAAAGCCTTATTTCGCTCTGTAACTAAATGTTCCGTCTGTTGATGTGGAAACACGTTTACTGTAGTTTTATTGAATGTCTTATCTCAATTAATGTTTGAAGACTGGGCAAAAGACGGGCACCAGAAACAATACTTAACATAAACTAGAAATTAAATGTTTGATTGGATCATATAATTACAGAAAGAAGTCTCTGAAGACAAGTAAACCGGTGTAATTTAATCCTATTGTCATATTAAGAAAGGGTGACTTATATGTAACAGTTTTAGCTGGCATAGAAAGCCTGCAAAAACAGCTGATTGTTGAATTAATTCATCTTGCTTTAAAATGCTATGTAAAGCCATTCAGAATCTCTTTCCAGCATACAATTAGGCCACTTATTAGAAAATAATTTAAGTCTAATTAAAAAGTCAGTTCGACCTCCTGTGTTTAACCCAATGAATATTATTTCTATCATATTTAGCCTGTCTACAGGTTGCAGAATGTGCTGTCAGTGCCTTGTGTGCAAATCCTGGTGACAAGTTTTATACAGTAGCTATTTTTGAGAGAGCCTTGCAGACCTGAGAACGCCCTGCAGATTTTTGTTGAATCTGTGGACATTAACTATACTTGTTCCAGTTTCATAGAACAGATTGCAAACCTGCAATGAAAGCAAATGTATCAATGGCAATAAACAGAAGACTATTTTTTAGGCGTGTGCTCTGCCAAGAGGCTATGCAATTAGAACTGCTAATTATATTTTTTGAGGTTATTTTTTATTGCGTTTTCGAAACACAGGTCCAACAAAGGGTTCAAATTTTGAATTATCCTGTGGGTAGCGATGGAAGGAAGTTTTAAAATTGGCAAGTTTTAAAGCTTTTTAGAATTTCATCAAATCTCGTAAAACCTAATTTCACTAGAGCTGTTGTCTGCTATTTCTTCTGGAGTAAAACATATCTACAATCCGTTTGTAATTTCAAGTTTTAATTTTTGAACATGTAGTGTAATATGCGGTACAAATAAGTAGCTCTTTTCACATCAACCTCATGATTTGGGGAAAAAAAATGATAATATGATGCAGAATGAAGTGGAGCTTGCTGTTCATATTTGTTCTGAACCTAGGTCAGGCTGACGTATATAGATGGTATAATAACAATATTTGCATTTTATATAGAGCCAATGTGTCAAAATGGCTCAAAACATCTCATAAGTAATTATTGTAAAGTATAATATTCTTGGGCAAACTCCTAGTAGCCCATTTATGCACAAGAATACCGTACAATAAGGTATGAAGTGAATGACCAATTTATCTGGAGGATTATTGACCAGATTATTTAACAGCCAGATAGGACTGAAGAACAGTGGCTGCCTCATGACAGTGCAACACACTCGCAGCGCTAACAACCTGGATTGTCATTTTAGACTCACGATCAAAGTCCTCTGGTTCTCCTTCAATCCAGAGGGAAGAGTGTTGTCAATTATTCCAAACTGAAACTAATTGGTTAAACTCAAAATAGCCAATTACTGTACTGCAATGTTAAGATTGCACCACCCACAATATAAAAAAAATCTACAACGACTTTTGATCATGACCTGTCAGAGACATCGTTTTGCGATCTGCGGTTTTTGAAGGGTTTTTAGGCTGTAATTTGCAATATATGTTCCAAACACTGCACAACAACATTGTCTTTGATTTTAACAATCATGCTGAGCCAATGTAGAATTATTTTTGGCTTTGTGCAGACGGTATTCAATATGTACGTAGCTGGAGTGAATGTTTGTGCATGAACTCTGCCCTATATTTCTTTTTGAACGCAAGCTGATCTTCAACAGACAGTTTCTCCCTGAAGTATCAGGCCACTTTAATCTCAGGAGGAGCATCGTTTTTGTATTTCAGACGTACAGTCAGAACGGTGGGGCTTCAGCGTTTCCAGGGCTTGATCTCTGTATGTTTTGAGTTCGATTTTAGCTTGTTTTGATGTTCAGAAACTGGAAGATATTGCACCATGTTGAGGTTCTCTTCAATTAATTAATCATCACCAGTGGTCCTAATCAGTGATTTTCTTTCGCTTTGCCTGCCTTGCAAGTCGTCTCTACTCAATGTACAAATCATTCCTTGCTTGTAGATCACTTTCAGTTTGTCTTTCAGTAAACTTAACTTTCTTTGTAATTGTTCACGTGCAGAATTATTGTTACATGCGCACTCACACGAAACCCAATGCCACACCTAAGTAGAAAAGATTTCTCCAAGAGCATCCAAATAATTTATGATAGAGAGGGCCAAGTATTATGTAGATATTGTACTCTATCTTGGTTCCTTACACACTATGGGAAAAACCTGTGGAGTCCTGTAGCTCAGTGGTTAGAACACTCGCTTTACAAGCGTGAGACTTGTGTTCCAAACCAGGCAGGTCAGGGCGAAACCTTGGGCAAGTTTCCTTACTCCATACACACGCCTAATAATAATCCCTCAAAAAAAAAATTGGTTATTTCGATCCACGACTGTTTGTAGGACACTGCTGTGCGCAATTGGCTGCCGTGTTTCGCCCACAAATATACAGTCAATTCACTTTACAGTACAAAACACAAAATACTACAGATGCTGGGAACCTGAAACAAAAACAGAAGTTGCTGGGGAAACTCAGCAGGTCAGGCAGCATCCATGGAGAAAGGAAAAAGAGTCAACGTTTCTGAAGGGTTGTAGACCCGAAACATTGACTCTTTTTTCTTTCTCCATGGATGCTGCCTGACCTGCTGAGTTTCCCCAGCAACTTCTGTTTTTGTGTCACTTTACCGTATATTCTGTGAAGCACTTTGAGATGTTTGAGACGTGAAAAAGCACTATATCAAATTTAAGGTTTATTATTATTATTATATAACCCTGTCAGCAGCTCGGACAAACATTTCTTACCATTGAGCCATGGGTCCTAAGGTTGGAGGTTCAGAGCTTAACCAGCAGCTATTTACATCTTTGTAAGCCAATCTGAAAAGTAATTCCAGGTGCTGGATGTACTGAACATCCAGCACCTGGATGTACTGGTTAAGTATTTTCAGCAGCTTTTGTCCCAAGCTGGAGATTTTCCTCATAAGCTATATAATGAACATCTGCTTTCAGCATGGTGGGAGGACTTTTACAGGATAGCTTGTGATGTGCCAGCCAGCTTAACGGTGGATCCATTCATCTCTTCAAGCCTGAGGTGGATAGACATTTGTTAGGTCACGGTGCAGGCTTCAGGTATGGAACAGCCATGATCTGATAGAATGGTGGAACAGGCTTGAACGGCTGAATATTCTATGTGAATGTTCTCCAGGTCCAAGCCCAGTGCTGTGTACCAGGCTTACTCAGCGACAGGTCAGTGTAGGCCAGACCCCTCCCACCCTGCAAGCGCTTCCCAAGTTTGCTACAAACGCAGCCAAAAAAAAAGCTCTTCAAGGGCTCTCAAGGCTAATTTTTCCTACTTGCACATATTACTCAAATAGTACATAAGTATACATTTCTGCGTAAATCTCTCTATTATTCGTAATATTCCATTCTATTCGACATGCGTGCTCTTCAGGCTAATACGCTGCCTGTCCAATTTTCAGCCAGATATGATTCTGAATCATTACACTGAAATACCAACTCCTCCTTCCCTTACTTATGAATGGGATGATTGGTCATTTACATTTGACTGGATTTGCAGCTCAGGCAGGTGGGGGAGAGAAATTCCCTCAGAATCTAGATTTATTCTATCTTCTTTGCATTTCGGAATGTCTAATATTTGGTCAATTCTGTGTCGTAGTATTAATTTTGAAATTGGCATTCCATAATTCGATTGAGTTGACCAAGTTGAGACTGGCTGCCTCCCGCGTAAAGCATGTTATCCGCGTCAATCGCTTCACGGATAATTGCGGTAATTGGTGCAGTTCCTACAACTTCTGCTCTTTCTGCTTACAAAGCAGCCGTAAAATCATACGCTTTTTGCTTAAATACAACTCCCCCTTGTGCTCTCGAGTTTCGGTAGCTTCAGTTGATCAGGTCTGGGCACAGCCGTTTACTCTGTTCAACTTCAGTCGGCAACTTTCAACACTTTTGAAACCATGCAATTATGGCTGTTTTTCACAATAATCCCAGTGGTTTCTTTACTACCCAGTGTGTTCTTTATTTCTGCTTTCAGCAACTTAGCAGCAGTTGAGAACTGCTTCGATCCAGCTGTGTTCTTGAACTAATGGATAGTGTCACATCTCGTGCTCCAGCAACTACAAAGAGCACAGTAATCCCAGGTGTTTGCTTGCTCTAATTTGTGCATTATGCAAATATCATTACCTATATGTCCTGTGGTGTTACTGCATAGCAATATTTATGCTATAACTTGGCACTTTTCTTCATATCATGTGCTTTCTTCTGGGCTTCCTGCCAGAGTCTTCAATTTGCCAGGCCAGTGTTGATGATGTCTGTCACAAGATGCCATATTTCCTACTGCCTTTTAATGCTGTGGAGTCATTCTCACCCACCCCAAAATGTATTTGTTTTATTCTGTTATGGTTTATACTAGGATCATACAAGGCCATGCCAGTAAATCAAGCTTTTCTTTGCTGTCTTTAAGACCTTTTCTAGGAATTCTGCACTCAATATCTACATTCATAGTTTTTCATTTCAAAATGGATCTGTGCCTCAGTCCTTCAAAGGTAGAACTGTGCTTTGTTAGAGATTTGTTCAAAGTTTTCAAATGAGGAATGGCCTGATCACCTAGTGGAGTCCTGTGGCTCAGTGGTTAGAGCACTGGCCTTATAAGCAAGAGACCGGTGTTCAAATCCAGGCAGGTCAGGGTGAAACCTTGGGCAAGTTTCCTTACTAATAGTAATCCCTCCAATAATAAAATGGCTCATTTCAATCCATGACTGTTTGTGAGACACTGCAATGTGCAATTGGCTGCCACATTTCACCCACAAATATATAGTCAATTCACTTTACAGTATATTCTGTGAAGCGCTTTGAGATGTCTAGAAAATGTGAAAAGTACTATATCAAATGCAAGGATTATTATTATGAAAACAATGAGCAATTTAAGAATAAGTTCTGGGTTTCTGAAATGTTATAAATTTTTGGTAAAAAAAAATTCAGTAAAGTATCAACAACAACTTGCATTTACATTGCGTTCTTCGTGGAGAGTTTGCATTTCAGTGAAGTTCATTAAAGTAAATCCAAACCAACTGGAAGATTAGCCAGTAGCAGTGGAATGAAAACAAATTCTATGTTATCTCTCTGTTTATTGCTGCTGTACATTGATTGACAAGTTAACTAATCCTCCAGGATTCTTTCAGGTTGTCCTTTGGGAAGTCCTACCCCGTGAATAGTGTACATACACCTCCAATTTTTTTTGGTGTTAATATACATTTCCTTACATGTGTCTGTATGGTATGAATTTACCAGCCATAAGGTTAGAGGCATATCGTGTTACACTCTTTATCTCAGATTTTGCTGCTTCCTCTCATTAGAATCATAGAATTATATAGCGCGAAAAGAGGCCATTCGACCCAGCATGTCTGTGCCGGCTCTTTGAAAAGGGCTGTCCAAATCAATCTCACTTCCTGGCTCTCTTCCCATAGCCCTGAAAACTTGTCCTGCCCAAGTAATTACTACTTCTATCTGAAAAGTTATTTCTGAATGGTTTCAGTGCTTTGGGACGTCCTCCCGATGTGAAAGGTGCTATATAAGTGTAATTTTGTTGTTGTTGTTGTTCATTCTGCACTCTTCCCTTCACTTGATGGTGTAAGTAAATCTAACCACAATCAAGTCGGTCATCTCCCTTTTCTTCTCATCATATGTCTCGCGTCAGGGATTAAAATACCATCATATCGCTAGAAGGAAATGTAAATGTTTATCACTGGCAGCGTCAAGATGACTGTGGCAGACAATGTAACTCTTGTCTGTCTACTGTAAGTCTTTCCTGTCTGCTCATTTGCAAAATCCTGGGCAGTGACACACAGACAAATGGGCAAAGACAGTCCAGTAATGACTTCTTTCAGACCTCACTATTGCAGGCACGGTTATTCACTGACAGATGGACAGGGTCATCTTAATAAGCAGTCCTTCCTGGCCTCACTATTAGAGACACAATGATTCAAAGACCGATGGACAGGGAAAGCTTAATGCTGTGTTTTTTCATGTATCACTATAATAGACTCAGACGGAGACAGCTTACTAACAAGCCTTCCAGACTCACTATTAGAGACACAGTCAAAAAGGCTAAGGTGGGTGGGGGGTGAGGGGGGTAGGAGAGAGAAAGCTTAATAACTTCTGTACAACGTTCAAGGTTTCACCAGTGTAGACACAACACACAACACAACAACCAAAGTTGTCCTTTCAGGCCTTGGCATTGGAGACAGAGTGTCAGGAGCAGAGGAAAACACAGTGGTTACTTGTGCGGAACTTGGTCAGGATACAGTGACCCTCGGCAAGATGGACAAAAGAGCTCAGTCATAAGTCCATTCACATCCGATGAAAGCAAAGTCATAGTGAATGGCTTATGTTCTTTTGTATGTGTAAAAGAATCCGATCTCACGAATTTCAGCCTCGCGATTAGTACAAATGTACCTCAAGGGGTGTAAGGGCACAAGTGCAATTCCCTGCCACCTGCTATTTTATTAAGAAAAAGTGAATGATTCATTGTTTCTATTTGTGGGCATTGCTAGAATTCATTGAAAACACAAGCCCCCTTTTTTTTTAAAGTGTTAAGTGTTAACCTTAACACTTGCGTGCTGGGCTGCTGTTTATTTTGAGCGAATCAGTGTGACAAGAGACAGTAATGGATTTCCTATTCGGTTAAAGAGGGAAAATAATTGTGCCTATTTTTGTTTTCCAAACTGCGTGGTTAGGAGGCAGAGACCCCCCCACCACTTGCTACAGCAGCTATTCAGTGATTTGCAGAATGTCAGTTTGCTGTTGGGGGGTCTCTAGAGATCTGGAGACTATAACAGCGTGGGCTTGTGTGTTGTGCTGGCTTATAGCATTCCACAACCACAAAGGAAAGCAAATCTTTACAGTAAAAGCGCATTACTCTTGACTTTCCATTACCGCCAATTACATCTGTTCTTGTAGCATCTAATAGTGTAAGCAAATGGTTAACTAACGATTAACAGACAGGTGAAACCATCACATTTGTTACTTTGTCACAGGTATTTACTTTTCCGTGTTTTTTTTGTTGTTGCGGGAACTCACATTTCTTATGGATTGTGAGATGGGCATTTTCCATTAGAGCCACGAGACATACAATGAACCTGTTATCGTGAATAGCTCGAAGAAGCTCGGGCAGCTTGTATCTCTGTCTCTGACTTCAAATCACATTCCGGCTGCATTTGCCAATAGATTCATCCTTCTATATTCACTAATTTTTAGCCATATTCAATTTCCTCAGGGGCTGAAAGCATAACATTAAAGATAATTTTTATATTAAAGAGATTTGGTTGCCATGGAAACTAACTCCTTTATATCCATGAACATTATCACCGTGTATGCTGAAATCTACGGGATCAGACAGTGGGAATAACATCTTTTGGTTGATCGCAGCAGCATAATGGTATCAAAGGTCATGAGTAATTAGCACCACATTAAAGTAACTCAATGCTCAGGAATTATCCACCAATTTAATCTGACTGTAGTTTGGCTAATAAAGAAAGTCAAAAATGGGTGGTGGGAATGTAGAAACTTATATCAGGGCAACTACAGTCCATTCACCTCAGGACCTGTGACAGTACTTCCAGACCCCGCAGCCTGAAGATCAGAGCTGCAATAGAATGGTGACAATTAAATTGTGTCATTAGTGCAGATGTTTCCAATCAGACAAGGCAGTGAAACTCTGGGAAATTGAATCGCATGCCTTCTCTTCTTGAGTCGCAGAATGTCACATGTGATATACACAATCTCCCATCTCCAGACATTCTCATGTTGTGATGTGGTTTGGAACTTTCACATTTTGATTGATGTGAACCCAAAATGGATGGATGGCTTTCAAATTGGTTTAAATTGTTCATAAAAGTCAGCGGCGAGAATGCGACCAGTGAAGATGGTGAAGATGGGTTGGTATCAATATTCTCGACTGTTAAGATAGCCACGAATGCCAGCTGGAAGTAAATATAGGGGCCAGAAGAAAATGCTGATGAATAAGTCAAAGGGATAACACAAGTTGATGAAATAGCTTTTGTACATTTATGAAGCAAACTTGGAATATATTGGAATAGGTCTTAAAGTATATACAATGATTTGTTATCTGCATTACAAAAACAGCTTGAGGAAACAACAACAACAAAATTGCACTTATATAGCACCTTTCACGTTGGGAGGACGTCCTAAAGCGCTGAACAGTCAGGTCGGGACCCGAGCGGGGGGTGGGGAGGGTCGGGGTAGGGGGAAGGAGAGGGGGAAGAGTTAGTGGGGCAGCCAAAGGCGCGGTCGAAGAGGAAGGTCTTGAGACCGGCCTTGAAGGAGGAAAGGGAGGAAGCGAGGGGGAGGGACTGCGGGATGGAGTTCCACAGTGTGGGAGCAGAGAGGCTGAAAGTCCGGCTGCCGATAGTTGGGCGGTTAGGGCGGTGGATGCAGAGCAGGCCTGAGCCTGCTGAACGGAGGGGGCGGGCAGGCTGATAGGGAGACAATAGGTCAGAGAGATAGGCCGGGGCAAGGCCATGAATGGCCTTGAAAGTGAGAACAAGGATCTTGAATTCTATCCTCTGGGTGACGGGGAACCAGTGGAGACGGGCGAGGGTGGGAGTGATGTGGTCGCAAAGCCTGGTGCGGGAGAGAACACGAGCTGCAGAATTCTGAATGATCTGCAGCCTGTGAAGGGAGAAGCTGGGGAGCCCGATGAGGAGAGAGTTCCCTTCGTTGAGCCTGGAAGTGATAATGGCGTGGATGAGAGTTCGGCGGCGTGGGGGGGGTGAGGTAGTGGCGGAGTCTGGCAATATTACGGAGGTGATGGAAGGCTGTGCCGGTCATGGAGCGGATGTGGGGGAGGAAGGATAGTTTGTGGTTGAACAAGATGCCCAGATTCCTGATTGGCTTTGAGAGGTGGAGAGAGCAGCCTTGAACGCTGATGTTACCAGCTCCTGAGGTGCGGAGGCACTGACGTGAGCCAATCAGGAGGGCTTCCGTTTTGTTGACGTTGAGTTGTAGGAAATTTGCCCTCGTCCAGGACTCAATGTCAGACAGGCATGCAGTCAGAACACCAGCGGTCCTGGAATCGAGGGTTGCCGTGGATAGGTAGTGTTGGGTGTCATCCGCATACTTGTGGAAATCTACCCCATGTCTGCGGATGATGTCGCCCAGGGGGAGAGTGTAGAGGGTGAAGAGCAGGGGGCCAAGGACAGAGCCCTGGGGAAAGCTGCATATGACTGTGCGGAGGAGAAGCCGTTGGAGGAGACAAAGTGAAAGCGGTGGGAGAGATAGGATCGGAACCATTCGAGGACAGAGCCTTGCAGTTTGAGGAGAGGGAGGAGAGGCGAGGAGAGACAGGATAGTGGTCCACGGTATCGAAGGCGAGTGCTCTAACACTGAGCTACAGGACTCCACATTTTGCCCCATATAAACAGTTATCCCAAATCAAAGTGAATTGTCCATTAAAAGGAATCCCAGAGAGGAAGTAATTCTTATTTGCAAATAAACATTAAGTTTGCCTTCTGTAGCTTGGACACGGCAAGCTTGCCTGCAACTATCATTAGCGTCAACATTGGTTGCATTTCCAAGTGATGGTTTTTAAATGCTACAAAACTAGTTGGACCACTTGACCCAGACACTATACCTCTGGCAGACGTTGGTTAGAATTATTGACTTGTAAGTAGTTTGGGAAATATTATTTATTCGAAGCTCTGACAAGAGATGCCTGTATATATGCAACAATGGCTTTGATTGCTTATGACCTGACTTTGATTGCTTATGACCTGACTATATGTAACTTGCTATAATTGTTATTCTTTTCCCTGTAAATTTAAGATAGGAATACAGGGTTTATGGTGCTGAAGTCAAAGTACGTGGCTTTATTAATGTAGCTTTATATGACAGGAAAGGTCCTACTTTGCTTGATATGACCGAGACAGACAGGGAAAGCTGTTGAGTGGAGTCATGCTCACTCCCACCAGATTCGCAGTCAGATTCTCAATCAGGGACCAAAGGGCGTGGGTTGCGCAGGTTAAACAGGGGTACAAATATTTTGAGTGAGAGGAGGTGACTTTTTCTTTAAATGCTATTGTGTTAAAAATGCAACCAGCGTAATGATCGCTTTTAAATTCATCAGAATCAAAACAAATCTGTGAATTTTGCTCAAGTAATTGCACAAAACAAATAGGAGAGACAGTTTGCCAGCATCTTGCACTTTAAAAGACTGCACTGGATGATTTTACAAGATGTCTGCTGTCATTTATTTGGTGTCAGTTAAATAAAATTGACTTGTCAGTAATGATGTCCGTTTCTGTCAATAACAGAGTGGTAGACTGGATGTCAGTCCCAAACTAAACAACATCCAATTAACCAATGAGAAAGGGCATTGACCTTCATACTAGTTTTGAATGTTCAACATGTAATGCTGAAAGTGATGTTTGCTGGCAAACATTTCTGGGTGAGATGATAATGTGTTTAGCCCGAACTATCTTTGCTATGATTATTCTGCGCTCCCTCGAATGATGTTTCTGTCCATTATTGGTTGATTCCTCAAGTCTGAACATATGGGCAATAATTTTGATCCATTACAATTGTAAAATCTACTGAGGTACATTCATGACTGTAAAATAATTTTCTACTGCATTATAACTGGTCTCTAACTGGATTTCCATACTCTCCTAACGCTCACATAAAAGAGTTTAATCTTACAAATAAATTTAAATAAAATCTCCAGTTACAGGGCATTACTTCGCACCTTTCTCCTTTGTTCAGAGAAAATAAATAATTTGATGTGCAGATCACAGTGGGATTTGACGTCTAAGAGAAAGCTTTGTGACTGAGCGATAACACGCATTGAAGAACTACATAAAATATAACAGCAAAATGATTCTTGTGTTACATGATTGATTATTCACATCTAAATCCTGTATGTTCAACTCTATTGCCTCTCCATTAACATTACTATGAAATGAGATGGAGACATTTCTGTGTTGCTGAATTTAGTGGGTTAGGTGTGAGAAACTTCCTATTGACTCTCTTGCCATCTTATTTTTATTCAGCCTTTTGGAGATGGTTTTACAATTAATTTCTGCTCATACTTTCAATTATTAATTGCAACAACGATTTCTGTTCTCACTTAATGATTGAGATACTTTCTCTGAATACTTGGAGTAAGATGGGGCTTTTTGCTGTGTTTTGTATTGCATTATCCAGAATACTAGAGAGCGGTTCATATAATTCCAGTGGTCAAAAAAGAGTGCAACATGAATCAAGGAATTATAAACCCTTTATCATTTTACTGAGAGAATGTTATGGAATGCCATTGATATTAATCTAAAGAGCATAGAGACCATAAAAAGCAGGGGGCATAGTTTTAAAAGCAATATTTCATGCATCAGAAACTTACTGGAATTCTTTGAGCGGGTAACCAAATCAGGAGATGAAGAATATCTATGGAAGCAATACACTGAAGCTATTTAATAAGGTTTCACATCTGTAGCTTTGAAAAAAGATAAAAGTGCATGGAATTAAGAGGAAAATAGATAGCAAAATTGAAAATTGGCAAGGCATCAAGAAGCAGAAGGTGGTGATAAAAGGACAAGGGCATCAGCTAGCAACGTTATTTAGGTCTATTCTAGGTCTTTTGCTATTCATTAACATCATGAAGGATGAACACTTTCAGTAATTGTATTGATTCTGAGGTGGAAACAAACTATTGAAGAAAACTTTAGTTGAGCGTTACGCGTATCATCTTTTGGTCGCGTTAACCAACTATGCCAATGGGTGTATTTCTTTCACACACAGAGAGTAATCAACAATTTGTATTTATGTAACCAGCAAGGATAGTTCTTGATGGCAAGCGAGATCTACTAAGTACACTGGATTACATTTTGTGACATTGTGAGAAGTCCTTAGCTCCTCATCACCCAGAGGATTCAATTAAAAATCCTGGTCCTCACCTTTAAAGCCCTCCATGGCCTTGCCCCACCCCATCTCTGAGACCTCCTAACCTGTCCCTTCCAAACTGTCTGCTCCTTCCACTCAGTAGATTCTGGCCTGCTCCATGTCCCCCGACCAATCCGCCCCACCGTAGGTAGGCGAGTCTTCAGCCACTCAGCCCCCAACCTTTGGAATTCCATCCTGCAATCCCCCTGCCTCGCCTTCTTAGCTTCCTTCAAGTCCTGTCTCAAGACCCCCCCCCTCTTTGACCGTGCCATTGGTCACCCCCACTTTCCCTCCCTTCTCTCTACCTTCCTGGATCCCGACCCCAGCTCAGATTCGAAACACTGACTGTCCAGCGCCTTGGGACGTTCTCCCAGTGTGAAAGGTGCTAAACAAATGTAATGTTGTTGTTGTTGTTGATGTTGCTTGGTCTGAAAAAACTGCTATGGGGAATGGACACAAACGGAAATGAAAGAGAATACAAGCATATGTAGCAAACTAATGCTGTGTCTACACTCTTGTTAATGAAGCAGGCAAGCGATATAGAGCATATATTCGGAAAAGGCACAGAGTGATCAATAGAGATGGACTAAATTTGAATGAACAGGTGGCTAGAAGACACAAACGGAGATCAATAGAGAACAGGGATCACTAAAGATGGGAAGAAGCGTCTAATGTTGCATTACTGTATTTACAAATCAGTTTAATGACTGGTAATTTAGCAAACAGCAATCCTTGTGGATGCATGTACATTTTGGTGGCTTGTTTATGTTGTAGACAGATTTATAATGCAATGCCTTCCAAATAGAATGGCGTTAATTATATCATGATTATAATATCTGCATATTCATAGCAAATCATATTTGTGGCATTTGCATAATTGTTATCAATGGACCTTGTTCATTAATTATCTGTTGTTCTTACATTTTGTATAATGATGTGATGAATTAGGTCTTCATTTAACATGATTTAAAACTTCACGAGAAATAATTTTCAGAGGTGAATGACAAAATGTTTTGTGATTTTGTTGACATAGCGCTGCCGGGATGAATTAAAACCCAAGTCTTCCTCTGATCTCATTGTCGGGTGTATGGCAGCTCAGGGATACTGGAGCTTTGTCAGGGCAACAAAGTACTCCAGGGTTATAAAGATATTAAAAATGTATCACCATAGCTCATCTAACAATGCAGTTGATTCTATATAAAGCAGCTGGAGCCTATACCCTGGTAAACTAGCGACCAGCTTCCACGTAAAGTTTCTCCATTCAAAATTGGACTGCACAAGAGCAGAATTCAATGATAAACTAAGCAATTCTCAGGGAAACAAGGCTTATTATAAGTGACTCATATGCTCATGAGTTCATTGGGAGTGTTTATTTTGCCAAGCCATGTTTTGAGGTTCCCATTTTCATGATTAATGTATTACTGATTCAATTTTAAGGCGATATTTAGCAGTACAAAATACAGGTTGCTGAAGACCCCATGATTAGTGTATTTGATTGAATTGTAGATGGTGCAATTACTTCCATGCAGCATTTCAAACCCCATCATTATCCCATGCAGCAAGCCTGTCAGATCCCATGCAAGGTTCCACACTCTGTCATGATCTCCCCTGTTGGATTAAGAATTAAAAAATGGTCAATTAAATTTGTTAAACTGGGCACTCGCTTTGGGCGAAAGATTTATGCATAACCAAAAGGACCCAGCCTTAGGGAGCTACTTGCGGTTGGATGTTGAAGTTAAGAGTGGAGGTCAGTGGAGCTTAGAGAAAGATAAGAGGCAGCTCATATGGCACAATGGGCAGTATTAAATA
Source organism: Hydrolagus colliei (assembly GCA_035084275.1). NCBI lineage: Eukaryota > Metazoa > Chordata > Chondrichthyes > Chimaeriformes > Chimaeridae > Hydrolagus > Hydrolagus colliei. The sequence goes on along the minus strand of CM068749.1, from coordinate 20,340,815 downwards.
TGCTTGAGTAGTTTTTTATTTTAGATTGAATTTTTGTATTCAATTTCTGGGGAATATTAATTTGAATTGAAAGGACCAATGTTGGCCTGTTAACAGAGGCTGGTGCAGTGTCGAGCGCAGGCTGACGGGAAGTGGTGCAGAAGTTGGAAAGAAAATCTGCCGCATAAAGATTGAAATCTCCGCAGTTAAAAATATTGCTGCCATATTCATTAGAGGCATTAGCCTAATGTCATTAATTTAAAGTACGAATGAATACGTAACTTAAAACTATTAGCATTCGATAGTTAATTGATGTACATGTTTATATCTTACTGTGTGTGTGTATGTGTCTATATATACATATTGCATATTAGCCAAGTCAAGCATAGGGGAAATTATACCATATTAATATTTTAACACAAAACATCTCTCTTATGAAGAGCTCATTTGTAATAGCATCTTGTGTTTCACTCCTTCATACATTTAATTCGCAATGTAATTTATGTGATCAAACAAGCAAAATGTTTTTCACACAAGATCCGCAGTATTAGTGATTGGAAATGAGCCTTTACGGGATTATTCCTTTCAGGGGGATTATTGCTGTGAATGATTTATGTGTAAATACCATAGAAAATGTCAACTCTCTGCGATGCAATCAGGTCTAATCATGTGTGTGATATGAAGAAACTTTGAGAATTCTTATAAATCCCTCATTAGCAGATCTTATCAGATTTCAGGCAACATCAGTCTAGGATGATACTGCAATGCTTTGTTATTTATGTAACCGTTACAACACCCTACCTGCCAAATCCTTACATGTTCTCTTGAATATTCTCTTGATTGCGCAGACCTAACTCTAAAGATGAACAACAATTAGTTAGATTATAGTCTACTGAATATAATATTTTATTTCTGAGCACTGGAAATTATTGGTGTCTTACCTCAAAAAGGAAGTTAGTTATTGAACTTTGCAGAATAATTCACTCTGTACATTACCTACCTGTTGAGAATTTTAGAGGGTTTTGCATCCTGTGACATAAAGTGTTTAAGTCCACTCACTCCCTGGCACCTTGCTAGCTCTCTGACCTCCTCACTCCCCAATCCACCGACCGGCTCCTCCGCTCGACTGGCACCAGTCCCTCGCAACTTGGATGTCACGCTTTTAGCCCCAAACTATGGAATGCTCTCCCTCAAACCCTCCGGCTTTCCCCCTCTCTCCCCCCTTTCAAGTCTCACCTGAAAACCTTCCTCTTCTACCTGGCTTATGACCAACCTCCCCCCAACAGCCCTCCCCTCCCATCCGCGGCTCTGAGTCCGGCTCTGGCACTGTTAACTGCTCTGAGATGCCACCCAGAGTGGAGAGCGCTGTATCAGTGCATGCTGTTGTTGTTTAGCTATAAACCTTTGAAATTAGCAACTCAGTTTATTGCTACTTAAATTGGGAATTTTGAATGGCATTTCATATCAATCCTCAGCTACAATTCATTGTGCTCTTTAGTTCAGCAGTGCTTGGTTTTATGTTGGTAATTTGAATGCAATTATTATCTGAGCGCTGCTGTGCCGTTCAGTTCTTCTTTTGGCTTTGACAAGATAGATAGACTGTTTCATCTTCCCTTTCACTGGCACACTTTTTATTTGTTCAAACAATTCCATACTCTATTGGTAAAAAAATTACTTTCCCCTTTTTTTGTGGATAAGATCTAGATCTCGCGTGAGAGCGAGTATGCAATCACTTTATTGTAATTACGTCCCAAAGGAGACATAGCTCACAGCCTCTGTGGGAGGATCTGTTTTCAGATGTGAAGCTGTGCTGCTCTTGCAAGCCACAGAAAGCATTTCCTTTAATGATTTAGCAAAGCTATTGAACTTCACCAAGTGAGGACAGCTCCAGCACATGCATTGTTGATCTATTGGGGAAATGAACCCCATTGACCTGATGAATGGCGGAACAAATTTTATTCCAAACTCTTGTGGTACTGAACACATTCAAAATATAAGTGGAAGGAAACGAGAACATCAACAATTTTACCAATGTACATTGAGGTGCATCCATCACCTTGATGTGACACAGAGCTTAAGAAGTCTTTCCAAATCAACGGGAATTAATTATTTTGCCCTGTTGCAGAAAGACAATGTACAGCTCATCAAATCCTCCTTGCGATATGTTTCTTTGAAGTTAGAAACCAAAACAAAATTCCACAACAAAGTTTTTAGGTCAGAAATGAGATCAGTCCTCAATTCTCATTTGCTCAATCAGTAAAAATACTGAACCAGAGAGATCGGAAAGATTTCAACTTCTAAACCTTGTGTTTGCTTAGATGGGACAATGGTTAAGGTCGAACAATCAAGCTCAATGCCCTGCACTCTACATGCCAAGATTGTACTGTATTACATTAGGGAGTCCCTGTAGCTCAGTGGTTGGAGCACTTGCCTTACAAACGTGAGACCTGTGTTTCGAAACCAGGCAGGTCAGGACGAAACCTTGGGCAGGTTTCCTTACTCCACATGCCTAATAATAATCCGTCCCAAAAAAACCTAGGATAAAATTGGTAATTTCAATCCACGACTGTTTGTGGGACACTGCTGTGCGCAAATGGCTGCCAAATTCCGCCCACAAATATAGTCAATTCACTTTACAGTATATTCTGTGAAATGCTTTGAGAGGTCTAGAAGACATGAAAAGTGCTATATCAAAAATGCAAGGATGATTATTATTACATTCTATTACGCTCTTCAACAAAGATCTGACTTTACAGAAAGATTCCTTACTTTTCCTCTGTTCTACTTTTGCAAATGTTTACGTATAGGAAAGCCTTCATTAACAACTTAAAAAAAAGTAATTGTAGATGTACAAGTAATTTTATTCTTTTTAGCTGAACAGTCAGGGGTCAGGACCCAAGCATATTGGGCAGGGTTAGGATGAGGGAGGGTGCAGAGGTGGGGGGCGGCTGAAGGCACGGTTGAAAAGGATGGCCTTGAAGAAGAAGGCATGGGAGGAAGCAACGCAAAGGGAATGTAGGATGGAGTTTCAAAGAGAGTGACTGAAAACCAGGCCGATGGTAGGGCAGGTTGGGCGGGAGATATGGAGCAGGCTGGAGCCTGCTGAACAGAGGGAGCGGACAGGTTGATAGGGGGTCAGCAGTTCAGAGAGGTCTTGTAGGAAACAGCGCAATAGTCCTGAGGACTTTGTTCTCCCACGATTCATCTGGAGGGATTGACCCCGGTCTGACCCTCATGTTTGTGGGGATAGGATTCGTCAGACGTGAGAGTAGACAATTACATGTAAACAGCCGCACTTGATAAAATATTAATAACGATATGAACCTATGGTTCAGGCTTCATGCTGCCAGTCACTATTATTTCCACTAGCAACAGTAGATAAAGATTCATGTATAAAGTGAACTGGGGTCCCTCACCAGTACAGAGTTATTCACCAAACTCAGACGGCACAATATGCTTAAGCAGATAACAGCCTTTCATTATTCAAATGAAAGGATTACACAAGACTGTTTGAAATTGCCTGTACCTCATTCACTGCTGTCGCAATGCAGTTTGGTTCAACCGGAGTCAGTATTGGCAGGGTGAGTACAGATATCATCCTGCCACCGAGAACCTGACTGTAATGGATGAGATCCCAAATGATGTTTTTGGCCTTAGTTTATTTCATTATTGTTGGGTCTTGGTCAAGGCTGACACTAAAGTGAAATGGTGCATTTTCAGAGGCGCTGTCCATTGGATGAGATGTTAAACAAAGTCCCGTCTGCTATTCAGGTGGACGTGAAAGATCCCATTCCACTGTTCCAAAAGAATAGGGCTCCAAATATAGCATCTTAATCGCTCTTCCTAAATCAACGTTTGTTTTGTTGTATCCAACAGCAATACTTTCTTTTCCAAGATTGTAAGACATTTTCATATTGTATCCCATATTCCACATATTTTTCAATTTTATAGAGTACAAGTGTCTCATCAGGTGTATTAAAAACATGAGATTTTTCAGGATTTACATTTGTCAATGTTGACTGATGCTTTTTCATTAACACCAACAAAATTACGTTTCTCACAAATAGTATGTTGGAACGCCTGGCACAGATGCAATTGAATTAGCCTTTCGTAAAACAATGGATTGTCAGTCTTTTTTCCTTTTTGTATTGTATGAAATGAATGTTGCTCAGTTCCAAACATAATTTCTCCTGCTTTGAACTAAGTTTCTCGAATCTGTCGACTTTTTCTTTTAAATAGATGCTTTATAATGCTTTTATAAATGTTGCTATGAAGGCACTTTAAGACGTCCTCCCATTACAAGGTGCTGTCTAAATGTAAGGTGTTGTTCAACCGAGTCCATATTCACTTGAGCATGCATGCAGTCCACCGTTATACAATTTAACAAATTAACACTGTAGTGGTTAATTCTAAAACTACATTGGACTTCATGTTTCCTTAGGTAGTAATCAGATTCTGTACTACGTTTTCATTGGTTCTTTCCCATCTTCGCCATATCCTCTTGACTGATTTACTTCCTAATTTTAATAAATCTCATCAAGCCTCCCCCTCGCCTGCAGTCTGCCTTTTGCTCCTGAACACCGATTTAGTTCGCTTTTCACCTGTCATTCAGGATTGATTTGAACACTAGTAATAATATTCCTGTGGCTCTTCTCTGAACCCTTTCCAACGCCTCTAGTTTTATTTTGTACGACAACTAAAACTAGCAAAAAAAAACACGGGGTCTCCCCAATGATTTATAGAGAATCATTATAACGTACTTGATGGATTAAGCTGTATGAATCCACTTACATTCTATTTAGGTTGGCAATTTAGAGATTTCACATTATGAATACATAACAAAAAGATGACAAATGTTCGTGATTGACATATGAGAAACCCCACAGATTCACATAAATAGCTAGACACACAGGGGGCGTAGACACACAATGGGGCTTATTTTGAGATTGGTTGGTGTTTAGCCATTTTGGACAGTCACACAGAGGTAAGTATACACACTTGGAAACTGCATATTGCCATACAGAGTGTCTACATTTACAGCTCAGCTGAAGGTGCCCAATTAGTCGTGAGTTTAAATTATTCAAATTTAGGTGTCTCAACAAGCAGAAACAAGGTACTTGACCTATGATAATGAATGCTGCATTATATCGCGGTAGGAGAAAAGGATGGTTAATGAATTGAAATGGGTCCATTCTTAGATGGTCGGGTGTTAAGACACAAACAAATACATGCACTTACTTCAAGGTGTTTAAAAAGTGCAGGTACTGATATGAAGTACCAGTAGAAAACGCTAACAGGTATTAGCTAAAATGACCAAAACTAATTGCTTGACTGCAAATTTGCTACTGACTGTGGATGTGCTTAGCTTGTTTATTTTTCCTTCAATTTACCTCCCTTTTGTTCCCTATTAGAGGATATTATTATTATTAATAATAATTCCGTAGGTTCACAGGCACTAGTAGTCCTCCATTTCTTCACTCAAGTGACCATTTTCACGAATGAGTTCTAAACAGCTCTGTCAAACTATTGGACCACAGATTACAGCAGCAGAGTCCAGTAGCTGTGCACAGATTTGAGAAGTTGGAAAAGGTGTCACGGATGAAAAACAACCACTTTGGTGGATGATTGGAAGCCAAATCAATCTGATTGATAAGGGTGCAATGGATGTAACAGATGATGGGTCCTGTCCACACGGATGTGAAATCAGTACACCTCTCAGGGAGATCAATCAGACCTCCCTCAAGTTCTCTCATGGTCTTTACCAACTGGATTCCTGGGGTTGCATCCAGTTATTTTGTTGTTTCGATTGACTCTATCCAGGGCACCAGGCAACAGTGAATCGTATGGTCCATTCACAGTCAGTACTTTATTTAATATCTGCGTTGGGACACATTTTAGATCAGACAATGCTGATCTTAATTGTTGATTTTGCTGCAGCACATATTGTTCCAGGAGTGAGTAGGATTGAAAACACTTTGTTCAGCAAAGTTTTCTTTTAAATATATATTTATTGAACTGATTCGCAAGATTCTGTGAAGGCAGCCACACTGAAACATAATCGGTTTAAAAAGTACAAGCAAAAAGTGATTTGACTTTTAATATTTATTGAGTACTTTTAAACTACTTTTTTTCTCACTTTGTCTCCATTGCTGTTTGTAATCTACATCAATGATCTGGACTTGGGTGTACGGAGTACAGTTTCCAAGTTTGCAGATGACACTAAGTTAGGGAGAATAGTAAACAGTGAGGAGGATAGTAGCCATCTGCAAGAGGATATAGACAAATTGGTAAAGTGGGCAGACACATGGCAGATGAAGTTTAATGCAGAGAAGTGTGAGGTGATGCATTTTGGGAGAAGAAATGAAGGGAGGCAATATAGGCTAGATAGTACAATTTTAAATGGTGTAAAGGAACAGAGAGACCTGGGGATTTGTGTTAGTGACTCGTTGAAGGTGGCAGGACAGGTAGACAAGGCTGTTAAGAAGGCATATGGGATACTAGGTTTTATAAATAGGGGTATAGAGTACAAAAGTCAGGAAGTGCTGACTAACCTCTATATGACTTTGGTGAGGCCTCAGCTGGAATACTGTGTTCAATTCTGGTCACCACACTACAGAAAGGATGTGAAGGCATTGGAAAGGGTACAACGAAGATTTACTAGGATGGTGCCAGGATTGAGGGACTTCAGCTATGAGGAGAGGCTAGATAGGCTAGGGTTATTCTCTCTGGAGCAGAGAAGATTGAGGGGAGACCTAATAGAGGTATATAAGATCATGAGGGGTTTCGACAGGGCAAATAGAGAAAAACTATTTCCACTCGTGGGTGAATCTGTGACTCGTGGTCACAGATTTAAAATAGTTTCAAGGCGAAGTAGAGGGGAGCTGAGGAGAAATTTTTTCACTCAGCGAGTTGTTCGAATCTGGAATGCATTGCCTGAAAAGGTGGTGGAGGCTGATTCGATAACAACTTTTAAAAGGGAATTAGATCTTTATTTAGGGAGAACGGGTCTATTAGGCTATGGGGAGTGGGCAGGGCAGTGGGATTGAATCGCTCTTTTCAAAGAGCCGGCACAGACTAGATGGGCCGAATGGCCTCCTTTTGTGCCGTAAAATTCTATGATTCTATGATTAGTCCCTCTTGCCTCAATGCCAGTAAATGTGTTTATGACTATCAAAAGCATCTTACCAGGGAAATTAAAGACTAGAATACAAATAGTTTTCCGTTTCTCTGAAATGATTCAGAGAGTAAAATTATACAATCGTGTCTGGATTGCAACGGTCCATAGCTGTCAAATTGTGTTGTACGGATACTGTAATTGTTTCTAGAGCAAATGAGCTAAACATAGATGAGATGTAGTCTGAACTGGAAAGAGACCAGCTTTTAATAGAGATACACGGATTGCAGTTCAAAACAAAAGTTATTGAGCGAGATTAATTATGAGTTGTAGTGTAAAGTGAGCTTGGAGTATGACCGTGTATGGGGAATGCCAAGGAAAAAAAAACTACCTCATGCACAAGCATCCATAAAACTAGTAAAGATTCCAAGAAAAAAAAGTCGAAAGTGCCTGAATTGGAAGAACTTGGAGCAGTAAGGTAGTATCGCGCTGCAGGCTCTTAGAGATGAATAAGTTAAAAATGCCCAGCATAATGTATAAAATGTATCCACTTTCAAATGTGGTAACAAGAGACAAATTTAGAATTTTAAAAGATAAAAATGGCAATGAAGCTAAAGAGGAAACAGCTGACATACGAAGTGAATATTTCCTATAGAACTATTCTCCAGAGAGAATTTTAACTTAGCCATTCAAATTTTGTAGCACACCCATTATCTTAATGGATGCTGAAGTCAATATTGTAGAGGCACTTGAAAAGGTAGGGAACTTAATACTAAAATAACCCCTTGGGCCAGATGGGTGATATTAAAGGGTGCTGAAGGAAGCATTTCTAAGCAATAACTTAACAAGAAACAGCAGTAGATCGATTTGTAATGGGAAGCCAGATTTATATTGTGCATGTCCCCCATTGCTTTGGCTGAGAATAAAGAGGTATGCGAAGCATCACGGTTGTTATTCTAATGAATGAAACCGTCAGATGACTAATTCATTAATAACAATAAAAATCTTAAGTGCAGTTCAATAGTCCTCCCAAGAATTTTTAAAGGGCCATTTTTGAACAGAAGTTATATCGATTTACACCATCTAAATTTATTCAGAAAACTAATGCCGTAGTAACTCCACTCTCTCTTTCTTTCTCTCTCCCCTCCCCCTTGACTGTTGGCTTCATTAGGAAATACTTTGTAATCATGAGTTTGAAACCTAATTTAACTCTTTACGTAGCAATTCTGCACAATTTTCAGACGTGAATCAATAGTGAAAATGCTTGTGTATGTAGGCATTCATTGCAATGTTGAGCTAAGTTGTGCTGTGAGAGCTGAGTTATATTGTTCTGGATTGTTGTAATAATAATAGTCCTTGCGTTTGATATGGTGACTTATCACCTTGTCAAGACGTCCCAGTGCTTCACAAGATATACTGTACAGTAGTGCCACTTAGTTGGAGGGACACATTTATATGAATACACAAACCCAAATACAGTATTCAGATGTTTTGTAACTGGAGCACTGCCAATGTGTAGATGCACAGTAAGATAATTTAGCCTATAATAATACAGTAACAATCCTTGCATTTGATATAGTGCTTTTCATACCTTATCGATGTCTCAAAGCGTTTCACAGAATATACCGTAAAGTGAATTGACTGAATATATTTGGGCGAAATGCGGCTGCCAATTGCACACAGCAGTGACCCACAAACAGTCATGGATTGAAAATGACCAATTTTTATTATTGTGTTTTTTTGGGGATGGATTATTATTAGGCGTGTGGAGTAAGGTTTCGCCCTGACCTGCCTGGATTCGAACACAGGTCTCACGCTTGTAAGGCGAGTGCTCTAAACAGGAGCTCATATCTTCAAACTGCAAGAATCCCCACATAGAATCATAGGATTATTCAGCACAGAAGGAGCCATTCAGCCCATTGTGTCTGTGCTGGCTCTTTGAAAAGAGCTGTCTAAATCAATCCCACTCCCCCGCTCTCTCCCTATCGCCCTGCAAACGCGTCTTCCCCAAATAGTTATCTACTTATCTCTTAAAAGTTGTTATTGAATCAGCTTGCACCAACCTTTTGGTTACTGCTTTCCAGATAGAATCAAAAATGCATGTAAACACCTCTCATGAGGAGTAGCCAAGCACACGTTTTGGAGGTGAAGGACTGTTCACCTCCAGAGATAGAGCAATAACAGTAGTGGAAATATCTCTGAACTGTAGGGCTACCTACATGCAGACACACAGTAAACGCAGAGGCACATCTCAGACACAGAACAAAAAGAATGGCAGTGGATATTTTACAACTGGAGGGTTGCTGTGCAAAAAAACATACCTCCCACTATGTTGAACAGTTGAGCTGTGGGAATGAATACTTGAAGATATTAAATATGTGCAAAATGCAACTTATTGTGCATTTGGCAACCAGCCAAGAATAATTCTCCTATGTACATATCACAATACTTCAATGATTATAGTTCACAGGAAGTCCTGATGGTGCAGTTGATGTAACCACTCTCTACAGAAACATGAAGAGTAAGAAATTCTCAGGTTCAAAGTTAGCAGACTTTGGGTAATCCAATGTTATATACTCACATTAACAATATGAATTATGGATAATATAAACATTATTAGAGCTACAATTTGGGAATAACATTATGATAACCCTTGCATTTGATATACACTAATGGCTAATCATGTCATCGAGATGGCTTGAATAGTCTGCTCTTGTTACCATGCTTTTATGCTCCTAAAAAGCCTAATGCGATTTTGCTGTAATGTATGAAAATATATACTGTATTAACATGTTTAAACAAACTTCAAATATGATGGCAAGAGGTTATATTCATGGGACGTTCTTCAAACTACTTTTATTTTGCTACTCATTTGTACAAGAACATCAGCAATTGCAACAATTCCTAGAAAACCAAAATTTACATTGGACCTTCAGACTAAGTTACAGAGAGGAGTCATGCGATGAACGTGGAAAATGGTTAAATTCTAAAATTATGGGATAAAATGTTACATTTCTTCTTCTGTAACTCGTTCCAACACATGCGGAATTTTTAATGAAGAACTGGTGTCTGCTGCTTTTGAGTCAGATGAATAGAATATCAGCCTGTTTAGAAGGACACTTGAAATTGATGAGCCAGCTGAGAAACCGGCTCTTCAAGTGAGGCTTTAAGGCTCTAGGGACCAAAGTCATCAGACATTATATATTTTTGTGCATTTAAGCTTTTGATAAATACATTTTGTTTCTTGTATACGTATTTGCACAAGAACGAGGATTAAGGAATGCCACATTCTTATGTGTATGAATCAAGCAATAGACCTCACAATGTTGGAGAAAGACTGCTTTTCCTTTTATATATATTAAAATAAGGGAGTTTGGGGAAAATGCATGAAAAACATGCGATATTTCCCAGGACGCTATTCATCTATCTGTCATGTCTCATGATAGTACTACCAGAGAAGCCATTTTCAAACGTTTTGTTACCATGGTTACCATCAGAGCAGGACCCAATATATACGCTGTCAAGACAGTTTGGTGCCAAGAGCAATTATAACTCATCGACTCCCCCCACCCCCACCACCCACCGACTCCACCGTTAACCAAGGCATCTCTGAACCTTCTTTCCTCTTTGCTTCTCCCAAATCATGATGTTGGTTATAATTTGGAGACCAGGGAAGCTTTCTATTCTTTGTTCCTCAAGATCTCTTGTACCTCACCCTCAAGAAGTTGGAAACATGAAGATTGATTTTGAAATAAACAGTATAGAATCCGCAGTCACTTACATTACTGTTTAATTCAAACACACCCATACGTAACATGTATGTTCATTATGTTGTCATCTATTGGGCTGCCGGGCTGCTTTCGACAGCCAGACAGATAATCAAAAGACTCTCGTGTTCCTAATTCATGGCTTATGGAACAGAAATGTGTGTCTGCCTGCTGCTTCAATTGGTATGGGGAATGCCTCTTGCTGATCTTCATTGCTACATCAAGGTCACCTTTCACTCTCCATGCCACGGGAAATGTGTGTCTCCTTCACCTTGCTCTGTTGCTGGAGAGTGGCATTTGCCAGAAATCCATGAGCAATTGCCTCCAGAGCGATTATTAGTTCAACTGCCACAGCTTTTCTAAACCGTCCCACTGCTTAATTCCAGCCAGTGTCTTGAAAAGCAGCTGTTTAGCGAGCTAGTGGCGAAAGAGGATGAACCGCCCACCTTAATCACCTCTGCCCTGGGTTGGTGAGCTTACACGAGTTTGCTTGTTATCTCTCAGGATATCTCTTAGACAAGATAGTTTGAAGATTTCCAGATAGTGCTGATGACTCATGGTGATGGCTGTGTAACGTATTTGTTTCTTCTCTATGTAATTCACTCCAAAACGTACAGGCATTTTGAGGATCAAATTGATCTATTCTCAGCTGGCTCATTTATTTCAAGTGCCTCTATACCGGGTGCATCATCTGGGTAGAAAGCAGCAGTAACTGGGTCTAAAACATGCGGAATTCTAATGGGAATTCAGTCACTACCCTTTACAGTAAATCCTATGAAGTGCTTTGAGATGTCCTCCTGATGTGAAATGTTCTATATCAAATACAACAATTATTATTATACATACAACACCAACAACATAATTACATATGTTTCGCGCATTTTCACATCGGGAGGACACGACAAGGCACTGGACAATCAGTGTTTCAGACCCGAGCTGGGATCGGGGAAGGTGCAGGGAAGGAAGGGGAAGGGGGGGGGGGTGACCGATGGTACAGTCGAAGAGGAGGGTCTTGAGGCAGGACTTGAAGGAGGCTAGGGAGGGGGTCGAGGCAGAGGGATTGCAGAATGGAATTCTAGAGGTTGGGGGCAGAGTGGCTGAAGGCTAACCCACTGATGGTGGGGCAGGTGGGTCAGGGGACATGCGGCAGGCTGGACATAGAATGATCCTTGTTGTCAACGTTTCACCCTGCCTGGGAAATGGAACTTAGCTTGTGAGGTGAGTGCTCTAACCACTGAGCTACAGGATTCCACTGTAGAGTCTGAATGTCTAATTACTGCATATCAATTTAATACCCTGTTTTCTCTTTGCCAAGAATAAATTGGTTGTATATGTGTGACACTTATTTAAACATGGTGAAGATTTTTTTTTAAATGGTTATGACGACCATAGTCAGGGTTAAGAAGATTGGATCACTCACCATTTCCCTGAAACATAGAATGATCCTTGTTGCCAATGCACAAGTCGTACATGATAATGAGTAGATCAATGCATTTATGTGAGTGACTGTTATTGAATGTTTTGATGGAAACATGTAGAGTAGCAATTTGAAACAACATCAGGAAGCAAAGCGTTGGCTGCTGTCACGAACAGTGAGGATAGTGCTGCATTATTCTCTATGCTGTGCTTACTCCTGCCAAACGAGCTGATTTGCTGCTCCTACCCATCAGGCACAATATCTCAATGCCAACAAGCATGTTGATGATTGTTATAAAACATTCTGTTCACCGCTCAGAGGTTCTCCTGGCTTGGCAGCAATGGAGACGAGTTTCTGCAGAAATCCAACCAAAGCAACAGATGAGGCAAAGCAGAAGGTTAGGTCTGTGTTGGGGGCAATTTGCTTTTGGCAATGATGCTTTGTATTCAATGCAGAATGTTTATTTCTACATTTTCACAAGCAGTGTAATTAATTAAACAGAAGTATTAATATTGTTTTTCACATTTTTAATTTGTGGATTAGAGCAACGTTGCAATGATCTGGCATAGAACTTCTGAGTGTCTCTGTTAGTGTCTCTCTTGATGCACATGAGAAAGAACCTTCATCGACTCTTGTACTGTACTTGAAATGGAACTGGTATGAATGAGAAGCGACTATAAGGTAATATTCCCACAATCGTAAAGCAGTCTTCGTGAAAACAATGATGGGGAAGGAAAAAGGTGATGTGAAAATGATCACAGCTGATAATTGCCCACTGATCATCATTGCATGATGCAAATTTCCACCTCAAGATGTCCCAGTTGAATGACTGGCTGAGCTGCCACCTCTGCTTTCATCCCTGACTCACTCCAAAACCAGTTGCTGCAGCCATTGTGCCTATTCTGCAGTCCCTGATTTAATTTAAATGAAAATCTTGCTGATTTCCATCAACATTACATTCCCAATTGCATCCCATTATTTCTGTGTAGATGTTTCTTCTTTGCTGATCCTATTAATTTGCATAAAGTATTCATTTAGAGAACATACTGGCCATCAGATTGATTTTTTTACACATCAGTTTCAGCTCTTGTTTGGTCTAAGAAATCAACAGCCAGAATTGCCATCAGCCTGATAGGCAGGAGGGTTAGAATGCTTTGTTTAGCAAGTTGAAAGTTATCAGGTGAAAATGGGATGAAATCACTGTTTCAGAGGCTTGCACTGTTTACCGACGTTGTTCCAAAATTGCAGACTAAAAATAGAAATTGAACCAATTCTATTGAGCATGACTTGATCTACGGTCTTGGCATTGTTTAATTAAGCAAGAGATCTTTGATCATTGGCTTAATTCAAATGCTAATTGAAGCTAACCATATCCATTTACAATCACATCTACGTTATATAAACAAGCAGTCCAAGCCAATTCAAGACTTATGATGAAACTCTGAGGTAGAGTATTGAAAGGACATGAAATAGTTGCACTTAAGAATGAAGAGTAAAATTATACAGAATCCTAAGTGTACACAAAAAAAACACATGCGCTATGAGTGAAATGTGACCCCGCTATGAAGAATGAGCTGAAACGAACACAATATCAAACTTGTTGAGCTCAGGAATCATGGATACCCTTAAAAATAGGTCCCATCACATACTACAGAAATGGCCTGTTATTCATGGTACCACATGAGCTAATAATATTCATAATACAGCTGAGATTTCACCCACAAATATACACTCAATTTTCCTACTCTTCTTCATCCTGCCCCAACCCCTCCCCCACTGCTCTTGTCCCTACCTAACTGTACAGCGCCTTGGGACGTCCTCTCGGCATGAAAGGTGCTATATAAATGTAAGTTTTGATTGATGGCTGCCCCACTAACTCTTCCCCCTCTCCCACTCTCCTTCCCCTTCCCCCTACCCAACCCTCCCCCGCCCCTCTTGACTGTTCAGTGCTTTGGGACATCCTCCCGATGTGAAAGGCGCTACATAAATGCAATTTTGTTATTTTGTTATGTTGTGTGATTGATTGATTGATTGAGATTGAAGGGTGATTCCCAGCTCCCAGCATATGAGTTTCCCCACAATGGCAATTGTTCCTTCAATGAACATGCAAATAAAGCACTGGCAATATCTACCTATTGTCGTGGGTGATATGCAGGTTCTGACAAACTCAGGAACCTCTCTATGCCACACACACACACATCTTCTCCTGGTGTCCAATGTGGTGGCATTACCTTTGGCCTAATAAGAACTAATCAGCACAGCATGAGTGAAAGACGCAGGGCAAGACTCAGTCCAGTGCCTCCTTAGTACCCCTCAGAGCCACATCTGTGAATCACTCCGACACCCCCATACGGAAAACTTCCAAACAACATGGAACCAAGCCAACACACTCAGTACACATCAGGAAGCTATTAATGCATGAAATACCATGTGAGCACAAAGAAAACTGGCTGAACCCGATATGCAAATAAATTATCTTTATTAAAAAATGACGGCTATAGACATTCTGAATATATTGATGGTAGTGTCTGATTATAGCTTACATTAGCATGGTTATTTGACTAATATTCTTGCTTTTAACCCTATGCCTGCAAGTTTTGCCCACAAAATAGACAGTATATTTTGGAAGGCCTTTGAGATGTCTTAAAGACATGACAAGGCACTATACCAAATTGAAGGATTATTATGGTTGTTTTCACTTTCCATATTGAATGAAATATTGCCGTATGCATTGTCTTGCAATGAAAAAATATTTGGGTGTTTACCATAGGAAGCTAAGAGAATAATGTTTCTCTGTTACTCTTCATGCGTGCAAAGCATAATTAAATATCACTGAATGAAAAAAAATTTAAGTATCACTTGGAAATTGGGGTTAGGAAAGGTTTGCAAAATGTATGCAAAAACAGCTTGCTAAGAAAATGGTAACTCGCGAACATGGAACAAAAAAAATGGTCCCTTTGCTCTCCCAACGAGAGCTGAGCTGTTTTCCGCTTGTTTCAATGTTTTATGCTTCCCACGAGAGTGCAGCCAGAATAATTCATCATACAACCATCTGTAAATAGAAGACATTATTGTTCACACCTGGCATGAGACTGACATTGCTTCACCCAATTACTTGTTCCACTACTAGGTAATGTTCTTTGTACTCCACGAGGAACACCATTAATATTTTTGCAGCAATTCCAAAGTCAGGATGCAATGGTATGAACTGGAACTAATAAGATCAAAGGCTGGCACCCAATTATTTCTGCACATTTGTAGGTGAACCCACATTCCACTGTGAGTAATGAATATTGCTCCAAAGTGTTTGAGTTCCTGTTGTGGACAAGACAAGTTGACCTTTGTGTTTCATTGTGATTTAGTTTAATTTGTGCTATTCAGTGTGGAGTAAGTTTCTTTTTGGCTTTGGAGATTATTTGTCTGTGAAGAGAATGCTATTCTGGAGAGAGATCTATTGAGGAGAGACACCAAGAGTACTACCATAGAAACATCATTAAGATTCAGTAGTATTTTGCTTACAGTTGTAATGCCAATGAGTGAGAAACAGCCAATATCTCCAGAGACTGATGCTGGCCTGACAGATGGCTTATAGATGTGTGGGCACTGAAACAGACAAGCGCACAACCTACGACTGTTATTCCAGTTACTGCAATGGTTACACAACTTTTACATGAGTGCAGCTTCCAGGCATCTAATGGAAACTTTGCAAGTTTATCACACGTATCTATTTCCAACACATTGATTTGGTTTACTAATGCTTTGTGTCGAGTTGCTTCACAATTCATTTTGTTTGATGATTCACAGCAGCAACAAACACCTCATCAGAAAAGGTTCTCTCAAGTTCCTGGGTTTCCAAGTGACGAGGGAATTATTGACTTGATACGTCTAGTAATTCAAGCTCCAGACAGATATATACATACTATTCAATACAATTACATCTGATAATAGACAGTAATATTGATGATAATACTAATAATCACTGAAAACCACTTAAAAGCTAACTCTGTGGAGTGATTTGAACAGTAATAATGATAGTAACAGTTATAATAATCCTTATTACATTATCGAGATGTCTCAAAGTGTTTCACAGGATACACACAATAAATTTTCTCATTTATGTTAGTTTATATCTGCGCCTTGGGACATCCTCCTGACGTGAAAGGCGCTCTATAAATATAATTTTGTTGTTGTTATTGTAGTTTCATGTAACTTTATGTATGTGTTGACCTATCAAATGCCATCAAAGTAGCAGTATCACTCATCTTTCATTTGCTCCTGAACTTTTATTAGATTTAACAAATTATTAACCTCCAGATCACTTAATTTAGTCAATTCCCCTTTATGTAAATAACTTGGCCTGTGCATAATAGACCCTATCTTCTCCTTAAGTCACATTACTTGAGTTTGCAACATCGTCTAATTTCAGAGTACTTCTGTGGTTTTCCATTTTCTTTGCTGGCACTTTACAAAGAGAATCGGGAAGAAGACATGAAGCATTAGAAATGTTCCTTTTAGTAGAATTTGACCTTTCTATAACTGTCCGAAAAAGTGTTTGGAAGGCAAAGGGTATTGAAATTGATGTAATATTGAACCTGCCAATCATGTAGCATCACTTTTGGTAGTACAGTATTCAACTCTTTATTTTTCCTTTGCACGGTATAAAATTGAACAGCATTCTCACGTGGATGTACGATCTGTTACGTGTTAAAATCTCAGCCTGTTTTATGAATATTGTAAACTTGCCTTTTTTAAAATTTTGATTCAAGATGGATCGATGAATTAAGTCGCACATTTCTAATAAACTTTCTCCCCTGTTGGGAAGATACAGTTACCCGCTGAATTGACAGCAATGCCAGACTGGTGTGCAGACCATGATGAATGAAGGCTCTATTGATCCTGGCTGTGCAGCTATGCACTGATACACTTCACGTTTAGCTATTAGGAAGACATTTGATCACCTCTTTGCTCTGGTAGAATGGATTGGTTTGGGTATCTTGATTAAATGAAAATTAAGATTTACAGCACACCTTTTTTACTGTACTTCAAGCAGAATAGTTCACAGCTCTAGACAGCTGGAACTATGTTGTTTATGTATAGAGGGTTACGTACCTATCAAGGTGAGGGATGATAGTGCTACAAAACAAAATATTGCAAACTTTCTACCCATCGGCACGTCAGGAACAGCAAGGTTAAATGTAACATAGCATTTCTTCCACATCACCCCAATTATTCATCTCTATCTTTTCAAGTTTCGGGGCTGATATTATCTGATAGTGTGGATCCTTTCTTCTTGCAGAAGAATATAGGAAGAATATCTTCCTATATTCTGTTACTATTCTGACAACATCGTTTGACCTTGACATCATCTACTGTTTCTACATTTATATATTGACAATAAACTTCTAGCTTAATGTATTTCCAAATTAACCTGGGGATGTGTGGTCTACGCTGACACACCAACGCAGTGCTGGGGGTGTGATGCGTTGTCCACCATTTTTTAAAAAAGGAATATCACCCTCCACCCTAGAAACGCGATCCGCCAATTGACTAACATCCAGGTTCCTACTTACTGCGAGGTAAACCAATGCGAGTTTTGGCAACCACCGGATATTCCATTATTATCCCGATAATGTGGTAACAAAGTGAATCACTGTATCACTTTTATCAGACTTATTATCCCAATAATCCCTTTAAGCATTCTGGAGACACTGTTCCACATGAAGGGTGCTACATAAATGCAAGTTGTTGTTGTTATTGTTGTTGTAATAATGTACCTTTACTCTATTAGATAGCATTTCTACGTTTAAACACAAATATTTGGTGCATCCAATTGATTTTCTAATTGTCTCCCAATTGTTGTATGCCTCTGCTGCTGTTCCCTATAGTTGCTCATTCTGGGAGCAGATTGATGGGCGTGAGTAACCTGCGCACATTGCCAATCTTCTTATGTGAGTCTTGGCAGGGCATTCGACAGCAGAAGGGGTCACAGCCAAAGTCTTGGTTCCCACACTACCACTCGAGGGTGTTGAAGAGTGACCAGGACCAGTTAACCTGGCTGATTGTAACCCCTCACCCGGGAAAGGCTGGGACCAATTTAGTCTCCACATTTAGCTCCAGCTGAGACCGTCAAACTGAGTACGAACTAGGATTTGAACCAGAAAGCTCCTTGTCCTTAAGCTATGCTCTAGCCATTGAGGCTGCCCATCATCCCTGATATCCTGTGAGAATGTATTTCTGGTCCAGTCATTCAATTATAAACCCAATATATCCCTGTAACACACAGAAGGAGACAGAATGGCTAAAACATGTAACAATGAACACTATTGAAGACTCTCCTCTTCAACTGTGCCTTCGAGCACCCTCCTTCCTTCCCTGCCCTCTACCCACCCCGATCCTGACCCCCAGCTCAGGTCCTGAAATGCTATTTGGAACGTCCTCCTGACGTGAAAGTCGCTATACAAATGTAATTCTGTTGTTGTATTTATGTGAACCGAGTCTTGAATACCTTAGGTCAAGATACAATCATCATTTATTTTCTACCTTGAAAGGTCTAGCCCAGAACAGGCCGACAGAAAACAATGACATTTGTTCTAATGACCAAACCAGTGTGTGAAGCATTCTCTATCAAAGCCTTGTACAGTGTACAGTGCTTCCTCTAACCCTGCCTCTTGTTTCCTTGTCAAAATGTATCACTAAACCCTCACCCACTAATAAACTCAGGCAGAAAGGCGGAAACAGCACATTTTGAGCAGCTTAGAGCAGTCCTGCATGAAATTGTTTTTCTTTTCCCTCTCCTGTTTTAATTCTATGGACCGAAAGCCTTCGGCATCACTTCCTAACCATGAATATTACAAAATTGTGAAAAAGTGAAACCTATTCATAACAGTGCCCTTGAAAATGACAGAAATCAGTTAGAAGAAACCTAAAATGAAACTGTCTGCGATGCGATTTTCCAATTTTAATAGGATCTTACAAATCCTATTAAACTTATAATGTTTTTTTTATTTTCATGCGCATTGGAATGAAGCTTGACTGAATTTGGGGGAAATTAAACATTATCCCTCAGATGTAATAGGAAATAAAATGGCAATACATGGGTTCCATCCACGGAGGGATTTAACGTGAGAAAGAGAATGCGGATTAGGGCAGATTTACAATATAACCTTTGAGATAAATCAGGTTTTTAATTATTGAAACAATTTGTTGATTAATATGCATCAAGATATCAACCCTGAAAACACACACACAATCACGTTACTAATTTGATCTTATTTACATGACATTATTCAACTACAACATCAAACAGTTACTCAGTTAATGTGCACCAATAAATGGTCTTATTAGCCACAGATGTGTTTACTGTGTAGTTGTACCTGGTGATTGATATGGACTGAAATAATTCTTTATCCAATCAGACCTCATTGTTAGAAATTTTAATAGGGCTAATAGGATCATCTAGTCTTATCACTTTGTCTCTTCCTCTATTGATAATCTGAATTTTGTGACTGAAAATATGCTGTTGTTTTTCTGTTGAGAGTGTTTGATCAATAAATTATTGGAAGCGATGATGTATAATGAAACGCACAATCAACGAAAGCTGACAATTTCATTAATATAACGCTGACTATTCCCACCTGTCACTAGGGAGACCAGGGTTCAATTCCCCAATGGAGAGAGATGGGAACCTTGGGCAAGTTTCCTTACTCCACACGCCTAATAGTAATCTGTCCAAAAAAAACCGCAATAATAAATATTGGTCATTTTCAATCCACGACTGTTTGTGGGACACTGCTGTGCACAATTAGCTGCCGCATTCCGTCCACAAGTATACAGTCAATTCACTTTACAGTATAAACAAAAATAAAATACCACAGATGCTAGGAATCTGAAACAAAAACAAAAGTTGCTGGGGAAACTCAGTAAGTCAGGCAGCATCCATGGAGAAAGGAAAAAAAGTCAACGTTTCAGGTCTACAATCCTTCGTCAGATTACCCGAAATGTTGACTCTTTTTCCTTTCTCCATAGATGCTGCCTGACCTGCTGAGTTTCCCCAGCAACTTTTGCTTTTGTTTCACTTTACAGTATATTTTGTGAAGCGCTTTGAGACCTCGATAAGATGTGAACAGCCCTATATCAAATGCAAGGATTACTATTAATATTATTATTTTCCGTTGTTGCGTTATCTCGATAGTAATTCACTCACATTTGGCGTTGCCCAGCTACAGTGTGCCTCAGCGTCAAAGTCCAGAACTGTGTAACCCGCACTGCGTTAAAGCAAACACATTTGTTTCTGGCGTTTTCACCGAGGATCAACACTTGCGCTCATGTATTGTGAGCTTGTTCAGTTGTTTGCCTTGTGAGCAGCTGATCCTTGAGAACAGAACAAACTGTGCTTGTCAAGCTTTCCAAACAGTACAGGAAATGTAGAATCAGCCCACATTTCCTGAACTCTTAGCTCTCGCATGTATGGGATGGTGAGGAGGGAAAAACATTTCTTCCCATGGTTGCCATTAGGTCTGGTTTGGGAAATGTTGAGTGGAGATCCATTTCGTACAGAGGATCTATGAAGGTTATATGTGCTACTATGTAAAGATTACTCTTCTTTGAACAAACTGGTAAGCAAAGGACTGTGTTATGAAACACAACCAGGTAAACCTACTTCTGATCCCTGTTTACGGTATGGTGGAGATTAGTTTGACAAAGATGAGTCTGTTTCTATTATTTCCTGGAGCAGAAGTAGAACCTTGTTCGATGCGTTCGATGCATAAAGAAAACTCAATGTTAAATGGAGTGCACCCAAGCCAAACCGAGCATCTATAGACTTACTTTCAATTGTAATTCATGCGCTGGGTAGAGAACATGTGCATATAGATATACACAAATGTGTATACAAGCAGCTCTTCATTAAAATGATAGAGAAATATACACTTAAGTAATGATAATGTCAGTTTGGGAAGACATCAAGCTGCAATTCTTGAGACCTGTTGCCTGGTCGATTAAGCAAGTGGCTCACAGATCAATCTTAACATCAGCACACTCCATTATTGTCCACTGAAGGATCTTGAGCTGAGTGGAGTCCACTTATTAAAATGAAGCACAGCTTGCATGAGAATCATTGTACATGCTGGCATGCTACATATGGTTTTAAATGACACAGGAACTCTGGCTTTGGTGTGCCAAGATGAAGTGCAACAGAAAAGCTGGCTGTAAAATGGAGACTAGCTGAAGGCACAAAAGACTGCATGGCAATTAAACTGACAATAGATCACTGAAAAAGCAGACTTCTCTCTTTGCTGCATACGGGGAGATGTAGCGAGTGACTGTAGGTAGGGCTCAGCTTCTGAACACTACAGTTCACCCCACAAGGATATGAGCAGCAAAGCCCATGGAATGAGGCTGAATAGCTTGACTCAAGCAGACAATCTCAGTGGAGCCCAAAGTATATAATCCCAGGCTTGACTCAGAGACTGTTCTGGATTGTGTCAAATGTAATTTGACTTAATGCACAAAGCATAGCTCTGAGAAATCTGTCTCACAAAATCATTGGTTGTGAAATTTGTGACTTTTAAAAAAAAACAGGTTCCACGTTTTAATTTGACATTGCAATTTTCACTTCATTGTTTTATTCATGCCACGGATGCTTATCTGTTGTGTTTTTTTTGACGAATATATCTCAGTGTTGTATAGCATTGGAGCCAGACACCAAAACCATTCCCATCCCACGACAGCCAAGCCAGACAGCCAACCAGACAGACAGACAGCCCCCACACATCCCTGTTCAACACAGAGAAAACCAGACAGTTGCAAATCTGCCAATAGTGGAGATGCCAAGAGTGGTTTATCTTACCACTATTTCCCTTTTTAATGTCTGCTATAAATATGTTGTGTTTATTTCGAAGCCCTTCTCTGTCCTAAAATTGATCGAATTAGATTTGGGAATGTGCGGAGAGAATGTCACAAATAAAACACCATTAGCCTTGGGCTACAAATGTTGGATTTCAGAGGATATTTCAATCTCAGCAGGATCAGCTCATTAAGATTTCTGCTGATTCACAGCAGTTTGAAAATATAATTGAGAATCTTTGCACATGAAGTATTTAAATGCAAAGGGTTGATGCTGTTTGACAGCCTGGTGAGGAGAATGTTATTTTTTTTAAACGCTCCGAATAAATTAATGTTGAATTAACAGCGCTTCGGTAAATTTTCTTCTAAACAAGGTAATTGTTACTGTTTTTAAAAAAAAAATCCAACTGTCTCAAACATAAATATATTTCTCACTTGCAATGTCGTCGATGTTGTGGGTGTCTGATGAGCATATTTATCCCATTCATGTAGAAACTGATAACACTGGTCTATCTGTCAATTAAATAATCCTTGCATTTGATTTAGCACCTTTTCAAGTCAAAGCGCTTCCCAGAGGTTTTTTTTAATGAAGTGTAATGATTGTGTATTTGTAGTCAAACTCAACAGCCAATTTGCACACATCAATTGTCACACAAAACAGCCAGGAAATTATTTGCCAATTTTTAAATAAATGAAGACATATCAATATTTAATAATGCGCAGGGAACAACAACCTGCTTGCAGTGAGTCTGGGTAATAATCATGAGGTTCATATCATGTCATGAATTCTGAGATGAGAACACCCTCTGGAAATCCCTCCAGGGTGTTTATTAGTTTGCATTTTTATTATATTTGAGGGCTGTTCTTTTGTTATTATTATTGTTAATAGGATTTTGTCAGAAAACTGATAGGCAAATGTTTCCAAGTTGCACAGAGTGAGATAAGGCTCAGTTATTGCAAATTAATGAAGTGAGGGGAGTGCATTACTGAAAACACCACTGAGTTATGTCAGTAGAATTAGCTGAGATTTATTGATGATTCTGTTCTAAATGCTGTTTCCCAAACCACAGACTGGATGAAGGTGTGCACATGGATAATTATTTATAAATAAAGGCACAATTACACACATTTAAATCTTATTTTTTTAAAAGTCTTCTTTCTAACGCTCTTTATTTGGCTGATTTGTATGTACTAAATCTCCAGGATAATGCCTGCTGGTGATGAATGGCAGTACTGAGATTTTGTAGTTGCTGGTACTTTCACAGATATATGTGGAGCTGACAACCTTACACTGAATGAAAGAAGCCCCTGAAATAAAGTTATTGAAATGTCTTCAGGAAATATCTGACAAGATGCATCAGTACAATTACCAGGGTAACAGCTGTGATATTCAGACTAAATCTAAGACTGTGTTACACAGTGCAGTGCTGTTCTATGAACAGAATCCAGAAAGCATTAAAGGCCATATTGGCTACTCAAAAAACATTCTGAAGATCTTTCAGGCACCTTTTTACATTCTGGAGTATGGCAGCCAATATGGGCTATTATTTCAAGGCTCTCCAGGTCAGACTAAATAATCCCTTTTCCAATCTAGACATTACTATCTGTCCTCTAGTCAAATTCTAATACTGTAGTTCCTTCCTCAATACTTGCAGAGCTTGTTGGATGGTAGATTAAAGTACTGTAGATCTATTCAATTCACTGCTGTGTTTCGCCTACAAAATATGCAATTTGCTTTACAGTATATTCCGTGAAGCACTTGGAGATATCTCGAAGACATGATGAGGTGTTATATCAAAGGCAATAATTATTATTATGTTAAACCTGGATGTTGTCCTACAATGTAGTCTTTTGTCTTCGATAAAATGGTCCTTATAATTCCTATACATGAAAAATATATAAACCAGCTATATACTGTATTGTACCTCAATTATACTACCAACTGTAACTCACTTGTGGAAATTGTATTTATACTACCTGAAATCTTTGTTACCTTACTGTTTGGGATATCCATTGTACCATAGGTTAAATATTGACGGATGTATGATGTTTCTCACTTTGATACTGGAGAGCCCTTTAACTGATATAAATCATCATCCGATGGCCCCTAACCTCCCATGTTGACAGAATTTATTCTGAGGAAAAACGATTTGCTGAGGTTTTGACCCCAAAAGTCATAACTATGTTATCAGTTGGATTCAGTTTACCTGTCTGTGTTCTCTTAGTACAATAGATACCAAAACAAACGTTTACTGATAATATCACAAATTACAACTGATTAAAACATATTTCTGGAAGTGATCTTCAATTCTGGCTTACAGCTGTAAAATTAATGTCATCAACCAAATGTATATTGAATGGAATTAGTAATTCAAAGTAATTGTTAACATTTTAAATATTTAACTGCAATATTCTGGCATTAACTTTCATCCAGTAAATGAGTCACTTTATAATCATTTGTGTTGAATTCAAATGAAGAAAAATCTGATATGAATTAGTTAATTCTGCAAACATTCCATTGTAGTTTAATTCCATCCTTCAGAAGAAAGCTGTAGGAAGTCTACTGCATAGAGAATAATGGAGTCAATACAAGTCACGGTCTCATTAAGAGGTTCAATTAAATGTCATAAACATCAAAAGTGATATGCGTTATAGCTAAAGTCGTTTATAATCAGAAATGAACTTACAGTCTTTAAACCAGTCTTTAGTTTATCTCTTATTCTTATAGTGGATAGTTTATGAGATTTTAATTTTTTTTAAATGGTGAGTAGTAACATTTGTTAAATTCACATCATCAATATATGATGGCCTTCACATTAAAGGAGTAAGGGTTGTGATGCCATTAATTCAAGTCTATTGATAAATAATCAATAAGATGATGATGAGAAGATAACACATCCATTATATATTGGGACTAATTAACAATTATCTCTAAAATTGGAAAGCGCTTTTAATATATTGTTACTAATCTAAATGTTTTATGGACGTTTCAAACTGAAGAGGAAAAAGAAACATTTAAACATTCAAAAACTTATCAAAAAGTCATTATTCATGCTGAATTTTACATAAATTGGAATGAACCAATCTTGAAATAATGCTTATAGACTTTCCATGACAGGGAAGATTTGTCATGCAAATTGTTAAAATGTCTTCTGCAGCCACATGTATAACTGCATTGGATTAATTTGCCATTCAGTAGCGTTGGGTAGGAGTTTCTTTCACGAGTCTTTTAAAGGAATCCCTTTGATGTTCCAGCAAATTAATGTCCGGGTTATATTTCTGGGCTGGAGTCTTTAGGGACTTACACTTACTTATCCTATCTCAACAGCGCGAAACCGGAGATATTCTCCCTCTGACCCAAATACAATATATATAACACCCATGGATCTAAAATTCCAACTGGTGTCATGAATAGTGACATTGACCATGTTGACTTCTAATAAAATTTCCTCATTTCCTCATCACTAAAGTTGCTGCACACTATAGGACTGTAATTTTAGATCAACTCAGACCAACTGATCTTACAATCAACATGCAAAAAAATGTTGGGAGGTTTATTTTAAAACAAAAGGCCTACGTCCACCTCCACCTCTTCCCCCTCCTTACTAAATTATTATTTGGGAGGATTTTTCACTGTCTACATATAAAAGTGAGTGGTGTAATGTTGTTACGTTCCATGATACAAGTGTAGCCTTCATCTTGATTTGCTTTTGGTCAACTCAACACAATTAATTGGGCCTTTTCACGCCTGGCAGCCATTAGCCCAACTTCAGGATTACCTGAATGGCAAATGCCAATTAGGTATTTGGTTTCTAATCTCTGTGGCAATATCAGAGAGTTTGTTATTTTACCCACAGTGGATTCCTGTAGCTCAGTG
Organism: Hydrolagus colliei; assembly: GCA_035084275.1. Classification (NCBI taxonomy): domain Eukaryota; kingdom Metazoa; phylum Chordata; class Chondrichthyes; order Chimaeriformes; family Chimaeridae; genus Hydrolagus; species Hydrolagus colliei. The sequence goes on along the minus strand of CM068749.1, from coordinate 20,314,818 downwards.
GTTAGAGACCTCGCCTTACAAGCATGAGACCTGTGTTCGAATCCAGGCAGGTCAGGGTGAAACCTTGGGCAAGTTTCCTTACTCCACACGTCTAATAATAATAATCCCTCCAAAAAAACAACAATAATAAATTGGTAATTTCAATCCACGACTGTTTGTAGGACACTGCTGTGCGCAATTTTGCCCACAAAAAAATATATAGTCAATTCACTTGACAGTACATTCTGTGAAGTGCTTTGAGATGTCTAGAAGACATGAAAAGTGCTTTATCAAAATGCAAGGATTCTCATTATAGTATCATCCCAATGAGTTTCAATTACACAAATTATCAGATATTGATGTAGCCCCGTTTAAAGGCATTACATAATCCAGAATTATCTACAGATTTTTTTTTCTGCTTCATGTATCTGCTATCTTGTGGGGAAAAAGATCTAAATTTGTACGGTGTGAATTTTGTATTTGTGCCTCCAGTCCTATCATTGATAAATAATCAATAAGAATCTCCAGTTCACAGAGAACAAAATAGATTCCTTTTATCAATCTGTAAATTATATGTTTTATTATTATTACAACTATAGGTTTTCAGATTTGTATTTACTCTCCAGTAAGAACAATTGTCTCTCTATCTATCTCAGTCTTTCTTCATCACTTATTCCTTTAAGACCTGAAATTATCGGGTTACACTGAAAGCTTTCCAACCTCTTTGATGTTCCTTTGTAGTAAGTTGGTGAAAATTGCACAATCTATTCCAGTATCAACCTCAAAAGATCATTATAATAAGGGTGACATAACTTGTGTTAACTTGTATTCAATGCTCTCCAAAATGATTCCATGTACTCGATCTATATGGTGGATAACTACTTAATTTGACTTGTTGCCTCCAGGTTAAGATTAATGATTAAACCCTAATCTTTTAATTTGTCTGGTTTGATCCCACAAGTTAAACTAAGCAAACAAGAGGCTGGACATTTGAAATTCACACATTCTTTAGATTTTATTTGGGGTATCTTATTCAGCCCTTTCATTATTTTCTGAAGGCAGCAGATAGTTAATTATTTCCAAATGCATGTATGCAACAGAGTCTGATTAAGCAGGGTTTCCTCCTTGAGAGAATTACACCCTGTATTGTGCAACTGAGTAAGTTTGCTCTCCAGTAGATACACTTTGCTCTACATTTCCAGGGGGGGGGGGATTTTTGTCCTAATAAAATAATCTGCGAGATCTATTCAGGCAGATATTTATTTTCTGATATGATGTATGTTTTACCATCATTGGTACCAAAGTGTTCTTGACATTCATCAGGAATGCAGCAAGATTTTTATGACCCAGCTAATTTATTCTTTCGGATACACTTAGTTTAAGGCATTGACAGATGGAGTTGAGAACAGGTGATCCTCAGTTCCATTTTGCCAGCAATTGACTTTCAGTTATAACTGAGTTCACCTCCCCAGATAATTCGAGTCAAAAAGCATTGACTGGGGATAGTGTTAAAGGATAAGAAAAAAAACTATGCACACACTGATGCAATTTTCATGCAAGATAATCATGCAAGCCAGTCGGGTTTCGATTCGAAGTGCTGAAATAGCAATGCAATTTTGTTGATAACATCGTCATGGTCCTGTTTAAAATTCCAATCACTTTAAGGTGATCTGTACAGTAGATTGGAGATTGGGTAGATAGTAGATTGTATGTAATTAAGATTCAGGTTGTCACTACATATTAGTTCATCTCCATTTAAACATGAAACAAAGCAAATGAGGTTGAAACAAATTAATGAAATGGATGGCACACTGTTAGCCTTGGGCTTCATTTTAATATTGCTCAAATGGAGCCCAGATACAAATCACCATTTCCATCTTTGCAGTATTCATATGTGAAATTGCTCGAATTCATATTGGGTTTGAAATCTCTGCCACGGAATAGGCAGCACTCTTTAATTCCTTTCTGCTTTTTTTTGGTGTCACAATCAAGTGATTACTTTGCTGAGTAATAGAAAATTATTTCCACTCCCAGTTCCCTACAGCATCAATTATCTATTGGGAGAAGACATCTTCAGAGTAGGATTAACCAGCGGATACTTTAAGGTCATATGTGAGTATTTACTGGAGATACATTCAGTCACAAATTAGACCAATTCTGCTTCAGTCACTGCAGACGCAGATATGCTGACAGCTCAAGTTTCAGCGAGACCTCTGCAGCTATCAAGTATCCCCACATTAGTGCCATAGGTGGAGTCCTGTAGCTCAGTGGTCAGAGCAGTCGCCTTACAAGCGTGAGACCTGTGTTCGAATCCTGACAGGTCAGGGCGAAACTTTGGGCAAGTTTTCTTACTCCACACACCTAATAATAATCCGTCCAAAAAAAAAAACAATAATAAAATTGGTTATTTCAATCCATGACTGTTTGTGGGACACTGCTATGCGCAATTGGCTCCTGTGTTTTGCCCACAAATATACAGTCAATTCACTTTGCAGTATATTCTGTGAAGCGCTTTGAGACGTCGATAAGATGTGAAAAGTGCTACATCAAAATGCAAGGATTATTCTTATTATAGATACAGATATCCATGAGGACTTGATTTAGGTATTCAGGTTAGCATTATCTAGCTCACATGGATTGCCATTGCAATTCAGAAAAGAAGAAAGTGAATCAACATCAATGCTGTTTATATTTTCATTCAAGAGAGACTGGGACGAGTGAGAAAATGTCTCCAGGGAAGAAATGTCCAAATGAAATAACAGTAAGTAATGAGGTAGAGAAAGGTTGCAGTCCGCAGGGGAATGAGGGAGGGATGCTTTTGAGGAAGGGAGAAAAATGGGCTAAAGGAGACAGAGAAACCTGAGGGCGAGTGCACATAAGTAGCAGCAGAAGAAGAGGAGTTGAGAGAAGAATGATATTGGAGAAACAACTGAAGAAGGCCACGAATGGTGAAGAGTTGGCCAGAATTTGCATAAGGAGAATAATCAAGCTCAGATGTTAATTGTTTGGTTTATTGAGGTGAGAAGTGAATCACTCGATGGGTCAAACAGGATCAGGCTATTTCAATGACCAAGGACTGAGGTTGGTGAAGGTATTGGATTGAAGAAGTGTATTTGGAGTGAGATGAAATGAAACATCTTGGAATATATCCACGGTGCGGTGTCATTTATTTCTTATGAGAAATGTAACAATTGTGGGTAATGTGGTGTCTAGTAGCAGAGAGCGTGTTAGATGCGAGATTAATTTAAGAGGGAAATTATTAAAAAGGGAAAAGGAAGAAACGTACATCAACAGATTGGGTGATACACTGCAGTGACTCTGGACTTTGGAACAAGGCTGGTTCAACGTGTAATCAGCAATATTTACTTTGTTTAAATCCGTTGTTAGATTTTCCAGGTCTTGTTGATATTGATCAGTTGAAGCCAGGGTCATTTTCAATTTTTAAAAAATGGACTCTTTTGTTGTGCTACCTGATGTAAAAGATTACCACCCAATCTATCATTTGTCTTTGGTTCTCAAAGGATTTTGAAATACGCAACATTGGGGGTGTAGGCTCAGTTTTAGAAAATCAAAGCAGGTTTTGCATGCCAGCAAAGCGTGAGATTGGCAACGAGAATCAACAAGGACCCTGTTCTCTTTGGCAACTGATAAGAGCACAATGTTTACTCTCTAACTCTGGGTGTGACCTTTTTGTCCTCAACTTGGGGGCGATTAAAGGAATTTCATTTGATAAGGTTTCTTCCTATCAAATAATCAATCTAACTCGTGTCTGATCAGAATGCCAACAACTTGCGAGTGGTTTCTTTTGAAAGAAAGGGTTTATTGAGCGGGTCTGGCAGAGGTCTGGGAACAGGCCATCGGTCACACCATTACTGTTGGGAGTTGTGCACGCAATAGGGACAAGGGTTGTGAAGAGAGAAAAAAACAATTTGCGGAATGGGCAAATAACACTCAGACAAAGTCTTATTTGTACTGCATTCAGTCACATTGCTCACAGTCTGACTGCATTCTACTGGCTGTTGATTTTGCGTTGGAATAATTCTACTCTAAGTGATGTGCCTGAAAAGGTGGTGGAGGCAGATTCCATAACAGCTTTTAAAAGGGAACTAGGTCTTTATTTAGGAAGAGCAGGTCTGTTAAGTTATGGGGAGAAAGCTGGGCAGTGGGATTGAGTTGCTCTGTTCAAAGAGTCGGCACAGACTAGATGGGCCGAATGGCCTCCTTTTGTGCCGTAAAATTCTGTGATTCTATGATTTGTGCAAGATTTGGAAGAGGGTTGGAAAAGCTAAGCATCGATGAATTTCAACAGAAAGGAGTTGAAAAAGGTTATTAAAATGATTTGATCTTGTTGAACATTGATGAACTCACTAGGTTACAGATAATATTAAATCCACTAAGTCAAGAAAGATAGGAAAATGCATGTCATTAACGCTGCAATAGTGAGAGTATACAAAGCGTATGCATAATCAAATTAGAGTCCCAGTACAACCTCAAGTCCAGTCAATCTTATGAAATGATACAGATGCAAACTAGAAATATTAAAGTCTCTTTCATTGTCTCATTAAAATTATACTGTAGGTACTGTAGGTAGATTTCCCAACTTACATATAGCATGTCATTAACTACATTACATATAGTCATTACATAATGACTATATGTAATGTAGTTAATGACATGCTAAGTGTTTAATTTTCATTTGAGCAGTAATAAAGTCAGTTCTCAAAGTTAGGAATAGGTTTTACACAGTAGAACTTTCTTTACATTATTTAATTATTCGTTGATAAATCAAATTAACTTAGGAAGGTTTCAATGTTATCTGGCATTCTCTATTAGTTATAAGTCAAACTCAGACTAGAATGTGAGGCTATTAAAAAAAAACTAACATTCATAATGAAGGTTTTTTTAATCTTTTATTCTGCTCCTCACAATGACTTATAGGCCAAATCACCTAATGTTACATCTCCTTTATATTTGCTACATTTTCGCTCGTTTTAAGGATCAGAATCCTGTCAGCTTCAAACATGAAATTTATATAACATGCAAAGTAACACAAACTCTTTTTGAAAGCTTGGTTTTACTTCTATTAGGATTAACATCAGAGTGCAATCAGTCTATGAATAAACATTATCAAAACAAATATTTTTAACTTAATTTCACAGTCAATTTTGGATTTCCTTTTTCTAATATTGTATTAGATTTTGCACTGCAGTAATCAAAAAAGCTTTTGATTTTCCATTTTTTGAAATGTAGAGTAATTTGCCAATATCTTTCACATCATTTTGAATGAATTTATCTACCTTAACTGCACTTGCAATGATTTAATGTGGCACTGATGTACCAAATTAGATTTTTTTCCCCTCAAATGATTAATTTCTGTTTGTTAATCCTCATGTAGTAGAATTCACATGAGTTATATTAGTCGTGACCAAAGCATTACAGATGACTTACGAGTTATGGGCAAACTGCACAATTCATATAAAAGCTGATTGGATCAATGCCTGACTATGTTTCCTGTGATTCAATGAGTCTTGACCCATCACCACATGTGTAAGCATTGGAATCGCATTGAATCACAGGAAATTAAATTCTGCTGCGCATGATTCAATGGGTTATTTGCCTCGATTCAATGCATCCGGTCGGTATGTGTGGGGGAGAATGGAGGATAGGGGAATGGTGTGACTTGTTTGCAGATGAAGTGTGCGACAAACGCAAAGAAATCGAAGTGGTTTTGATAGGCGACTGAATGGGACTCGAGTGCATGAACGACTTGGGTGATTATATGAATCAATGACTGTCCAGTGCCTTGAGACATCCTGGCTCCCGATGTGAAAGGCGCTATACAAGCGTAATTTTGTTGTTGTTATTTCTTCTGAGACTGCTTGTCCTACGATTTGCTGATCTCAATTTAGACATTCTTCTAATCTTGCCAGATGACTGTACTTTCATTTTCTGGATCAGTATTCAACACATTTTGAGACTCTCATAGACGTTTTTACCTGTATCATTTTCATAGTGTACATTCCCGTACAGGACCGTTTTTCTTTGTAGTTAATACTGTTCAACAATGTCTGTAGTTGTTTCTTTCCTCATTATTTTTTATTGTTCAATTTCTGGATATATTCCATAATTTCAATTTCTATCTGGTCCATGCATTGTCAATTCCTTTTATAATTTCAGCACATCTGCAAAAACTCAGACTTGTGCTAAAACTCATCCTAGCTCCTTTGCTAATAATCCCTTCTCATTGCAGATTTGTGCCTTAATCTATACTAACAGACTAAAGTCAATACTATATAATGTAATTGCTTTTCGTAATACATTGCAGTATATAATAATTAAAATGTGTGTAAATCCTAATAACATTACTATGGTGGAATGATGCAATAATATCAATGAGTTTCTTTCGAGACATCTTCACGGAATATATTGTAAAGTGGATTGACTGTGTATTTAATGTGGGTAAAACATGGTAGTCAATTGCACACAGCAGCGGCCCACAAATAGCAATGGAGTGAGTGACCAGATTTATTTGAGGGAATGTTGGTCAGGATACTGGTGAAAAAAAACCTTGTCTTTGCAAATAGCGCCATTGGATCTTTAATGTCTACCCGAACTTCAGGGACCTCAGTTTAAAGACTCAACAACAACAAAATTACATTTATATAGCGTCGTTCATGTCAGAAGGATGTCCCAAGGCGCTGAACAGTCAGATTGGGATCCGAGCAAGTTAGAGGGGCAGGGTAGGGGTGAGGGGTGGGAGGGAGTTAGGAGGGGAGGGAGTGAGTTGGGAGGACAGCAGAGCCTTGGTGAAGATTTAAATTCACAGAGATTCAAAGTTCCAATCTCCCCTGATAAAAGAGGAGTCTCAATGCTGTTTGAACACAACTTTTGACGCCCCACTTGAACAACCTAACCTTTAGGATCAGTGACAGTAAAATAAGTAGCCCTCAAAAATGCAGATGGGTAATAGTAATCCTTGCATTTGATACAGCGCTTTTCATGTCTTCTAGACATCTCAAAGAGCTTAAGAGAATAAACTGTAAAGTGAATTGACTGTACATTTGTGGGCAAAACGCAGCAGCCGATTGCGCACAGCAGCGTCCCACAAAACAGTCGTGGATTGAAATCACCGATTTTATTATTGTTTTTTTTGGACGGATTATTATTAGGCATGTGGAGTAAGAAAACTTGCCCAAAGTTTCGCCCTGACCTGCCTGGATTCGAACACAGGTCTCACGCTTGTAAGGCGCATAAACAGCATATTGCATTCACTTTGTGAAATTATGGGTGATAAATCAAAGGCAATAATTTTTTTTAACATCATGATGACATAAATCAGACAGGATAGAAAAAGAAGAGCATGTGGGCATAATTTGGATGCCAATACAACAGTTTTCTGACTTGTGGGAAGAGGCAGGAAAGCATTGGGCTGTATCTTTTTGTGGTAACAAATGGCTGCACCTGTAGCAAAGGAACATAATTTTTTTAAAATTATACATCAACACAAAGTGTCTGTGCATGAAAATAACTTCTTCGAAGTGTCTCTATTTTGATTGAATTCATAAAGCAGTGCTTACAGCAAAAAAGGTTGTCAAGTTCTGTGCACTGCTGGTCAATTTCTGACCTTTAATTGCAATAATGTGCAGCCCTTCCCATCTGATTACATGATGTCCTGCATTCTTCCAGCTTTCGAATCTATCGACCCAACCTTTAATTACGAAAAATACAATCCATTTTGAATTAAACAATACGCAATCTTGTTTCTTCAAACGTGTGCTGCACTATTCTTCCCTTCTCATTACAAACTGTGGAATGTTGGGACTGGAGACATTTACAGCTACATAGATTATGCAATTAATCAATTTCTATTCCAATCAGAGGCTCGGTTTCTCTTTGCAAATGCTGAGTACAGAGATTTCCATTTTCATATCTGTTCTGTTTATAAAGAGTGTATGAAATAATAATAAGAATAATAACCTTTGCTTTTGATATAGTGCCTTTTCACGTCATCTAGACGTCTCAAAGCGCTTCAAAGAATTGACTGTATATCACTGTAGGCGAAACGCGGCAGCCAATCGCGCACAGCAGTGTCCCACAAACAGTCATGGTTTGAAATGACCAATTTTATTATTGATATAATAAAATTGTAGGTTGGCCATCTGGGATGAGAACCACAAGCAAGATATTTACATTCATGTAACCTATGAATCCGAATTTTAAGCAGGTACAAAAATATCTTAACAATCTCACAACCAACCATTTATTCAAATCAGTATTTAATCGCTTACATAAAATAATGCATTAATTTAGAACAAAGCTAAGGGTAAAAGACCTTAAGACAATAAGAATGATCGAATCTCAAAGGGGATTCTTATTGAAGTTATCAAAAGAACAATATTCCATAATCTAAAGAAATTTGAAAGAATGCCAAGAAATGTCAAGTAGTGCATAAACCTAGAAGAAAATAATGAACTCAGCTCAAAATAGGGGTTAATTTTGCCCATTCATTGAAACCGACTTTATGTAAATAGTAATGCAATGTAATGCAAATATAATATGTAAATTGGTGCATTAAAATCCCATCAAATATGGCTAATTGACTCGAAGTGAAAATGTCATTATGATTCAAGCACACTTAAGGTCCATTAAATAATATGTGATTGGCATTTGGCGTTAGGTATGTTTCACGGTCCACTTGGATGAACCAGAATGAAAAATTCTCAGACTATGAGCCTTTTGCGTTTAGTTTTGTGTTTACATCTTATTAAATGGGGTATGAATTTCAGATATTACCTGTTTATTGTGTATATACTGCTGGATGCTCAACATATGCTTTCTACTCCTCGTCACTTTTTTTTACTTGCGCAACTCTATTTACACTGCACATTTGGTCATGATTCACTGACCAACATGCAATATAAACACAACATAGGTGTACAATGCGACTACACAGACTATGTATGGCTGCATTTTCTCATTAAGTCAGCTGTGCATTATATCGCAAAGATAGTGTTGCATTGAGATATTATACAGTTTAGTGGATTGTAAACTTCTATTCAGGTTAGAGAATTAGGTTGGAGAAAATCAGCAATTAAAATGAGTTAATGCCATGCTAATGAGTTTTTTTAAAAGAAAAAAGAAAAGTTGGATCAATTTGTAGTTAAGTGCTAGATTGAACTTTATGTACAAGTGCAGACAGAAATGATTAAATACCTAGTGGAAGACAATGGTTGTGGCACTGCTATGGAAATGGAAATGTCATCGGTGAAATGCAGTTAGTTGGTGAGGTTGTAAGGTTAGATTGATAGCTTGGAATTTCACTAGGATTTGGGGAGAAATTTCAGAGTTTTACCCTCTTCCAAATTTTACTTGTGGTCAGTCATCAAACCCAGGATATTAAATAATGAGTAGAATCTACAATAGGGCAAATTATATATTGCCTGTTCTTGCAACAAAAGTCATTTTCTTGTTCACATTTGTTATTGTTAAGAAATGGAATATCTGAACAATTACTTGCCAGAGTCAAGAGAAGTGAATAAAATAGACTTGGATAGTATAGTACCAGTACTCAATATTATCAGTCGATGACTGCATTATATCACCCATCAATATTTTAGTGGCAGTTTTGCCTGAAAAATTATAGTTTAAGTTTGATGGATACGCTTCTAATGAGGCCAGATTTTATGCCATAATATCATAACTACCAATGTCCAATTTTTTTAATGAGTTGGATGTTTTAACATTGTATTGAATTGTTAGGAAAGCTGAGGCTGAAATGAGAAATTTTCTAAGCGTGTTCAATAATTTTGAGGGGGTTATCAAAGAAGGTAAAGATTGGATCTCCAGAACTGGGAGGGAGCTTAGGGTGATAGACAAGTTCCGGTCTCAAGCTGATGCAGTAGTAATAAATATACTGAATCTCATCGCCAAACCAACAAACACCAAAGTAACACCCTAAAGCAGGAATGAATTCATTCAAATTCATATCAAACTTCTTCAGTGATATTTACAATATTTCAAGGGACGTACATGATGAGGAAATGCACTGCTTGGTTAATGATAAAACATACAGTACATAGAGATTCTCAATCTGTGTTGAATTAGTTCACCTGAGCTAATTCACAGCTTGGATGCTGCAATTGACATGAGTACCCTGGACAAGGGAGATGAAAAAACACACAAGTTCACACGCTTTATTCTATCAAGTTCCTGCCGATGGAAAACATATGCGAGTGGACATTAGATCAGGATCAGATTCAGCTCTAATTTCCTTCCATCCAACCATGGTGAAATTTACAGCCAACACTCAATGACTGAGCTCACACATGAGGGATGGTGGCTTGGCCAAGGAAGACCAGTGTAGCTGAACCATTCCCCCACCGCAACAGGGGAGGAGGAAAGGAGGAGTGGAACCATTTGGCCATTCAGAGGAAAAGAATGACACAAACATTGGATGAATCAGATACGTGTCAGAGACAGATGGTTACAAAACATAAACACTGCAGCCTCGTGAGCATCCACACAGCTGGTCCCACTTGTTGCTTTATTATCCATGAAACACAGGTCTTCTATGTATATGTAAAGTAACATGCATTATTCACAGATCTAAACAAGATTCCAAGCAATGTGCAGATTGACTCTAACAAATTCAATTAGAGGCTTTGAATGTTAAACGTAATTTTTTTTCCTCTCTCGAATAAAGTTAACTGGTGGAGAAAAATTAATGTTAAAGAGATCAGTGGAAGCAGAAGCATTTAACAGACAGCTACAGTGTAACATGCTGGGTTCTTACTACTATGATAGGAGTGTGAATTCTTTCCAGTACTAGAGGATGATATATTTAATGAGAGCAGGGACACCCAGTGTGAATTGGCTGTGATGAACTTGGTATACGGCTGCACATCCTGGGACATCACTCATTGGGTAAGACACATTCGGAGTCCTGTAGCTCAGTGGCTAGAGCACTCGCCATACAAGTGAGAAACCTGGGTTCGATTCCAGGCAGGGAGAAACCTGGGGCATGCTTCCATACTCTACACGCCTATAATAATCCCTCAAAGTAAAAAATGGTCATTTCAATCCACGACTATTTGTGGGTCACAGCTACGTGCAATTGGCTGCCGCGTTTTGCCCGCATATATACAGTCAATTCCCCTTACAATATATTCTGTGAAGTGCTTTGAGACAAGAAGACATGAAAAGTGCTATATTAAAAAATGCAAGGATTATTATTTTTGTTATTATTATTATTACTAATATTATTATTATTATTATGTACCAAGCTAGGTTGGTGCATGTGCTTTTTTAGGGACCCCCAAACACATATTCTCTGTAGATTTTCCTCCAAATACATTTTCACAGTATTTTTGGGGGGGTCAGCCAAGTGTCTGACACAATAAGAAAACCCTTCGCCATGTTTAAGAATATCCAAACCAAACCTAGAATTCCATGTATTCCAACCACGCATGGAAATTCCAGAGAATGGAAATTTTTGGAATGGAATGCGTGGGAGTATTGCCGCCATCTACTTATCCGCATCTCGGGGACACTTCTCTTCCCATTGAGCTATGGATCCACCAGTTGGAGTTTCGGAGTTTAAGCCACAGCTCCTTGCCACACCGCAGGGCAATCAAGGTGGATTCCGGATGCTGAAACACCTGGAAGCCCAAGCCTCTGAGTTTTTCCATCATCTATCTGGCATCTGTCTTCAGTGTGTTGGGAGGACCTTTACATGACAGCTTGTGATGTAGCAGCCACCTTGATGTTCTCTAGGTCCAGATTCAATGCTGTGTACCAACCTTACTCAGCACCAGTTGCTTAAACCAGGTCCTCATCTGAGGGGCCTTGGCAAATTGACGGGCTCGCTGTGAAGCCACCTCCAGTTTGCTAAGCGACAGGTCAGAGTAGGTTGGAGCCCTCCCTCCTTGCAATCATTCCCCATGTTTTTCAGTGTTATACAGAACCCTTTAATACAGAGACATAAAGAAGCAACATAATATTGGAGTACAAGGAGAACGATGGATCGATACACATATATAGTCAACTTCTTTAATAAACAGTAGGATATTGTCTGACCTCAACATGATCTGATGTTCGGAGTGGGCTACACCGATCCTGTCAATATATCTGAGATCATGAATCACATAGAGCTACACGACAACAAAAAAAGAAAACAAAAGAGCATTCCTGCAGCATTTCTCGATTGTATGTAAGACAATGTATGTATGTGTTATTCATCATCCCGGTACATTAGAAATATCTTATCCATTCACTGAGACGTAAAGGAGCATATTGTGTGCATCAGTTGAAAATTATTCAGTTGAGCTGTCCAGTTTTTTTTATGCACACCCAATTAACGTACAGGAGTGAGTAGTAATATTGTCCATTTATTGGTGTGGAAGTTTTAGCAGATATCCCATCAAATATTTTCCAAGAAAAAGGAGGTTTCCTTTTTTGTAGGAGCAAAATGAAATCAGTCATCAAAATCAGTCAATTGACTTACTGTCATTATGGATTACTCTAACTGACTTCACTCTGATTATTTAACAGTCCAATGACTATAGATCGGCCTTGGGAGCTCAAACAGGCAGTAGATGGAGTTTAATAATTGGGACAAGCCTTGGATAGGCCACAGGGATTCTCACAGGTTGTGAATGGAGTTTTTGGTAGCTCACGAGTAAAGCTTGGTGTTGAGAAAACCAAGATTAGAAAAGGCCATAGATTTGTCTTGGGAATTAAACAAGATCACTAATCAAACTTAGCGGGTGGGAGAAACTGCCAAGCAGACTTGGCTGGTTGGATAAACAGCGGTCGGGTGCAGTAATTAACAGAGCACAGAGGGAGTGAGATGACGATCTGGTTCAGTGGCCAGAATGGGTCATAAATCAGACTTGGCAAATAGAGCGAATTGCAGATCATGCTCTGTTATTAGAACCGGCTGTAGACTTGGCTTTGAGATTTGTCAAAATATAAGATCTCGTAAAAGGATGGAGCTTCCAGGTGCTGATATTAACAATTTGCCACTGTTGCTAAATGACCTTGAATCTACCATTCACTTGGAATGAAAACAGGGTGGATTGAACTTCAGCAATGTTGAAGCAAATCATAAATACAACAATGATGCCACAACAACAACTTGCATCTATATCTCATCAATATCTTGCAATATTATGCTTTTAATCTATTACAGATTGAAAGAAAATGCCCTAATCTGATAATAAAACTGTTTTAAACAGCTCTGTCTTTTGGAAACACAAGGAAGTGTTTCATTATTCTCGCTCTTTCAGGTTTCGATTCTCAAAAGGTGCTGAAACAAGTAGGCTTTGTAATGTCTCTTTTAACTCTGAAATAAAGTGTTAAGATGAGAACACTGTTTCCTTGACACTTTGTAAGCAACATTTTATTTTCCTCAAAGAGCTTGCCATTCGTATAATAAAATGTGATACCGGTTGCAATGAAGGGTAATGAACTGCTCACTGCATAAATGATCAAAACCAAAAGGGAAGGAAACAGTGTGTACTGAAAACGACATCTACCCCAATGCTACAAAATCACAAGGGTATTTGGAGATCCAATATAAAAAGGGAAGCTATTGGAAATGTATGACAGGTTAGTATGCATTTGCAAGAGACAGGTTCATATCTCTGCTGTGATCCTTCCATCAACACAGGGCTGGTGCCAACTGAGCTTTTTGGAGTTCTACTGACTTGTAACACTTCAGAAACCTGTGCGTTATTGTAGGTATAGATTGGTACAATATTTACAGCATAGACAGAGGCTATTCAGATGTGTGTGTGTGTGTGCATGCACTGGTCCTCTTGCTTCACTGGAGAAATCTGCTCATCCCTGTATATCTTAAATATTAATATTTCATGCATTTATCCAATTCCATTTTAAATGGCTGTAATGGATTCCGCTTCTACACTACATTTGTGGTAAGATGCTGTTACAACCCTCTCTGTTTATTGAACAAAATCAACCTCCCTTTCACTTTGAGGATTCCCTTTGGAATAATATGCATGATTAGATACTATAATGCAAATGGAATCCCTTGCTGCAAAAATGTTAGATGTTAAAAGGACAGAGAAGACAAGAAAACTACTTCTGTTCATTAGCATTGCATCGTTTGAGCCCAAATGATGCTACATGGTAGGGAAATCAATCAACCCGGCTGCACACCGACCACTCAACCTCTCAACTCCCAAGTCAGGACGATAAGAGAACTGTCGATTGTGACAATCTGGATGGGGAAAGAAATTGAACAGAAAAAAATTGAACAAGATTTGTTTTTTTAAGTTGAAGGAGTGAATCATTGGGCACAATTGGCTGCTGCGTTTCGCCCACAAATATACAGTCAATTCACTTTACAGTACATTCTGTGAAGCGCTTTGAGACGTCTAGAAGGCGTGATAAGGCACTATATCAAATGCAAGGATTATTATCATTATTATTATTATCATTCAATGTGCAGTTTATTTTTATGTTAGCCGATAAATCTCATGATATCAGTGGTGAGGGGATGCATTTTGAGTTCAAATAAAGTAAATCGTTTGAAAATGTGATTTTACACTTGAAATCTCCGGGCCTTGGAAGGGACTGATTTCAAAGCCGCCTAATGCATTGGATAGACCCGGGGAAAACTCAGCTAGAGACTGTAAGAAGGGGCTCTTTTGTTTTATGAAGTAAATTTATAATATACAAAAAAAAGCTGTGCGTCTATCAAGTCCCACAGGCTGTTAGCTTGTGTAAGTAGATGTGTTAGCTGCGCTGTTTTTGAAACTAATGTAGCGCAGAAGAGCGTCATAAATGTTTCAGAAACATTTTTGTTTCAAACTACATTCACGGCTCTACAGCAGTTTCTTGCTCTCCTGGACCCCGAACGGTCCCAGTGCATTAAAGAGGAGGGAAATAGAAAGGTTTTATTTTGCACTAGGGAAAAGGACTGAATGAGATTTGGTTCGATATAATAACTCAGTGAAGAAACGCACAGACACAAGATCACATCGAACATTTTTATAGTGAGAGCAATCAAAATATTTTTAAAAAGGCAAAGCTAACTATTCCCCAATCTGGCATTCTGATAATGCAGTTGAGATTTACTGCATCTGGGACACAAGACCAGGTGTGGGACTACAATGGATTCAGAGAGGCCAAGCCACCATTCTGCGATATATTTTAAACCTGTGCAAAACCATTATCAAAACAATTGAGAATTACATACAATAGGACAGTCTAATGCTGGTAGCCATTTAGAATCCCCCTATGTTCCTATGATTGAGTATAGTTTGAGTGTGACTAAAGTGAATCAAGGTTTTCTCAGTAATTGATGTGGTGCCAACCAATTTGGTCTTAATTTTGAAGTTGGCTATTTTTAAGAAGTGCAGAGAAGTGGCTTTCAAATGAAAACCGAATACAAGATTGTTCCTCGTTGGGTGGGACCTTAGATTTTTCAGGCAATATGATCTCAAAGGCTAAAACTAGGTGCAAATTCATCCATGCAGGCTACGAATATTTTGTATTCATGACATATGTAAGAAAATGACATTAGTTTTTACTGCTGTAAATGGAGTCACTGAGAATGGTTGATAATAATTTATTCTATAAAATGACTGAAGGAGATGAATTACTATATCTGCTTAAGTATATAAATGATGTGCATTGTCAGCTATCTAGTTGTGGAATTTTTCACCATTAGCATTTTGCTCCCTGGCCTTTTGGGGGGAAATTTGTGGTTTTGGAATTCACCATTCACAGTTTTACAAATCTCATGATTTGATACTTGCAAATGGGTAATCACAGTTGTCGATTATAACACTGTTTGCAAATTATCGCAGATTATACTGTGGCCTCATTGCAAGCATGATATAGTAGTTAAAAAAAAACTGATTATGCAGGTTTGGGAAAAAGACAATGAGACATTCGATTTCCAACCAGTTATTCATGGTTGAACTGTTAAGAGATTAACAGTCCTGTAAAAGGGTCTCATTTATGGTGGCATTCTTGTGCAGTATTTCTATGACACATCAATAAGTTTAATTTAATGAGTGAGATTACTCACCACGATTAAATGTACGACACACATCATCAGAAAGAAATAATCAAAGAAGCGTTTAATAGAGGTAATGTTGTTTGGGATTTTGCAGAGTTAAGAGTGCACCGATTTGGTCTGGAAGCAAACTCGGCATTAAATATGTTAAGCATCTTCTGCTGAACTGTCACATGTTTTGAAAATTGCGGTATTCTCATAAAATAAGAAATCAGTACAAATATATTTAAAAATTGTATATCTTATCTGTTTCCTGCATGTTTGCATCCTGAATTTACGGAAATGTCAAACCACTGTTCCTAATAATTCTCTACATTTAAATGGTATGGTTTGCTAATCCTGGCTAGTGTAATACAAATCATCTTGTGGTTCATTTGCTTAGGGTAAATATATGACAACAGCATCATATTCTCTACTGGTTGGGGACTTTGTAACCTTCTTGCTGTGAGTGGATAATGGGAACATAATAAACTTGTATCATAGGTGGCAATATTATTGGCTGGCCAAAAATCAGATGCTCTGTATTCTCCTGCAAAGATCGATAGATGTTTCTGACCACTGGGAATTCAGTATCCCTAAATATCTAATTAACCACCTTTGGTAACTGTGAACAGTCCATCTCAGTATCTGCAGTGTGTGCTTTCTATGTGATAATATTCTGTTGTATTTACACACTAATAGTTATCTAGTATTTTTTTGTACAGTACTTGTGCCTGATTTATCAGTTTGTCTGATCAGGATTGGATTTAGATTTCGAATGATCCAGCTCATTAAAGCCTGATGTAGGTTTGGATTGATGCAGTTGATCAGTGTGCAATGCACATTTATCTTGCATTGATCAATATAATGTAATGTAGATTTCTATTGACCTTGATGATGTGTAATGTAATTTTTCTTTGACATGATTAGGCATGGTTTGATCTTGATGCATGTTAGACTCGCCAGTGGCTAATGAACATTTCAATTGACCCCTTCGATAAGTGATTTATTTAGACAATTATTATGGGATGAATAATTCTGTTAACCCAGGTGAGCAGTGCCGAATGCTGATATCTAATGGATCACTTTGATTAGTGTCCGTAATGTATTGATCAATTTGAACACGATGTGATGCGGATATTACTAATGTCTCTAATGAATATCTATGATGTACAATCCCATTGAAATCTTCATCATTATCTGCTTGTGACAAATGCTGTGCTGCCTGATCAATGACTAACGTAGATTATTGATAATCCAATTGGTTGGGTTCATTGCAAAATCATATTGACCATAAAGAATGAGAAATTCTTTATATTGCAGAAATTAGATGAAAAATACAATTTGGTAAATATGGACAGAATTTACTGATATCGTTTTAAATTCTGCTGAGCTATTTGAGCCTAATATGATGACATTAGTGAAGAACGTAGAGCAACCAATTGAAACGCCTCTCTAACAACAAGAATGTAATGAGTTTTAATGACTTTTATGAGGCAATCTATTCACATAAGACTAACTAAGAGGTTAATCTGGTGAAGTGTGGAAATTTAATGCAAGTAATGAAGAGCAGAAAATCAACTTTGGAGAGCATGATTTTCTCATCAAATCCCACAAATGTTCACAGATTCCATCTGGGTAAGATTTGAATACAAACAGCATCTGGTTGAAGTTGGTGAGAGTTAATGACCAGTGTGATAGGAGAGTTACAAATGATAAGTCAACATTGCCTTTCAGACTCAGAGGACCTTCTGGAAAGTGCCCTTATAAAAAGGCATTGTTAAGTTTAAATAATACTATAATTAGGTCACTCAATCCACCACAGTTTGTGGGACACTGTTGTGTGCAATTGGCTGCTGCGTTTCTTCCACAAGAATATACAGTCAATTCAGATTACAGTAAATTGTTTGAAGCGCTTTGAGACGTCTCGAAGATGTGATGATGCCCTATATCAAATGCAAGGATTATTTGTCGTATAGAACAGTACCAGTGTATAGAAGAATACAAGCACGTATACTAATGCGAGAAAACGTTAATCTTTGTAAATAGTGTGCGAAAGGACCATGTACTTATAGAAAAATACAGCACTAAAATAGTGGGGGCTTTAACCTGATTGCCTTTGGAGTTCGTTCTAGCTTATGATGTCCTCCTGACATGAAAGGCACTATAAAAGTGTAATTTTGTTGTTGTTGTTGTAACGAAGCACGCCAGAGTTGGTCTTGACTGAGCTACTTGTTCACCATAGGTCAGCCAACCAATCTGTTAAGACTTTGTTTTGCAGGAATGAGATGTCTATATTTCCAGTTCTCACTAATAAGAATAGCCTGGTAAGTCACCCATCAACAGTATCTTGGCTAGTTGGATTAATGAAAACCTACCTAGACTTTTGTAAGGCTGGACACCTCAGAAACAGTTAATTCCCTTAGGATCCTGCTCCTCCCAAAAAATTATTTTTAGAAATTGATTAATTTTTGTCAACACCAAAAGGGTGAATGACTGAGTTGATCGACATGAAAAATAATGATGATAATACCTGCATTTGATTTTGTGCCTTACCACATCTACAGGATGTCTCAAAGTGCTTCACAAAATATATTATAAAGTGAATTGATTGTATATTTTGTGGGCGAAACTTTGGAATGGATGGGGTGAAGTTAATAAGTAGGTTTTGGATGGTGTTTGGCTGCAGTTGAATTCATGGGAATTAAACCCTTTTGTATTATTTTCTCATGTTCCTATTTAATGATCTGACCAGTGTTTATTGTTGATTCCTTCAAATCCCTCTGATCCTCTCCCCTACAGATGTGTGTTGGCCTGGATGAATGTTATGTGATTCAGATTACTATCGACTCATAAATTTCTATTTACTCTTTTAATCGCTGTCTAATGTGCCTACATTGCGATCTCATCATCCAGTGGATTGTCACTTTCATGTTGATTTTTATTGATCTGAATGATTAATTGTCAAATCTGGATGGAAATGTATCAGACTGATTGTTGCCTTATGTAGATTTCTTACAATTTGTTTCATCAGGTCTGACAAATTACTTTTGATAAGAGAATAATATGTAGATTTAAATTAACTCTTATTGTTCTCATGTGGGTTAGAGTTGTGTTAATTCTTCCGCTATATGTTTCTTTTACCCTGGCTGGTTTGTAGCAGGTGGTGATTTATATTGACCTCTATTTATTTCTCGTGATGGGATTTTCTTTATCATCTTTGATCATTCGTTGATGCAGTTTCTACTGTTTGATGTTGTGGAGCGGAGGATTCGGGGGGATACGGAGGAGGCCAGACCCAGGGGAGCAAAGGCAACGGGAGCTGGTTTGGGGAGAGAGAAGGTCGGAGAGATAGCGGGGTGCAGAGGAGTGGAGGGATTTGAAAACAAGGGTGAGGATCTTGAAATCGAGTGGTAATGTGGGCTCTAATTGTATTGCATTGGGTTACCATAATGCACTGTGCTGCCCTGCATTGTACTGTAATGCATTGCTCTAAGAAGTGTGATTTGATTTTGTTAAACTGACATGTTAAGTTATACTGTGCTGAGCTGTGATGTATTGTGCATTGTTGCTTTATTCTGTGTTGTGCTGAGAGGAGTAGTGTTCGGTTGTATTATGTCATATTCTGCCGAGCTCTTCTGGATTGCATTGTCCTGAGTTGACCTGATCAGTGTTGTATTGTCCAACTGAGCATTGTGTTGAGCTATATTCTGCAGTGTTAGATTACCTTATGCTGAGCTGTGCCAGCTAATGTTGTATGACGCTCAACGGTGCAGCATTTTGGTATATTGAGTCACACACTATGTTGTTTTATTATTGTTATTTATTTATTGCATAGTCCTGAGTTATGTGATGCCAGTCCAAATGCTACCGTGTCTTATAGAGTTATGTGTTATACTTCATTCCTGTTAACTCCAGTCCACTTATACGCATTAGAGACATATCGCAAAGCACTTTGCTGGTTCAGCACGCTTTTAATTATGTGCTAATTACATTTACTGCTGACTTACTGCAGTCTAATGGAATATATTTGCTTGGCAGAATTTAACATTTTATGGTTCCCAGCTTTCTAACAATCGTTCAGCTACCTGGTCATTGAAGATGGGTGGGATACACACAATGCAACAAAGTAGAACCCAAATAAAAGGTGTTCAGTATTTTGTTAAACAGTGCCCCAAATTTCCCGCACAACCTTAACATATTTTCGTAAAATCGTAAGTATGTTTTTTTAAGCAATAACCAATATTGCCTTAAGTTCAAGGCAAGATAAATAGTGTTAAATCCTTATCTTTCTTGTGCCATGACGCATTAAAATTCAGCTAATTTGTTTTCCACTCCCTGTTGCAACCTACGATAGAAAATGTCAACAATTCCCTCAGTCCTTATGGGAGTCAGTGATGGATATTGCAAGCAATTCTGTGATCTCAGCAATGCAAAGCTCAGTCATTCTCAACAACAACAACAACAACAACAACTCTGATTTATATAGCGCACTCCACGCTGGACGGCGTCTAAGATCGCTTCATAATAGCGGATCCCGGGACCGAGCCAGGGGCAGGGGTAGAAACAACAACAACAACAAATTACATTTATAGAGCGCCTTTCACGTCAGGAGGACGTCCCAAGGCGCTGCACAGGAAGCGTGTGACCCGAGCTGAGAGGGGAGTGTTTGGGAAGGGGTGAAACACGAAGGGGAGGTCGAAGAGCTCGGGATGGAACAAAAGGCACGGTCGAAGAGGAAAGTCTTCAAACCGGCCTTGAAAGAGGAAAGGGAAGAAACGAAACGGAGGGATTGAGGGATGGCATTCCATAAGGTGGGAGCGGAGAAACTGAAGGCCCGGCCTCCGATGGTGGGGCGGTTCGGGCGGGGGGCTTGGAGCAGGCCACGTCCTGTTGAACGGAGGGTCCGGGTGGGCGTGTAGGGGGAAAGTAGATCGGTTAAATAGGGCGGTGCAAGGCCGTGTAAGGCCTTGTAGGTGAGGACGAGGATCTTGAACTCGATCCTCTGGAGAATGGGGAGCCAATGGGGACGAGCGAGAAAGGTGACCAAAAGCACGGTCGAAGAGAAAGGTCTTTAGCTGTGACCTGAAACTGGGAAGAGAGGGGGTGAGGCGAAGGGAGTGAGGAAGGGAGTTCCAGAGCCTTGCGGCATAGTGGCTGAAGGCACGGCCACCGAGGTTGGAGCGAAGGATTCGGGGACATGGAGGAGGCCAGACCCAGTGGAGCAAAGGCAATGGGTACTGGTTTGGGGAGAGAGGAGATCAGAGAGGTAGGCGGGTGCAGAGGAGTGGAGGGATTTCAAAATAGAGTGAGGATCTTGAATTCGATCCTCTCAGGGACACAGAGCCAGTGAAGTCCGGCAAGGACTGGGGTAATGGGGGAGCGAAGCTTGGAGCGGGTGAGTATGTGGGCGACAGAGTTTTGAATTAGCTGGATTCTCCCTTCCCCCGTCTCTCCAGAGTTTGAGGGATTTCTTCCGTTGTTTAGTCTGAAATGTAATGAAACTTATTATCGATAGTAATCCATAATATTTATGATAAGGCAAAACTAAATTGTGGCTCATGACTTGAATCGATAGCTGAGATATATATCTATGGGGTGCTATCTACAAGATCTTATCGTTTTTCTTATGGTGAGCTATTCTGCAATACCTGGGAAGTACTTGTCTCCACCTAAATTTGAGGTACCTTCAGGCTAAGATTATGTATTTTGTTTTCCCCCATTCACATTCCAAACCTACCTTTATTAACAATCTTAATTAAGCACCATACCTTTTCAAAATAGAAATATTTCAAACATAGAAATAATTAAATGAAAGTAGAGGAAGCTTCCTTTGATTTGACTGTGTTAAATCAACAGCTAATTGAATTGAACAAGAAAATTATTAAACTACTACTAACTGCTATGAATAATAATCCTTGCATTTGACATTGCGCCTCCTCACATCTTCAAGATGTCCCGAACTGCTTCTAATGGAGTGAAGAATATATTAGGCTTGATTATATACTTGTAAAGGATGAGAACCAACACTGTTCCCTTGTTGATATGCTGTATCAAATACAAATGTTGTCTCAAAAACAGTGTTATGATATTATTATTATTATTGGTCAAGACATTGTGAGAAACGATTCCTTTTGAATAGGGCTGTGAGATCTTTAATATCCACCGTAATAATATTAATAATACTAATAATAATAACGTCCTCCCTGCCCGATCCCAAACCCCAGCTCGGGCTCAAAACACTGAATGTCCAGCACCTCCCGAAAGGTGCTATACAAATGCACTTTTGTTGTTTTTGTTGGTCACGATGAGTGTCCCATCTGAAGGAAAACATCTGCAATAATGTTCCCTTTTAACTCGGAGGAAAGATTTTTCACGGCTACTTAAATGAATAATTCCCCGTTCTAGGACTTAACAACTTGCATTGTTGTTCTGCGTTGAATCAACATCAATGACTGTTCTGTAACAGTCTCGTTACTTTATTGAAGTTTGCCAGCTAAATTAACCATATTAAAAACCACCATGGATAGAATAAAAAAAGTCATCAATAATACATTCTAATTTTTTTATCTTGACTTTAAATTGCTGTAACAATGAGAGAGAATACAATATTCATTTGTGTGCCATAAATATTTGATTGAAAAAACTATATTTGCTGAAATTTTTCCTCCAAGTCTCTTTTTCTCGTATTTTATTCCCCGATGATTATTCAATTTGGAAGATCCAAATAAAGATTAATTTAAAAATTGTCAACTTAACTACAAAAACATCCTAATTGGAGTGTGTTCTAGTCGTGCAGTTAAGGAGTGACTAATCCCTTCCGCTCTCTGGCACTTCCCTACCTCTCTGACCTCCTCAATCCCCAATCCACCACCTAACTCCTCCACTCGACTGGCACCGGCTTCTTGCTCGTCCCTCGCACTCTTTGCCCCACAATCGAAGCCCGCACTTTCAGCCCACACCCCCCAAAACTCTGGAAAACTCTCCCTCAATCCCTTTGCCTTGACCCCTCTCTCCCCGTTTTCAAGTCTGGCCTGAAAACCTTCCTCTACGACCATGCTTATAAGTTGAACAATATGGGTGCTACATTAAATGAAGTATTACTGCAGTATTATTATTTAATCTGGGTCCTCATGTTAATGGGGCTTTTGGCAAGTTATCAACCTCTTTTCCCACAAAGTCGACTCTGCCGCTGAGTAATAGGAATGCTATTGGTCAGCATCTTCTCTTTTTTAAAATCATTTTTTTTAACTGTGAAGTATACCTCCCAGTTTGGGTGAAATGGAACCCTGTACCAAGCTAAGACAGGCTTGGACTGAAGTCCGTGGTGTATTTGATTGACGGGTGTATCCCTGGGTTCTTCAGTGATAAAGAACAAACCGAGAAACACAAACAGCACATGTTAAGCATGGGTCTATCTGTATCAGTGGAGAGTTCAGCCTCTGTAAATATAAAAGGAGAACAAAATGGAGCCAGCAAGTCAATTTTGTCTCCATCTGATAATCACGTAGGCTCCAGAAGTCAAACATTGGCTTGCTGAATTGAACACTGGTCAGTGAATTGTATTCCTGGAGTCGTGTTGCACTCAGAATTAATGCTAAGACAAGGCTTGTACTGAATGTTCCAACACCCCACCCTCACTTTCAAGTTAAACAAATAGCGTTGAGAGTGTACTGATTGATGGTGCAAACAGTACGCGGAGACTTGGAGACATTCATCAGATTGTTTGAGTTCCAGACATGGCAAATAGCATTGTCTCTATAGTGGCTACACATTGGAGACAGAACTGGCTTCTGCCAGGTGTCTTGTTTGCCCACCGCATTGCATCATATTTCTTTGGCTGCCATGTTACCTGGCCCGGGTGTTCAGAAAATCCACCAAGTCCAAAGAAATCTGTGGGAGTCCCTGGGGAAATTGCCATAACCTTCAAGCTTAATTGTTTTCCTCACCAATAAAAATATCCTTGCATGGTACCTTGCCTGCTAATCTGAGTGGAATATCAATATTTTCATTTTTAAATAAAGCAGCTGAACGCAGATCTGAAGCAATACTCATACAGATTGCCTCCTTCACCAAGGATAATATTTACCTGTGCGGCAACAGCAGTTTGGCATTGGTGCTGTAATAGAGGTCAATCATTCTGATCAAAGTAATGATTCTTTGTTACAGTAGTTTAAAAATAAGTAGTGGCACGTTGTGGGGGTCACACTGTGAATATGGTTATTTTTTTATTGGTCGCAGTATAGCAGATGGTCACATTAGGTTTTCTCAGTTCCCTTAATGTAGAAGCAAACTCAGTATTGCATTGCAGTTGGTAGGAATTAGGACAAGGAATCACAACAACCCAGCACTCTTTGTATCCCTTTCCTTATGACTGTCAACATTCTACAACTGTGTGGCATAAACCAGTGTCAATCATAATACTGTACTGTATATATAGATATATGTATTTATAATATATATATATAGATATATATATATAGATAAATAAATATAAAGAAAACTGGATGTCTGATGCATGTGGAAACACATGCTTAAAGAGTATCTAAACCCGGCTGAGATTTCCATCCATCATAATAAACAAAATACACTCTCCTTCAATCACACGTAAGAAACAAAACTGGATGGAAACTACTGGTCAGAACGCAACACTATCTCCACCACCAGCATAATCTGCCAGGAAAAGAGCAAGGAACTCCATGGCACAAAGGAACAACAACAACAACAACATTATTACATAAGAAAGCAGAAGCTAGTGCTAAATTGTCAGTGGTTCAAAGTAGAAAAACATTGGGCATCAAGCTGTTTAGACCCAAAGAAGGAGCTGTGATGAATTGTTGCTTTACACTGTTTATTATTTACTTGACATTAATATGTTTCTTTGGCTGTAGCTCAGTTTGGCAGGATCTGCAGGTTGAGGAACAAGGTCGTGAACCATAATTTCAGCATTAGGCAGAAGCCCCCCCAACAGCTGTAACTACAGACTATTGTTATGTTCAAAAACAGCAGTCTGATATGGTTAGTTGAGCTTCACAGGGTCATGTTTTGATTCCAAGAAATACATGCATTTGACATGCAGGATCCTGCGTTTTGTACATTGATGTGGACCACGGAATTGACTGTGGCACTTTAATCTTCCCATGTGTTAGCAGTCAATGATTCCCAGTGCCTTTGGAGAAGACAAGGAAGGCGTAAAATTGTTGGTGCTATCTCTGGAACTGCTGCTCTGAGACGAATAAGATGGCTAGCTAGCCCTTGGGGACAGTGCATTAGCCTCGGCTTAGACAGACATGGTTCCCCAGCTAATGTCTGAGAGATCCTTTGCAAGTGACTAGAATGGCCCAGGGACAAAAAAAGATCAGATCGGCTGCAAATTCACATCCATAGAAAAACATCAACAACAAATTACATTTATAGAGCGCCTTTCACGTCGGGAGGACGTCCCAAGGCGCTGCACAGGAGGCGTGTGACCGGAGCTGAGAGGGGAGTGTTTGGGAAGGGGTGAAACACGAAGGGGAGGTAAAAGAGTTCGGGGTGGAACAAAAGGCACGATCGAAGAGGAAAGTCTTCAAACCGGCCTTGAAAGAGGAAAGGGAAGAGACGAAACGGAGGGATTGAGGGATGGCATTCCATAGGGTGGGAGCGGAGAAACTGAAGGCCCGGCCTCCGATGGTGGGGCGGTTCGGGCGGGGGGCTTGGAGCAGGCCAAGTCCTGTTGAACGGAGGGTCCGGGTGGGCGTGTAGGGGGAGAGTAGATCGGTTAAATAAATTTCTAATCTCTACATTGCTTTAATTGCCATCAGTGTTGGGATGGCAGAGCTGGGCACCCCTGTCTGGTTTTCATTTAGGCCCATTCTGGAAGATTGTTTGCTGAGCATCTTGTGCCTGGTGTGACCACATGGCTCGTCCATCTACTTCTCGTTGGGAAAAACAATGGTACCCTTGTGATGTATTTGATCGAAGATGTTACCCTCTCCAGTTGGACTTCTAAGTGACAGGTCTGCTGGCTTTTTAGGTATTTGGAAATATCAATGCGGGCTGCATTAATTAGATCAGCCTCTCCTCCCTAGTTAATAAGCTTAATTGGTGTTTTACTACCAGCTTGGGCCACCTGTTTCGAATGCCAGAAACAGCTGTTGGAAACTGGTATCCTTTGTCCCCAATGAACAGATATGTCAAACAGTGTGGGGATGCTATTTCTGGATGGGCTTTAAACTGTCAACAAATTCTTGACATCCAGAAATCTGCCACTCAGTTTTCATTATTGAATGCAAAGAGCCAAAATGGATAAGAAGTTGTTCCAGTAAGAGTATTCTGCCCCTAGGTTCGCAAATATTATATGATAAAATATTTACTGAATGCGTCACTCACATTGAGGTGCAAAATGTCAATGAAGAAATTGACTTATTTTTGTCTTGTTGATGGGTGTCCACATTTCAACCCTTTGATCTTCACTGTGCTGCCTAATTGGTAAGAGAGCTGTCAACTGAGTTAAAAAGCTGTGATTAAGCTGCCTCAGCCCTGGGCTGGCAATGGGGAGCTGGAGCACAAGATATGCGGCTCTTGTGTGTCTGCACGAGTTTTAAATGGAATGGAATCAGAGATAGAAAGAGACAGAGGATGCAGCGGATTCAGCCCAATATGAAGCTATGCTACATAATCTCAAGTCAATTCCAGTCTGCAAATTGGAGATGGAGCTGATAGCACAAAACCATAATGTGTCTGAACCTATATTGGATGACTATGTAAAGCTCTATATTGAAATAAGGCCTTCAGATCCTTGTAGAGTTTTTCAATTCTTTGCATCTATCCAAGATATCTTGCTGAGTGGCAGTGCTCTCACGTATTTCATGCTGAGCTGTGTTGCCCACCCCGAGATAATTCCAGTGAGTCCTGAAACCCATCATTCACTGAGTGACGGCTCAAATCCGGAATAAGTAAGCAGAATGAGTTCCTCCAGCGATGGAGTGTACGTTCCATTCCATCAGGTGAATTTCCTTGTATAGGTGGGATGCTTGGAATTCTCAGCTTAGTTTGGATGCTCTTCATCATGTTGATGGGTTTCCCTGTGTATCAGACATCTGGCTGACCACAAAAAAAAAGCTATTTATCCCTCTAATGAAAATTATTTATTCATTAAAATAACAGCCCTGTCATGTACTGTTGCTGTAAACATGTACTTTATGTGGTGTGTAAACTAGATTTTTTTTTCCCCCTGCAGATTTGGTGTGAATTTTTTAAAATATTCCTAATGGAAACAGTTTATGCTACGTTAATTGAATCTCTTTGAACAAGAAGAAAAAAAAACTGTTGGTAAACAGGATTCAAATGTGCTGAGGACAGGCATAGATGATCAAATTTTCTATGAAATATGACAATTTGTGCGCTGCAAGACCATGTCATCTGTGGAATGGAATTGTTTATAGCTGAATATTGTGGATTAGAAGGTTAAATTAATGGCCTGAAGTTTGACTTGATGATTTCTGTTGGTTGAGGAGAAATTTCAGCAACTTTATTTTTATGGAGGCGTTAATCTATGGCTAGCTCCCTTGGTAAATTGAATAGGTTAGGAATATTCCATATGTAATATCCAACAATTTAAGCAGGGGATAATACATATGTTTTTATGCGACAGTAATATGATGGATCTTAACATTCTATGTTTTGTTCTGCACCAATCTTGTCCTGAATGCTTTCACTTAATGCCCGAGCATAGAACTTCTCTATTTTAAATAGTTTGCGGTGTCGCCTTTCATAAAGCTGAGTTTAGCATACTTGCTATGCATCAAGTGTGTCAGTTTAGTTCTTGCCTTTGAGTCAGAAGGTTGTGGATTCAGATCACATGTAGACAGAGGTTGGCATAATAAAATTTTGTGTTCTTAACTCGTTAAGCATCTTATTAGTTTTTAACTTGTTCTGAGTAGTGTAATTTAATGTTTGGTCTTGTTCTGGTCGCCTTCCTTTATCCCGTCGAGATGCTTCCATTCTAGTTTCTCAGTTCATTGGCTCTATCATGAGCCAGTCATTAAAAATCGCAATCTCTTTATGATGTGTTTAAAAGAGGAAAAGAGTGCTACTTTCGCGATTGGCACATTGTCAAACACGGAAGGTTTGTAAGCAAAATGTTAATCTCTCTTTGAGATGCTGATGTACATTCCCAGGATCCTGTTTGCAAGCAACTGCTTGCTGTCTTCTGAAGATCCACATAATATGGAATCGAGGTATCAGGTAATCCCCAATTGGAGTCCTGTGGAGTCCTATAGCTCAGTGGTTAGAGCACTCGCCTTACAAGTGAGAGACCTGGATTCGATTCCAGGCTGTGTGAAACCTTGGGAAAGTTTCCCACATGCCTGATAATAATCCCTCAATAAAAAAATAATAAATTGATCATTTCATTCCCTGACTGTTTGTGGGACAGGGCTGTGCACAAATGGCTCCAGCATTTCGCACGCAAATAAGTCAATTCACTTTCCAGTATAACCTGTGAAGTACTTTGAGATATCTAGAAGGCGTGAAAACCACTCTATCAAATGCAAGGATTATTATAATAATAAAGATTAAGTGAATTCAGAAACTGCAGTGATCCCAATCAGTATTATTTATTTAAAAAAGGCTGGAATTAGAATATAATTCTATTACGCTTACTCTTTTTAAATTTATTTTGAAATTCTATTAAAAAGATTTTAATCTTATAACGAATACATAACAGAGATTTATAGAGCTGTAATCTCATTGAGAAGTTCACATGTCTTCATAATCCATGAGATAGTATCATGAATGGGCTATGTTTATTATTAGATTCATTGATTAAACTGATGCTTAAATTCATAGGAAGGTAAATACTCTACTTCTGAGTGCAGTTAGGTAATTTCCTTGTAGTTGCATATATCCATGCGACATAAGATATTTACAATGCAGTACTTGGCTGTAATACACAATCATGTAAATTATGGGATAGGAATTAGTGCATTACCAGTATTGTTACAGAGAAGAAGTGTGCATGTCTACGTTACATCTTTGTTACATCTTGCTATTGATTGTTGCAGTAACTCATACATAATACATACAGGAATAATTTAATGATATAATAAGTGCATGGTGAAATCACTAGATTATAGCACCAGTTCCATTAGAACGAAAACTATTCTTCCTGAAAGCATCAATTTGAAGAAAATAACAGACTCCATCCCCCTCTAAATGTCCCAGATTATGAACCAGATCCCAGATGTGAAACTATGCTTGCCCATGTGACACGCAGTCTCCAAGTAGAAATAAATCATTCTTTTTCTTTTTCTGTCCAAACTGGATTTGAATCCAAAGATCCAGAAATGTGAGAACCAACACATTCTGAAACAATGCCCCAATGCCTCATCAAAGAGAAGAGATCTGGATCCCATTAAGTTTGGTTAGATTTCAATCTGGAGTTGAAAGCAAATTACTCTTTCATCTCGAGGAACCTTTATTCAGTCTGTCTGGAATGTATTTAATAATAATAATAATCTTTGCACTTGATATAGCCATTTTCACGTCTTGTAGACACCTCAAAGTGCTTCAGAGAATATACTGTAAAGTGAATTGACTGTATATTGACTGTGGATGAAACTTGGCAGCCAATTGCGCACAGCAGTATCCTACAAACAGCCGTGGATTGAAATTACCAATTTTTAAAGTTTTTTTTGGGAGGGATTATTATTAGGCGTGTGGAGTAAGGAAACTTGCCCATGTTCTGTTGCTTTGTTTAGACTGGAATTTCAGCCCAATTTTCACAAGTGAAATGGCGCAGGCATTGGCAAACATCAACATCTACTCTGCATAAAGGATGGAAGCCTCCAAGATAAAGTCCGACGTGAAGTGCTCTATATAAATGCAAGTTGTTGTTGTTGAATGTCTTCATTCCCTCTATCTTGGATTTTGCTTACTTACTTTTGAAGAACTGAGTTATATCTATGCGGAACCTTATCCAGGAGATAAGGATGGGATTTACGTGGTCTGGCGATGGTTGATTGGATTAATGGCCTTTTCTCACTCAATGATCACTTATGTTTTTAAGGGCATTCCTATGGCTTGTCCTTTCCTGCTTGTAATTAGGCATTTCAAAGACTTACCCATCATGATGAGTCAGGGACTGAAGCTATTCACCCCCAGCCCACTGTTAAACACTTGGGACGAGTGCAGTAGTATGAACACAATTGCCCTGGGGTTAATTTAAAATTCTGCATGATGTAGAAATGACAGCCTTACCAGATGGAACATTTAACTGCTGCAATGCTTCTTTGCCTCAGGGATCTGAATACTCAATGTTCTTTGCAACGCTCGTTGAGCTCTCCCCCATTAGGTCTATTCATTCAATATCCTATGCTTTTTTTTCCCCCCTCTCCTACACATTTTTTTTTACCTTTGTATTAATATTTTTGATTTTTATTTATTTATTTTCCTGTCGGTTCTTATTGGTTCAATCTCTATCTTAAAGTCTGATCTTCTCTCTGAAATTGTAACATTTTTCGACACCCTCCATGACATCTTCTTGTGTATCTTCACATACTCATGTGCTTTGCTGATGTTTGCTTTTGCTTTTACATCTTAAAAAAAACTCATGCAATAAATTCCCAGACCAAAGTAAGTTTAAATGAAAATGAACTTTATTATTGCTATTAGAAAATATTTTGCCAAGGTAATAAATCGCATGAGATTGTGCATTTAGAAATGAGAGCAGAACGGAGGGCAGCATTGTTCATGAGAATTATTATCCAGATAGCAATCTTCCCTTTGTATTGAGGACCCATGTATTGAACCTATGGTATCTTTATTAGTGACTATGATTTGGTATCCCTTTTGATGAATAGTACATCTGACAATACAGCATCCGGATAACACTACCCTAGAGATGCCTGTGTTAGGCACCACTGTGCCTCGGAAACTAACGACTTACAATCTTCTGGAGGTTGCGAAAGTTAGTTTATCCTGAAAATTGATACCTCAAACGTCTGTCACTATTCGTGATTGAGCTACAGGTCATTACTATTGTCACAGCCACCAACTACAATTATGAAGTAAACACTCTCACTGTCAACGTGGACACTCATTAATATCGGACACTTGCATCAACTTAGCCAAAGGTCACTGTCAACTGAGTCAATATCCAGTACGACTGATTGAGCCACTTGCCACCACTGCTGAAAAGTTGACTGGTCGACCACCGAATGTCTGGAAGACGTGATAAGGGCGTTATATCAAATGCAAGGATTGTTATTATTATTAAAGTCACTTACAATCGATCTTACTGTTAGATACAAGGCCACTACAACTAAATGATCTGCTGGTCAGTCCCATTGTTTAAGACTTTGGTCAGTCCTATTAACTGAACCACTGCACACTTCTACTACCCAAGTCAAAGAAACAACAAACATAGCCACTAATTTTGACTAATCACTGATCTGTTAAACCAATTATCAAATGAGTCAGTGGGCACTGTGAGATGCCCCAGCTACCCAAAATACTGCTGAGCAAAAGGTCAGCACAATGATAATAATAATAATGAATAACTATTAAACTGATCTGAGATAATGGTTCCCTCTTACCAACTGAGCTGACTGATATTTCAGCTATATGACACAACCACCCATTGAGTCACCAAATGATACCAATCGCTAAACTATTTAACACTGCTACCATCTGAATCAAAGGTAGACTATTATTAGGTCAATGCACTACATTCAATCTGGAAAAGTGCTTTTCAGACATTCTCCTGATGTGAATATTGCTATATCAAATGCAAGGATTATTTTTATTATTTATTAGAACCTCTATCCAGATCTTGCAAAACATTTTAGAGAGTTAGCATCAAATGCCAAGTGATATAGAGAATAAACAATAAAGATTGACTTGTGAATCTATAACATCAATCAATCATAAGCTTTGTAAACCACAAGAGGAAAAAATCTTGATTCAATTATTCCCCTTGCACCTCACTTTTATCTGATATGTATTGATTGAGACTGACTTAGTTAAATCAGACATACAGAGGACTGCCGATGGCAAGGATTAATGCAGTGAGGACAGGAATTGCAATGGCTGAGCCAGCGAGGGGTGACAGACAAATGAGGACTGATGCTGAGTACGTAGTGTAGTGGGAACAGTTATAGCAAGGAGCTTATTTATTGTTTACTTTATTTTCCTCACTCATTATTTTTGTCATGATCCTTTCATGCCACACATTACAGTGGAGTCCTGTAGCTCAGTGGTTAGAGCCTTACAAGCGTGAGACATGTGTTCAAATCCAGGCAGATCAGGGCGAAACCTTGGGCAACTTCCCTTACTCCACATGCCTAATAATAATCCCTCCACAAAAAAAAGCAATGATAAATTGGTCATTGAAATCCGTGTCTGTTTGTGGGGCACTGCTGTGTGCAATTGGCTGCCACGTTTCGCCCACAAATATACAGTCAACTCACTTTATAGTATACAAAAACAAAAGTTGCTGGGGAAACTCAGCAGGTCAAACAGCATCCATGGAGAAAGGAAAAAGAGTCAACGTTTCGGGACGAAGGGTTGTAGACCCGAAACGTTGACTCTTTTTCCTTTCTTCATAGATGCTGTTTGACCTACTGAGTTTCCCCAGCAACTTTTGTTTTTGTTTCAGATTCCCAGCATCTGTCATATTTTGTGTTTTGTTTCACTTTATAGTATATTCTGTGAAGCGCTTTGAGACATCTAGAAGATGTGAAAAGCACGTTATCAAAATACAAGGATTATTATTTTATTATTATTACTCCATGGCCAGGAAGATAGGCAGTGAATGTTCTCTTATTGGAAGTTTATGACTGCATTTGAGTGACTCTCGAACCTTCTAGAGAAAATCTCTGGCATCTGCTCACGATCTTGAAACTCGTGAGAATCAAGCGTTTGAACCCTGCATTTTATAATTTAAAATATCTGTGCATTTGATATAGTGCTTTTCACATCTTCTAGACGTTTTGCCAGTTTGCTACTGAATTGGCACTGTGTGTTTGCGCTGTTGAGATTATTTCACTGCATTACCCAATGTGTCAGAATTCAATTCAAAATCTTGAAAGCCTCAAAGCATTAAAGAAAACAATAGGCTCAAACTCCATTTGCAAGAGTTAATTTACTTGCAGGCATCATTCATACATGTGAACAGTAATAGGAAAATTATGTGTTGTGTCTATCTCAGGTTAAGGAATAACTTAATTTTCTGACTGACCATTTTTATTGCCCTACACCAATTTTTTCATCTAGTTTAATAATTTCATCCAGAAAATTATTCAATTTTTTTGACTTATAATTGCCTGTGAACTTTGTTCTGATGCTGCAATGGATCGTTTGCTTGAGTGCAGGATTGGAAGTCAGAAACAAGAAAAGGTCATTCAACATAACAAGTCGTCAACTTCCATTTTGGTGTTAGCAGAATCATTATGATCCTTTTCATTTCCGTCCATGGGCATTGTCTTAGAATATTTACCCATCACCTCATTGCTCCCTGAGTTCTATAGAGTACTTTTCAATGGGTGAATATTCAGCCTTGTTCCTACGTGCAGTAACTTTGACAATATGCACTTATAATGAGATTCTTGGTTGTCATTGATGGTAAGAGGCTATGACAATTGTTCACCATTCTATCCACTGGAGGATCCGGTTCATTGTATCATCTGTGAAATGGTTGCATTTCCATCAGATGTGACTAGAACATCCATTGGTTTTTCTTCGGATGTGCCCTCTTTCCTATAACTAATGTCAGTGCAGATGAATCTGGACTCAGTTGCGTTGGATGTAACCATGATTAAGATTTAGCATTTCCATTGCTGTGGGTTACAGGTTATACCTGTAGAAAAGCTGTACAACTACCTGTTATCAAGTCACTTGGAATCTCTGTAATTGGGTCACAGAATAGTCTGTGCAAACGAATTGCATTTTCTTTGCCCCTTCCCTGAGCACCAATGGTAGAAAAGAGCTCGGGTCTGAGAATTTCGACCATCCATCCTGCTAATCCTCTAGTTTCAGGGTGATATGGTACAAGGTTGATGAAGCAAACGTGGATTGATAATGATAATTGACGCTAATTGACCGCTTCTTTTTAATGCTGCTCCCGAAGTTTGAGCAATGAGTTCATCACATCTAGTTATTTTCTGTTACTGTTGAAGCTGGCATATTTGACAAACTCTTTGATATATATTCATATAAGACAGTGGCATGCATTGGTTTCCACTGTATCCCTATTCTAGGTAGTTTTTGTTCCATGTCTGTTGCCTACACGGAATGGAGAAGACTGCTTTTGAGACATAAAGTACTTACTTTCGCATACCTAATTCTGTAGGATCCACTTATTTTCATAGAGCATTTTGAATGCGTCTTTTTTTTACCAAAAGATCCGATGATTGGGCAGGGATTGTTTGGTGTTGCTAGTATCAGACAATTCAGGAGAGAATGGCAGGTGGATGTTTTTCTCAAAACCAATGAAAAATCCACTTCTAGATATAGCGCGTTACCACGTCTGCAAATGTAGCAATACCCTGTGGAATATTTCAAAATGGAACAGTTCAAAAGTACTAATTGCTTTTCAAAGAGAATACTCAATAGCCCATTTAGAAGGTGGTGAAGACAAAGGAGAAAAGCTTAACAGCCAACAGAGGTGGAGATTAAGATCCCCGATGACCGAGAGTTTTGAGCGCTGATATAACTGAAGAACTTAATGGGCTTTTTAAAAATGTTTTTCTTTGTCCCTGACCCCTAACCCATCATAAATGTACCATCATCAGTGTGATTTATTTTAGAAACCTTTGTAGGGGACGTTTAGTTCTCAGGCTTTAGGGCAGCTTTCTAGAGATAAAGTACTGCAGATTCGGATCAATCCTCTCTCTCTCACTCTCTCTCTCTCCCACAGCGTTTTATGTAATGTTTGAGATCTAAGATTTAGCTTCAGGCTCCAGGTTTTGTTTTTACCAGGTTCGCCAATGTGTAACTTTCGTTAAAAAGTACAGAGTACTGGCCATCAACATATAGTATATAAAAACAATACGTCATTTGAATTGAATTTCTCTGCCTAATTATATACCGTCTACCATATTTTGTGTGTTTTTATGATTGTTTCTTGTTGTTGAGACAGGTCTGCAGTGTAATGCGTGCAGTCCAGACTGTTTTGACTGTGTTTTATTAATAATAATAATAATAATACTACTAATGGTAATCATTGCATTTGATATAACGTGTTATCACATTTTTTGTATAATAATACTTGCATTTGATATAGCGCTTTTCACATTTTATCGACGTCTCAAAGCGCTTCACAGAATATACTGTAAAGTGAATTGACTGTACACTTGTAGGCGAAACGCGGCAGCCAATTGCGCACAGCAGTGTCCCACAAACAGTCGTGGATTGAAATGAACTAATTTTCTGATTGTGGTTTTTTGTTGGGACGGATTATTGTTAGGCATGTGGAGTAAGGAAACTTGCCCAAGGTTTTGCCCTGATCTGCTTGGATTCGAACATAGGTCTCGCGTTTGTAAAGCAAGTACTCAAACCACTGAGCTACAGGAGGTCCACAAATAGAGATAGACACAGATCGACAGAAAGACAGACAGATGTCTCAAAGCGCTTCACAGAATCTACTGTTTTATACGTTTTGTGGGCGAAACACGGCAACCAATTGCGCACAGCGGTGTCCCACAAACATTCATGGGTAAATTACCAAATTATTATTTATTTATTTTGGAAGGGATTATTATACCCCGGAAAAACAATCCGCTGATCAACTAACAACCAGGTTCCTAATTACTGCTAGGTAAACATAGGCATGTGGAGTAAGAAAATATATCCAATGTTTCACCCTTGCCCAGGAATCAAACTCGGGTCCTATCACTTCCGGTGTAATTGATCTAATCACTAAGCTGCAGGAACTCCGTATTCCTATTTGACCTGCTTTCATAGCGTTTTGGACGAACTACTATTTGTAGCCACTCGTTCCCAGCTCACCGTTTGGCCTGTGTACCAAAAGAAGATTTGTTAGAAAACATTAACACAATCCAACTCGGCTCCATCTCACATTGGCTGAACTGATATTTCGATGGATTGAATAAATTGCTTTTAAAAGTGAACAGATTGCGATTGATGTGAGAAGATAGCTGTATAATGGTTTATAAGGACTTAGCATTCAATAATATTGTTTTAACAGTGTCTGTTTCTTCTTTGTTGTCTTTTATGAATGCAGTGCACATAACTAAATTGACTGAATGATGGTAAAATAATTAATCACATGTCAGAAGAGCTCAAGGAGGAATATTTGGATTTCAGTGATCTTGAAAAATAATTTGTGTGCTGCTTATCAAAGTTAGGGATGAAACTGCCTTATAAGGATAGGTAATTTCACTGAAGTGAAGGAAAAGATATTGAAATTCTGCAGTAGAGTTACCGACCTTGCTGACACTCTTATAATGGGGAGATCTCAGTGCAGCAGTTATTGACTGGGACAACTTCAGAAGTGGATAGCTCATTAAATGCATTTTTCATCCCAGTTTGTGATGGAAATGATGTAGGTGTCTGGAGAGGAAGTGCTGTCGTAGTGTTAAGCGGGAGTCTAAAGTGAAAGCAAGATTAACAATATAATCTGCACTCTGACAGTTTTTGATAAACAACAGCAACAAAATTACATTTGTATAGCGCCTTTCACATCTCGAGGACGTTCCAAGGCGTTGGATAGTCAGTGTTTC
Organism: Hydrolagus colliei; assembly: GCA_035084275.1. Taxonomy (NCBI): domain Eukaryota; kingdom Metazoa; phylum Chordata; class Chondrichthyes; order Chimaeriformes; family Chimaeridae; genus Hydrolagus; species Hydrolagus colliei. Next base: position 20,278,092 of record CM068749.1, on the reverse strand, counting down.
GGACCCGAGCTGGGGTCGGAATCGGGGAGGGTGGAGGGAAGTGGGTGACCAAAGTGAGGGTCGAAGAGGAGGGTCTTGAGACAGGACTATGAGAACAAGGTCTGAGAAAAAACATTTATATTTTAAACTCATTAACGTTATAATTTAAATTATACCTTTATGTTCTGCCTGCTAGTGTTACTAACTGTGATGCCTGTATGTTCAGGCCTTTCTGCGTTAATAAACTGAATGTCATTATTCCCTTCCTTCCCAACGTTTCTAATCTAATACCATTATCTTTCCGATTCCCAGAGTATTCCGCAGAATTGTAATGCAGTTGAGTATTATTCTGAGTCTGAGAAGAAATGTAACCTTTTCATAGTTTTGACATTTCTTGTAAGGGAGTGGTTTCTCTCGTGGAGTACATGAACATTTTAGAAAAGTCTACATGTTCTTTACAATTAATGAAGGGATCAGATAACAGTGAGACACATTTTGAAACATAACAAGAAAGAATTCTTTTCAGTATTACTTCCGAGTCGTATGATTACAGGTAAGGAAAGATGAGGAAGAATCTTTTTTTTTACGTTGACTACATTATTAAATTCAACATCGGGATTTGAACTCAAATAATCTAATTGGATGATACACCAGTGCGGTGCTGGGGGCGTGTTGGACTGTTGAAGGTGCCATCCTTCGGATGAGACGTTAAACCATCTGCCTATTCGGCTGGACTTTAAACATCCCACAGGATGATTCGAGAAGAGAAGGGAGTTTCTCCAGGTGTCCTGACCAACAATCCCCCAAATAAAATTGGTCATTCATTCACGGTTATTTGTGGGTCATTGCTTTTTTGTAATTGTGCTGCTGCTTTCGCCTACGAATACAGTCACTCCATTTCACAGTATTTCCTGTGAAGCTCCTTGAGATGTTCTAAAACGGTATACGAAACGCAAAAAATATTATTATTATTTTACAGTTTCCACTGATTACATAATATATTTTGCATATGGATTAATCAAGTCAAATAATACTTGCTCGTTTAAATAGACCTTACACAACTTGCACAATAGATCCCAGTTTCATATAGGCTTACTTGCAGTATGAGGTATTGCTTAAGCACAGCTGTATCCTTTTCAGTCTCACTTGCTCTTCCCTCACTTATAACAAATCTATTGAATGCAGTACAAAAAGACCAGTGGTTGAATGTTTTCTCAATTAAGCACAATAATATGAATCTCTGTAAGCAAATACACTTACTCATCCAGAAGCCAAGGAGACAGACACGAAAAAAAAATGTGCCGCATTTATATAATCTGTTTAAATGCCAAGGCAAATTTCAAAATGTCTCTATATATCTTAATCTGAGTCATCTTTAAGAAAGAATGGTTTTTTTCTGTCATCGATCACTCCCACCAGCTCAGTGGTCTTCTTAATTGCAAATTGAAACAGCTTTTGGACAAAGAGGGTCAGTTAGTGCCAACAAACTACGCTTTGCTGCAAAAACAAATTATCAGCTGCCTTTTTGTTTGCCTCAGTAATATCAATACATTCCACCTCCCTTCAGGCAGTCATTGACTTCAGCGATGCAGTTCTTTAATAGAAAAAGACATTGAGGATTTCCTGCCTTGCCTGCGTCTCACATGTCACTTCTAATCAGCTTGGGTTTTGCAATGTGCTCTTACATCCAACATGTCAGTTTTTCATCTGAGGAAATTTGTCCCGAGGCTGAAATGTGTGCATTTGCTCCCACACAGAATTATATGCAGTTATTTAAGGACAGTGTAAAAAATTCTTAAAGGATGAACTTAATGAATTAGTGATTGCAAGCTTTTAGCCAACGAGGATGATAATAAAGTAAATATGTTAATCGCCTTTCTCGCTCAATAAAATAAAGCAGCAAGAATGTGACAGAGCTATTTATGGGAACAAACAAAGGGGGAAAAACAGACAGACAAGACAGCTGTGGCATACATTGTGACATGACCAAACTCTGGCATATCATTTAGCCACTGTGTATCAACAAACATCACGACATTTGAACATTGGGTGACTAGATAGAGAGATCACCCACACCTGAATTTAATTATTTACTGTGTACGTCAATGTGCAATCTCACCAGGAAGCCAAATGCTTATTGGAACAACATCGGTAGACAGAAAAAAATCTCTATCTCAACTACCCCAAAGAGGTGTAAACTACAAGATAACCCAAGATAAGGCAGCGTTATATTTTGCATCTCAACGATTATTACTCAACGTGAACACCGTTCCTCTATTCTAAATGGATTAGTTTTTATTCCAGGAACATCACTTGACAGAATGAGCATGTCTTGCCAAACAGATATGGGGAGGGTTGATGAGCTGCCAATTAGCTCAAACACACAAGAAACACAATTTAGATAAGGGAAGTGAAGGACACATCTTGTCTTAGAATCGTACAACCATAGAATTAAACAACAACACCAACAACAAAATGATACCTGTACAGTGCCTTTCACATCAGGAGGATGCCCCAAGGGGTTGGACAGTCATTGTTTCAGATCCAATACAGCACAGAAGTAGCCATTCGGGCCATCGTGTCTGTGCCGGCTCTTTGAAAAGAGCTGTCCAAATTAATTCCACTCCCCGCTAAAGATATAAATTAGTCATCATTATTTAATCAAAGGCAGAAAAATGTTGACCACCTACTCACTTCACTTCTAAAAACTTCAACTTCTATCCCATCAGCTATTTTTCACCCTCCAGTTTTCCAGTCTACCGTCCTAAAGTTGCTGATTCAAAAGTGATGTACGCTTCTACAGACACCCAGTCATGGTCCAGCAATTTGTTCAAATCCTCATTCTTCTTCAGAGCTGTGATATACAGTATTGTCATATTCACATGTTCACACTTCAGCCCAGCTTCACATTGGTAGCAGGGTACAATTATTACTGGAGTCTTTCATTCCTACCTCTGCCTTGACACCTGCAAGCATGGCAATAGATTTAAACTGTTGACTACCAGCCGAGGTAGTCTGGCACTAAACAACATTTCTCTTCTCGTTATAGCTCGGGAAATGGTTTAAATCAAAATATGTGGCAATCAAATTGTCCCTTACCTCCCATGCGAATGCAACTTCATCTACAGGATGTGCTTGGACCCTTAGAAGTGTTATTGCCACAAGGAAATCTGCACTAAAGTCGACAACTCAAAGCAATTCAATAATCATGTAATTTCAACTATGTTTTTTAATTCATCTTCCTTCCACTGTCAGACTCGGGAACATCTCCTGGTCCTTTCCCTTGACGATACCATCAACGGCATTTAAAAGATAATAGAAATTGTCATCTTGTGAAAGAGTTTAAACTCTGTGGATCAAATCCTTTTGAACATTCGAATTTAAGGACCCCAATTATAGTCCCTGATTATTCATGTTTCAATTCCCCAGCCTCCTTTCCGAATGGCAGTGAGTTGATAATGTAAGTGTTATGTGAATGGGATCTTCAATTTGGCTGATCAAGCCTTTAATATGTCTGATCAGCTCCCTTTGTTAACCCACAGATAAAAAAATGGGAAGTTTGCCTATTTTGGCCGAGCCCCTTTCTGCACTTCTAGGCTACTGTCTGAAGATTGATATCAGCTGATGCAATCTGTTTCCACCTCTAGTGGACATCCACAACTGAGGTAAAATAATACACATCACACCAGGCTGTCACCTCAGGTCAATATTTCAAAAATACTCAAATCAAATTCCAGGATGGATCAGATTGAAACTCCGCGTTAAGAATAGATCAATGTGTACATGAAATAATAATGATAATAATCCTTGCATTTGATATAAGTGCTTTTCGTGTCTTCTAGACCGCTCAAAGCATTTCACAGAATATACAGCAGAGTGAATTGACTGTATATTTGTGGGCAAAACGCCACAGCCAGTTGCGCGCAACAGTGTCCCACAAACAGTCGTGGATTGAGTGACCAATTTATTATTGTGGTTTTTTGGAGGGATTATTATTAGGAGTGTGGAGTAAGGAAACTTGCCCAAGGTTTCATACTGCCTGGAATTGAACCCAGGTCTCTCGCTTGTAAGGCGAGTGCTCTAACCACTGAGCTACAGGACTCCACACTAAATATATATATATATATATATACTGTCTATATATATATATATATATATATATATATATAGACATTTGAGATGTCTTCAAGACATCTCAAAGAGATTCACAATAATCCTTGTATTTGGTATAACACATCACGTCGTACTGTCTCAAAGCGCATCATGGGACTTTACTGTAAAATGAGGTGACTGTATTTGTAGGTGAACAAATATTAGAGTATTAATAGAAAATCGCGAATGAACTATCAGCCATGAAAGCTTGTTGCTAATAAAGAACCAAATCCCCCAAAAGCAAGCAGTTCATTAGTGAAAACTACAACATCCTGGGCTTATAAGGTGTGTGAAAGAGCTTCGTAGATGTGTGTTTTTAAGAAAAAGCGCATATGGAGCTTGTTCAAGTTGGCTTTGATAAATCCCTAGCACAAAGTATGTTTTTTTGAGGCAAAGTAAAAGTTGGGCTGTTTGCATCGATCTGGAATGTGGACAAAAAATCACCTTGTAATTCACAGCTCCGGTAATTCAGCATGCTGACCTTTGCAGAATGAACAATGCAAGTTTAACACACAGCTGCAGCTGTTAGGTTCATATGTTCAAGCAAATTAGAATTTATGCTGGCTGATGTTCTTCATAGTGGAGTCCTGTAGCTCAGTGGTTAGAGCACTCGCCTTACAAGAGTGAGACCTGTGTTTGAATCTGGGCAGGTCAGGGAGATACCGTGGGCAAGTTTCCTTACTCCACACGCCTAATAAAAATCCCTCCAAAAATACACAATAATAAAATTGGTCATTTCAATCCACGACTCTTCATGGGATACTGTTGTGTGCAAATGGCTGCCGCGTTTCGCCCACAAATATACAGTGAATTCATTTTACAGTATATTCTGTGAAGCACTTTGAGATGTGCTTAGAAGACGTGAAAAGCGCTAAACCAAATGCCAGGATTATTATTATTATGGCAAGCTTTTTGGCTAATGACTTCTATTCAATCATGAAAAATTGTTATGCTCTATGCAATGTCATGGCTGCAGTCTGCCACTGCATGTAATGCACACATTCCTGTTGCTGTGAGAAGCGCCTCTATTAATGTGTTGCAATTGCTGTTTCTCTAAGAGTAACAATAGACCCCAGCTCTTCAAAAATCTAGCAGTTGGTAAGAGGAAATTTATTACGATCATCGGTCTACACAAATAAATGATTGTGGTGTGCAATCTTCACTGCCTTCCAAGTAGAATGCAACCATTTAAACTACAGATACAGAAAAGGATAGTGGTGTAAAGGCTGTAAGTATTCTGGTTGAGGTGGCACCTACATTTACTATGCGTCTCAAGCAGGTTCAAACAAAGTGCATGTACTTTTCTCAGTTGCTGCACAATAACATTGCAAATCATGCAGTTATTTACCTGCGTGACGTGAGTATATATTTGCTTTTCCATTATTGCTCTCCTAAGTATCATCCATTTTCAATTGCTGCTTGTATGAAATAAGGAAGGGAGGAAGAAAGGAAGGAAGGAAGGGAAAAAAAAGGCATTACATAGAAATGAGAAACGATAGATAGATTTACATAGAATTTAGAGTACGGAAACAGATGATTTGGCCCAAGTTTTCTGTGCTGGTGTTTATACTCTGTATGACTCCTTACCCCCTCCCATACTCTTATATTCTCTTCTTCCATATGTATATATCCAGCTGCCTCTTAAATGTGTTTCGAATGTGATTACACTTAATGGTATCAGCCAAATCAGCTTTTTAAAATTCACTCTATAGTCAGGAGTTTCAATCCTGTGTTTGTTTTAACAATAACATGGAATTGTGGAACAAACCACTAGTTATCTAAGAGAAATTCAGAAAGTTTCAGCATTGAAGGAAGCCATTCGTCCCTTCATGGATGAATCACTGAAATAAATGAGAATGATCTATTCTGCAGGAATCTTAAAAGCATATTAGCAAAAGAGTAGATGCCGTGAAAGAAACAAGGTTCCCAACTTCCATACGATCCCACAGAAGAAAGATCATTCATGAACTGTAGAAGGCCCTTATAAATAATAATAATATTCCTTGCATTTGATATAGCGCCTGATCACATCTTTGAGATGTCTCAAAGCGCTTTGCAGCATATACTATAAAGTGAATTGACTATATTTTATGGGCGAAACGCGGCAGCCAATTATGCACAGCAGTGTCCCACAAACAGTCGTGGATTGAAGTACCAATCTATTATTTATTTAACCTTTTTGAAGGAATTATTACCCCTGGAAAAGTGATCAGCCAATCGGCTAACAATCAGGTTCCTATTTAGTGCTTGGCAAACAGAGGCCCGTGGTGTAAGGAAACCTGTTCAACGTTTCACCTTGCCCAGAATCGAACCCGGGTCTCTCATTTGCGAGGCAAGTGGAGCTATAGGACTCAACAAATCTTTGAGAACGTTAATTAGAGGAGGAAATTATGATATATTCCAAGGAACAGAATTGAAAAGGAGTTTCATTTTTGCCCATGAAAATGAATGCAGTCATGAGGAATTCTCCTCCTTTGTCCACAGCATGTATAACATTGAAGGCAACTACTCCTCATGTCATTACTCATTTGGGACTTAGCATTGCATATCTCAGATCACCTCCCAAATGTGTGTGAATGGGAGGAATTGCATTGTTTCTAAAAACAATGTTTCTCAGGTAGTTCAAGCTCCTGTTTTTACTTACTACAGTCTCAGGTGGAATTCTAGCCTGTTTATCCCTGTCTTCTTCTCTTTCTTTGTGTCACTGGCGCTTTTCTATTTTCCCTAACTGGATTAACATCCCAGACCACTTTCAGAATGTAATCATGTAACAATGATACATGAATTTGGTATAAATGGTGTAAATTTAATGCATGATTAAAAGCTAATGTATTTTTGTCAAGAGTGATGTACTACCATAGGAGTACATATGGACTATAGGAGCCTACTCATTGGCTTTGAATCACCCGTTAAATTTATACCATCCCATGTGTACCATTCAGCGCTAAATCAGATGAATCTCAGTGGTGTTTCCAGGTCCTGTACATTCCTAAATTACTAAGAAGCAAAGCTAAATTGCCCAAGAAGACCAATCTCTGGATTCCCTCACTTAGCACCAATAATCAGCAAGTGAAAATGTTAGGCTGTTCTATACTTACCATCAAAACTACTTTCAAGCTTCCAATAAGATTTCCCAATAACCCCCCCAAATGATTGGAATTATGGTGAGCTCTGTAAAATATTTGATCAATCATGTTGGTGCTTAATCCTTCAGCTCCTGTCACTGCCAAATATTTATCCAGTTAGTTTTTTTTGTTAATTGATTTGGCATAAACTACCTCGACGGGAGTGTGTTCCACAAATACTCTAGGAGAGAGATCAATCAAATGTTTAAGGCTTGCCAGTTTTATACATATGCCACTTGGACCTTAGGTAATGTAAGTGAAATAAGATGGCTACATCGACATCATCCATGCTATTCAGCATTTTAATGATCTGCTCGATCAGTTCCTCCAGCTTTTTTCAGTGATCTGTTCTTCAGCTAAAGGTACTTTGAGTCTAGTATCAGCCTTACAGTCAATCTTTCTCTCGCTTGAGAAGAAATGCTCCATTGTTTGAGAGAATGTATTAGATCACTAAACTATCCAAAGTTCTTACCAGCTTTGAAGGAGTTAAGTCACCTGGCATGAATCATGTGGGTATAGGTGTAAGTTGTTGTTAAGAAAAAATTGTCTTTGAAGAAAATGTTACTCATGCAACAAACACCAAATGTTGATGATTTTAATGCAATTCATGGAACCTTGTTTAAAATTGCATAAGGAGCAGATTATTAATGTAAGTCATTAAGATGCTATTTAAATTCAGGATATTCAGTCTAGTTGTTTTCAGTGATTTAGAAGAAGACGGACTATTAGATCGGGAAGGTTTAAGAGTGTTTAGTACTCAATGACATACTACACAGGGGTATCTGCAGCCTAGATGATTATTGATTTTGATGTACTTATTTTATAAAGGATACTTTCTGTGTTTTGTGTGTTGTAACAAAACAACACACAAAACAGGAAGCAAAAGGGAGTAACAGGAAATAAAGAAATGCCATGGTCTACTTCAATCAATTGCATATCAGACCGACAAATCTAAAATATACATTTGCTAATTCTCTCTTCTCAGCCTTGAGTTGTGAATAAACAAAATGCAATTGGTGCTATTTTGAAATAGAGTAATCAGACATACCTGAATGTGATTGACCTAGATTGCATTGAAACTCTGTATCAGTCAATTGATTGACATGCAATAAAGCCCAAATTAATATGTATTATGCATTAATTAATATGCAGTATGTATATGAGTATGATATGCACAGGTTACTTTCTAACATTGTGATATTTGTGTGAAAGAGCTGGTAATTAACCAGCCTAAGGATATGCAACAGTAAATTGTGAGTAATATATATATATTATATATAACTTGTATGAAAATAGTAGTGGTATCTATGCGAGTGTGATAAGTAGAGATTGCGTGTAACATAGATTTGCAGTGAAGAGTGTGCATATTGTTCAAACTGAACATTACATTGAGAGGAAATCTTTAATGTTCGGATGCGTTATTCGAAGGTTCCCTGTGAGCTGATTCCGTTTTCACCTTTATATTTATATTTCAAACACTATTATTACCTACTTTTAGAGTGAATGGAAGCAGTGCTGTGAACCATAAATTAATTTCCGCGACTAAATTTCTATTGAACCCAGTGGCCAATGCTTTGGTAGAGGCGATCAAACATATAACCTTTAGCCAATTTAATGTCATGAATGAGTAGCATTCTATACCAAATGCCCAGGGAGCTTGGGAATTGCCAGGAGTTTGGGGGATAGATGCCAGTAAATACTCAGGGAACACGTATAAGCAGCTACTTAACCGAATCTGTCAAACGCAATAACATTAAATTCAGAAGATTTCTTTTTGAATTAGGATTCTTTAATCCTGCTACCTGGGATAATCAGACTGGGTGATTTTCTCTACAGCTTCACTCGTTCAACAGTAACTGCACTGCCAACCATAAAACTGGTGGCCGTAGAGATGTACTCCATCATAAGTCACTGCCAGTAGCAGAGGTACTTGCAAGAAAATTCCCTCCCGCTCACATACACACACACACACACACAGAAAAAGCTCATTTCCCAGCCACAGTAAAGTTGGCAGACATCCTTGGAGGAAATGTATTATGTTTTTCCTTTCTAGCCTTCAACTAGGCCAACTGTTCTAACATTTTTATGTCAACTGTGATTTCCAGGGTCGCTCATATATTGTCAAGGTCATAAATCAGTCTTCCCTTATTTTTCTCTGCAAAACGTCTCTCCAGTCTTCTCAATTGGATCGACCTTTTCTTGTCTCCACCACCAGGCTGCTTATTCTTTAGATTTGATTTTCCACACAGGAGATGAAACCAGCCACTTTTTAATGTACACTACCTTCTTCCAGATTCTCCCAAGTTTTTTTTTACACTCATAAATTCACCCTTGGCAAGATTTGTTTTGCAGATGGGATGATAACATTTGGCCTGTGTTTTTACTTTGTTAGGTCTATCTTGAGAACAAAAAAATGTTAAATTGCTGCTGTGATAATCCCTAAAAAAAATACAATAATTTGGTCACTCAATCTACGGCTATTTGTGGGACGCTGCTGTGCGTAATTGGCTAAATGCCCATTGCCCACAAATATATAATTAATTCACTTTGCAGTATATTCTGTGAAGAGCTTTGAGACATCTAGAAGATGCGAAAAGCACTATATCAAATGCAAGAATTATTATTATTATTTCATACTTTCTAGCAACCTTCTTAACTAAACAAGAGAGGATAAAATGCTGTTGTTTACTATGATATATAGTACTCGAGCTCACTGCCAACAGCTCAGAATCTTGATTTGCAGAGCTCCTCTTAATTGTCCATCCAGGGACGGGCAACTTTGCAAGTTTCCTATATTCAGCAGATAATGAATGGAAGTTTCACCCCATGTGAATCGCTGCAATGTTTTTTTTTGCTCTGTCGGCGTTGCGTGCAATGGAAGAATTATCTGTTTTTCTTTTGTCCATTGGAATCCTATGATTAGATTTATAATTGGATCGGGTCTGCATTTATCCAAAATTGACAGTGTAACCATTACATTGTGAGCGTCCAAAACAAAGCAGTGCCTGGAGAAGCACTGAAAGTATCTGAGTATTCAGATACTTCAGACATATTCATTTTGTTCTCTTCTGCTTTTCAAACACACATCATGACAACTAATCCAACCACGCAATCCATTTAATTTTAAATGTCACTGGCAATAAATTGCGAGCCTCGTACTGTGAGTACAATATTCTGCTGTTCTGCATCCGTCCACCGAAGCAGACATGCCATTCAAGAGGTCACACCTCATGTTTCAATAGATTACAATCAGGATATTGCCTATAGGTACAGTTTTTGTAAAATTTTGAGACGGACGTCTAATGGGATGTCTAACTGATATGAAGTGAAGTTGATCAAATACCTCATGGATGTTTGAGGGATTTCTAACTGGTGTAAATGGCTTCCGCATTTGCCTGCAAAGAGACACTGCAGTAATTACATGTGAAGCACTCTGAGACATTTTGACGTAATGAGGTTTTATGAAACAAAATCATTTTAAGTCCTCTCTTGCTTTGAGATAGAAAGCTTTCCCTCACTCAAACATTACCAAATAGATTCTAAGTGACTCACAACACCCACCTTGTGATCTCATTAGTTTTTTTTAGAAATGTGTCATTCTAACTAGACTAACTCTCATAATGTTGATTCTGACCAAAGTGAAAAACTCAACAGTGAAGTCCTGAAACAAATTAGTTGCAGGCACTCGCCTCGCAAGTGAGAGGACCCAGATTTTATTCTTTAGGAAATTTTCCTGACTTCACACGCCTATGTTTACTTTGCAGTAAGTGGGAACCCAGTTGTTAGTCGATTGGAGGATCGCTTTTGGAAGTGGGGGAGGGTTAAAATAATTCCTTCCAAAAAAAAATTGTCACTTCAATCCATAACTGTTTGTGGGACACTGCTGTGTGCAATTGGCTTCTGTATTTCGCCCACAAATATAAAGTCAATTCACTCTACGAAATATTTTGTGAAGTGCTTTGAGATGTCTCAATGATGTGATAAGGTTCTATAATAAATGCAAGGATTATCATTATTACTTTAAACATAGCTTGTTTTAATAATTGTGCTCAGCATGTTTTGTTGAGCTGTGTTAACATAAAGTTGAAATGTGAATACAGGGCATGAATCTGGCATCTATTCTATTTATAATAATATTGCATTGAAGACTCATCATTATTATTTTAAAAGAGCAAGGAAACGAACAAAGATCTCTGACATTTGAGCTATTGCACAGGAGTAAGTAACACTAAGAAACAATTAGCATGAATAATGCCCCATATTAACTTGAATGACAAATGCAAAATTGCTCTAACAGAAAATAAAATAAAAGAACAGTACTGTTCTGTACATCAGCACTTTGAGAATCAGCCGCCTGGCACTGAGTTTGAGAGTATAATATGCAGGCTGTAGGTGGCAGTTTGGCACAATGAGTTGCACTCTCTGAGTAAGACAATTTCAGCCAATTGTGATTTCAACCCTCACGCGGGAACGTTGAACTTGCAGTCTAGGCGAACATGCCGATGCAATGCTGGGGGAGCTTTGCATTTCAGATCAGACACTAAACCAAAGACCCGCTCACATGGACGTTAAAGATTCTGCGGCACAGCTTCAAAAGGCAATTCCTTCTGTTGACCCGCAACAATTCCAACAGGAGGAAACTGGTCATTCACTTCATGGCTGTTTGTGGTACATGGCTTGATTTGCTCCTGTAGCTCAGTGGTTAGAGCACTCGCCGTACAAGCGCGAGACCTTTGTTCGAATCCAGGCAGATCAGGACGAAACCTTGGGCAAGTTTCCATACTCCATACGCCTAATAATAATCCCTCCAAAAAAAAATACAAGAATAAAATTGGTCAATTTCATTCCACGACTCTTTGTGGGACATTGCAGAGTGCAATTGGCTGCTGCATTTTGCCCAGAAATATCCAATCAATTCACTTTACAGTATATTCCGTGAAGCGCTTTGAGACGTTGATAAGATGTGAAAAGCTCTATATCAAACGCAAGGATTATTATTATTATTATCACCAACATTGCTTGCAGTACAGCCAACTATGGTGTCCCAAAGGCTTGGCTCTTGCCAATCTGCCTCCAAAACTCTCTGGATCTAGGTAAAGCATGGCGCAAAGCTCCCACGATAGAGTACATATTCGATTTCAGACAGAAATTTCCATCTGCAAGTGGCATACTCATGTTGAACTATCAGTCTGAATACTCTGTGATGGGTTTCTGTACCTATTAAGATGCTCAGCTGACCACGAAAAAGAATGGTGTCCTTGTAATGTGATTACCTTGAGCTACATTTACCCATTGATAGACATCCCAGCAAATGATTAGTCTTGTTGATGACAACTTGAAATTGAATGGATACTTTCAGAGAACTGATCAATAATCACACTCAAATCCTCGTCCTTTCCACGAGTGCTAATGGACATAATTTAATTGGGAATAAGTTTCATGTTACAATATGCATTTATCTTAATTAAAATTCATTTTCCATTCCTTGGCACATGCACTCAATTGGTTTAAATCCCATCATCAACTATCAAACTATCTTACACTTGTCACTTGGCAGTTGTATCAGTTGATGTTACAATATAACAGGAAACAGTTACCTCGATATCATTTAGAAATGTTCTGAGCGATGAGGGATCCAGGGCAGCTGACCACAATCCTCCAGTAACTATTGGGCTCCAGCCAAAGCTTTTCACCTGTATCATTGCTTTCTCCTTTCTATTAATAAAACAGTTTTCAATCCAATTAACCAATTTGCCAGTAATCCAATCAGCCTTAATCTTTATAAACTGCCTAGCTAATGTATGTAACATATACATAGAACATTTTAAACATCTAAACCTTTGAAGGGTGCAGACCAGATTAAAGCAATGGATAACTCTGGCTGCTGGTGACAGAATGCTGCACTTTTCTGAGGTTTTGGTGCAAATCTGGTGGATAGTTTGGACTGATTACATTTTCAGTGGACACCACATGTCAATATCAAAACATGCAGTGTCTGCCTGTGAGTATTTCACTGTTAGATTCCCACTGCGGAGATGGATGGGAACTGGCAATCTTCCACACAGGATGTGAGCCAACCAAAGTTGTCAAACAGTAATTAACCAGATTACCTTAAAGGATCCAATGTAGAACACAAACTAGTGGCAAATTGTGCCAAATGCATTTTCAAGAACTTTAAATGCAATTCTACTGCTGGAATTATACAGTGTAGGAAGTTTTGCGACACTATTTCATACAGCAACTATGGTTGATTACAGTTAAATATTGTTTGTGTTGGTTAATACATTAACCCAGGCCAATAGCAAACGGTGAGTTGGCACTGGTAGAGGCAACAACAACAAGAACTTCGATTAATATAGCGCCCTCCACGCCGGACGGCGTCTCAGAGCGCTTCACAGTAGCGGATCCTGGGACCGAGCCAGGGGCAGGGGCAGAAAGGCAGAAAGGTGACCAAAGGCGCAGTCGAAGAGAAAGGTCTTGAGTCGGGCTCAATTTCCCACATTCTGGTGAGTTTTTGGCTCCATCTGTTTAGCTGTGGGTGAAGTAGACTAGATGCCAAGCTCCTGGTTTGGCAGGTGACATAGAGTGTTGAGTGTGAGCTGCTGTTTGAGGAATGGCTGACAGTCCAGCCCTTCCTCCCAGTCACAGCTGCCATGTGGGTCACACAGAACACAATTGCTGGGACAAGACAATGAGATCCATAATCACTTCGTTTTGAACATTTATTTATCATTTTCACTTACAAAGGGATGCAAAACTGCGATATCCCTAAAGATGTTACATTCCTTACTTAAGGAATGGCATTAAAATGCATTTTTAAATAACTTGCCCCTTTGTTCCCCAGTGGACCCCTGAATAATGGATTATTCTAGCACCCAAACCTGCCTGAAAAACCCTGGGTTTTACAGGATCCACCTTGGATTCCTGCTCAGTGAGGATCATTTTTAAATCTCAATCTGAGTTAGTTTATTATTCCACGGTTAAACTCAAGGAGGCTGACAACTTCAGGAGAGGCTTAGCAAAATCTATGGACTCAGTCCCTATGTAACAGAATATTTGATGCTAAAAACCTAACCAACAGGTGTTTCATTTTGGTGTTCAGTGTAGATTTGATTTGTGGATCACACATGTGCACAAATTTACATGGAGTCCTGTAGCTCAGGGCACTCGACTCGCAAGCAACAGACTAGGGTTCAATTCCCGGCAGGGCGAAACGTTGGATACGTTTCCTCACCCCACAATCCTCTGTTTATCTAGCAGGAAGTAGGAACCCGGTTGTTAAATGATTGGTGGATCGCTTATCTAGGTGTAATAATCCCTTCAAAGTAAATAATAAATTTGTCACTCCATCAAGGACTGTTTGTGGGGCACTGCTGTGTGCAATTGGCTGCCGCGTGTTTCCCACAAAACACGCAATCATTACACTTTACAGTATATTCTGTGAAGTGCTTTTGAGTTATCTCAAATTTGTGATGAGACGCTATGTCAAATACAAGGATTATTATTATTACTACTGTGAACACACGTTTTCACAAATGTCTGTGTACACGTGCGCCTATCGGCTGGTACACACACTGTTGTGTTTGAGGCGAGACTGAACTTTGCTGTTTTAACTGAAGTGATAGTTTGTTCAGCCTGGCTCTGAGGACACATTATGAGATCACACTTCCAAGGTCGGTAAATTTACCAGCCAGCGGTGAATAAGATGTGCTCACTCCACCGGGGACGGTAAATTTTTACTGACGATCCAGCGATCGCGCCATTTCTTTTAACGTGCCTTCGTGACAAGCCTTCTTTTTTTGTTTCTAATGAGAGTGTATTGAAAAATGTATGATTGATTGATCCCAACTGCAGGGTAGCCACAAAAAAGTGAAACTACTGGTGGGTTGTTAATTTTTTTTCCTTCTTCCCATTCCTGTGTGATTTACTGCAGTGCAAAAGTGCTGCTGCTCTCATTCTACAGCTAGATATTGAAATTCTACTCCACTCCTGCCTGCTAGAATCACCCACTGCATATTCACTTGGAAAATGAATCTGCTTTAGGGAATAATTCAGAGATGCTCACAATGACCCAAATGGGATAGTGTTTAATATCACTTCTGATGACTGACTCCCTTCCCCCCTCTCATGCAGACGGAATACAAGCTGAAATGTTGTGTTTTGAGGCAAGGAGAAAGTGTGGTTATGTATATTCATAGGGTTCCAGTCACACGCCCAGCCCCTTTTAACACACAGGCACTGCACATTTGCAGTCATTCTGAGAATTTCTCTCTCTGACTCCCTACCAGAGGCTGTGCTGTAATGTGTAGTATATTACAAGCCTCGGGGTGCGTGAGGGAATACATGTACAGAGGTTGAATTTGATCGTGGGAACAGTTGAGTTAAATGAATGGTTACTGTGGTGATGGAATCACATGGAATGGAGGAACGCTATCAAAGTGTAAATTGTGATGAGTGACAATATGCTCCTGAATAAATTGCAGCGCATACTCTCAAGTGATATACCCCGAGAGGCCTGGCAAAGAACAAGCCAGTTTTGTCAAGTAAAGGAAAGGGATTTGATCTTATCAAAACAAAACTGTGCAGACAGACTGGAAGGAGTGCAACAATCATCGGCTTTAACAAGCTTTTGATCGGGGGGGTTGATTTTTTTGTTTTGTTGCACATTTTGCTGCACGTTGTTAATGTTGCGACTTCTTTAACCAACACCCGTGGTTTTCGGTGTGCGTTGAAAAGGACAGAACAGGCTATCACTAGTAGTGTAATTCAGTTGCCCTTCAATTAGATGGTCACGCTTCATCTTTGGTTCATTGAAGCCATAATTGTTCTTTTGAATCAGTCGAAGCTTGTCTGCCATCTGTGCCTGGCAAGTTGTCACACCATCCAGACTTCTAAATGTTTTCCAGGTTCCTCCACCTTCCCAGTCTACACACAAAGCAAACTGCAATTCTTGATTTGCTGCTGAAATACTGTTGGTTCTGCACAGTTGGTTCAGGTGAAGGGTAATAGACTTCGGTTTCACACCCATCATTCTGATACAATGAGCTGACAGTTCCAGTCCATCTGACACAGTGACCGCACTGCCATACCAGTCCCTCTGACACATTAAACTCACTGCCATACCTGCCCGAATCAGACTCTCTGACAGTGAAATCATTTCTGTTCCAATCTGGCAGTGGCTGACACTGTGGTATCAGTGCATGGATGTATGCTGCACTTATCTGTGTCGATACACATGGATTCTACTTATTATAGCTGGATACTGAAAAGGATAGCGTCAATCAAAACTGGGTCAAAATAAATGCTTTCTTCTTCAAGCTTCTTCAAATGTGATGATTTCTATACCTCTTGTAAGGATCTAGAGTATTGTTCGTCAAAGTCTAAAGCATTCTTAGGTTTTAAGCATCCTCAGCTAAAGCCTAGGGGCTGGAGCACTTGCAATACTTGTATTGGTGTATTGGCTGAGTCCTTCATAGGTACAGCCAGTACAGTTAGGAAAGGCAGTGAGACCGCATGATTAGGGAAGTCCATTGTTGATCACTCATTGGCGTTGTAAACCTCATTTGGGCAAAATAAAGGCATTGTAATAAAATAATCCTTGCAGTTGATATAACTAATGCCTGATGTCATTGAGATGTCTCACAAGCACCTCATAGAATATACTGTAAAGTGAATTGACTATAATTTTGTGGGCGAAATGTGGTAACCAATTGTGCACAGCAGTGTATAGTTCATGCGGAAGAGCACAGTGGTAAGATGATGGTTAATGTGCTGGTTCATTGAACTGAGTTCGGTTGAGATTAGTAAATGTTTAAAAGGCCAATTAGGGAATTTATAGTGGGGAACCTGAGGATGTCACTATCTGATTCGATGGACTCAGTCCACAGCAATTAATTTAACCGAATCTTAATCTACAGCTAGTTAAGTTTGTCCACTTTTGGATAAGTTGAATGGAGCCATCAGGAAGTGAGCACTGAACAGGGAGGACAGGGTGTGAGAGGGCATTAACAGTTTGCAAATGATAAAAGATGAGATGCTGCACTTTGTAAATACTTTGCAGAATCTTAATGATAATTTATGGAAGAAATTCTGAACTGAAAATTTGCTTTCATTATACTCCTAAGAAACCCATTGATTAGATACTTAAGAATGTGCTTAAATGAGACATTAATTTAAGGAGGCTGAATGGGGATTGTGTCTGGCCTAATTGGAAATATTTCTTTACTCATTGCTTGCCTGCTGAGGAGTAAATTTCGCAATTGAATTTTAATATATTGGAAAATACAAAACAATTACACTGATTAAATGATTGTTTAGCTGATAGATTGATTTCCAGACTGTGTAAGTCTTTGACAGGTTGTGAGGATACATCCCAGGCACTGTTGGAAGAGGGAAAATTGTAATTCATTGAGAAAATTTCCAAACAACATTTATTTTAATTAAGAATTATTCCTTGGTTCAGATCTGGTGACAGCTTCCAAATGTGTTCTCCTTGGAGCTAGGACATTCTCCCGACGTGAAAGGCGCTCTATAAATATAATTTTGTTGCTGTTGTTTTAAGTTAGATCTGATTGACAAAGAAAAACATTTCCTAACTTTTTTTCCCATTTATTTTCTCTCCCACTTATTTTTCGAACTGGTTGTTAAATTTACTGGCCTTGCCATTGTGAATTTAGAATAAGAAAATGTGATCAGCATACTGTGGTCTCAATGAACTGAATGCACCTCTAGTGACTGCACATTCTCAATAACTGAAGGAGCTGTGACTATTTTGAGGCTTAGTCACCTAGGTTGTGATTGAAAGTGGGTTGCGCTTCTTGTGACTGAAGGAGAGGTGCTTTTCGTGAGCACACAGCGTAGCCTTTGTATTTTGACGAGCAGAAAGAACATCAGGAAGTTGTAACTGAATCTTCCGGGTAATGAATCAAAGGAATGACATCACAAACCAGTCGTCGCTCAATATGTCCCCATGTTGTGATTTTAGGCTCATTTTTCATATCGTTCTGTGGTGAGCTGTCTCTTTTTTAATTTAAATTTAAATTTTATTGAATTTCTCCAGAACAAAACCCAGAGATGAGCTAAAGATGCATCTCCCAGAAAGACCACATTTATAGCCGCTCGGCAGAGAACAGAATTAACTGATATAATCACAGCCATCAGTATTCACCAAGAATACTTTACTACAATGGGAAAATTTCCACGCATTCATATAGTTCTCCTTCACTCTGATTTGCGTGAGCGGGGCTGTGAAGTGGAGACTGAATGCAGCAAGAGCTGTTTCAAGTCTTTTTTTAATTGTAATATACATTGTTGAAACAGTCGTGGATTGAAATGTCCATTGTCGAAATAATCTGACCACAACAAACTGGTATTTCAATAATAACAGTTTATAATTCAATATAGTTGATTCTTAATATCATGGTATAATTTAGCAAAATAATTATATTAATAATCCTTGCATTTGATATAGCACCTTATCATGTCCTCTGGATGTCTCAAAGCGCTTCACAGAATATACTGTAAAGTGAACTGACCGTATATTTTGTGGGCAAAACGCGGCAGCCAAATGTCCACAGCTGTGACCCACAGTTTATTATTGTTAATTTTTGGAGGGATTATTATCAGGCATGTGGAGTAAGGAAAGATTTTGCCCAATTGAACCCAAGTCTCTTGCTTGTAAAGCGAGTGCTCCATCCACTGAGCTACAGGAATCCAAAGGACTCCAATAGGGGATTGCCTGATAGCTCTTGGTAATAATATATTGGAGTAAATGGGATATTCCTCCATCACTTACTCTTCTGAAAGTGCCTTGTGTGAGTCGGTATGGGGTACCATCGGTCACCACTTTAACTCACTTAATTCACCATTTTTCATGTGTGTGAGTGTTTGCTGTCAGGCCTTTGAACCCCAGAGGACATCACAGCTGAGCCCAATCATTTTCTCACTTGCTGTTCATCCATAAACACTTTACACTAGGGGTTCATTGCTTAGGGATCAGGAACTGTGACTTCATACACCCCTCCCCCCTCCTTCACATAGCCCAGGGGATTGAGAGCCAATTATGATGCTCTAACTGCAGCCCCTGCTGAAATCAACTAACTCAGCACAGATCAGGAATCAAACCTGTGTGTGACCCCATTATCTATATTGCTTAGTGTGCACTACCAACAACAACAAAATGACATTTGTACAGCACCTTTCATGTCAGGAGGACGTCTCAAGGTGCTGGATGGTCATTGTTTCAGACCCGAGCTAGGGGTCAGGGATGGGGAGGGTGGAGGGAAAGGGGTGGGATTTAGGGTGACCGATAGGACCGTTGAAGAGGAGAGTCTTGAGGCGGGATTTGATGGAGGCCAGGGAGGGGGCGAGGCAGAGGGACTGCGGGATGGAGTTCCAGAGGTTAGGGGTAGAGTGACTGAAGGCTCGGCTGCCAATGGTGGGTCGGCGGGATCGGGGTACGTGGAGCAGGCCGGAATCCGTTGAGAGGAGGGGGCGGACAGTTTGGTAGGGGCTTAGGAGGTCACAGAGGTAGGGTGGGGTGAGGCCGTGGAGGGCTTTGAATGACAGTGACTTGATCCGCTCGACCATCAGGAAACAATATAGGCTGTTTAACAATGTTTTTAAGCAAAACGCTAGGGTCTGTCGAGCATCGATTGCCTGATATTTTGGTTTGTTCATGTGAAAACTCCATTATAAACCAAGAAAGGGAAGATACAACTCACATGTTAATTTCCACCAACCCCCCCAAAAAATCACATGCAGTAATTGGCTTGTACAACCACTGAGAAATGTGGTCTTGTTCGCATTAACACAGAAGCTCACAGTGCAGCTACAAATGAGTGTTAATCACTCCTGGAGCAGAAAAAACCGTGAACTGCATGATTTAAAGTCGAAACGTCCACAAACACAATGATGTTGTCTGGAAATCAAGGTGGCAACGCTTCAATGACAAATGTCTGAAAAGCCATGTAGTTGACATGGTAACAGGAGTGGTGCCATGATATTTACTAAGAGAGGAGATTCCCTCTATCCTAACATGTATCAAAGGTGCCTCTTATGGAATCATATGCAGGGAGCATTAACACTGCAAATCACATTAAACACGTAGCCACCAGTAGTACTACATAATACTGTGACACTCAATTTAAATCATCTTCTTGGATTGTTGCCTCGATGGTCAGCTTCACACATGCCAACCAAACTAAAGGTATTCAGGCCATTCATTTATAATAAATAATAATAATAATTCCAGCCTTTCCATTTATGCCCGCCAAATCTAATAACCTTTTACAGATGTAAAATGTGAATGCTGGCGCCACAAGCTCGGAGCTATTGACGCAGAGTAATAAGAATAATCTTTGCATTTGATGTCACGCCTCGCCACGTCTTTAAGACATCCTCAAAGCCGTTCACAGAATATGATGTGAAATGAATTGAGTGGATAGTTTGTGGGCGCAACACGGTAGCCAATAGCACAAACTGTGTCCCACAAACAGTCATGGATTGAGTGATCACAATTATTTATTTGTTTTTAAATACATTTTTGAAGGGATTGTTAGTCCTGGATAAGCTATCCAACAATCGACTAACAACTGGTTTCCTACTTACTGCTGGGTAAACAGAGGCGTACAGAGTAAGGAAACTTGCCCAAGGTTTCACTCTGCCGGGAATTGAACCCAAGTCCTCCCGCTTACAAGGTGAGTGCTCTAACCACCATCTATAGAGTAGATGAACTGCAGCACAAACTCTCCCTACATTCCACTAGCCTTCAGTAATGTAAACACATCAGGCTTCCAGCCTCGCAGTAAAGTCATGCTAGGGCTGAAGGGACCTCATTATGTTTTCAAAGGCCGAGTTCAGTATTGGAACTGTGGGATAGATCAGAATCTTGCCTGTCCCTTCAGTAAGAAGTTATTCCATTGACTAACTCCCATTATTGCAAGGTACAACTGAGTTGCAGTTCAAGCAGTGAGCATTAGGCAGGCTGAGTGCCCGAGCGACACTCACAGTTGCTTAGTCTGAGGTTAGAAACTTGCTGGGAGATATGGCTGGTGTATTGAACATGGTTGTGTGGCTCTGTGCAAAAGAATATGAATCCAGCTATTTATGGAAGGAATTACATCACTGGGATTTTTAATATACCAAAGTCTCACAATTTTTTTTAAAAAACATTTTACTACCGTTGAGCAACAAAAGTCAGGAGAGAAAATCCTATAGCCTAACCTCTCTCTCTCTCTCTTTCTGTGTGTAAGATAAATCAGAGTGGTGTAAGTAGAGGAGTGGGAATGTACAGAATAATACAACATTGAAAGATGAACATGAAGCTTGCTCCTTTTGTGAACAATTACCATTATGTTTCTGTGGTAAATGCACTGAGTTCCAGGAATGTCAATGACAGACATCACAATTATTAGACAAAATGCTTCTGTGTAGATCAGGGAATAAAAGAGACCAAATCATCAACAATTCTACATTTCACTTTACAGAGCCGACTGGTTACGTGAACTAGGAATGGGGGGACGGGGGGGAACTAATGTGTGTGAAGGGGAAGGGTGAGAGAGAGAGTGGGAGGCTTTAAATGTGGGAAGGAGG
Organism: Hydrolagus colliei; assembly: GCA_035084275.1. Classification (NCBI taxonomy): domain Eukaryota; kingdom Metazoa; phylum Chordata; class Chondrichthyes; order Chimaeriformes; family Chimaeridae; genus Hydrolagus; species Hydrolagus colliei. Next base: position 20,256,244 of record CM068749.1, on the reverse strand, counting down.
GGGTGAGGTAGAGGGACTCCAAGATAATACAAAGAGTATAAATTCTGCAAACTAATTGTCTTCCCCCACTTGTAAATTGTCAGGTGGATTCAGTCGGACAGATTTATCAACTTATCTGAGTGTAGTCACAGTAATTGTGAGGCAGTCTTACACAAGTCAGAAGAATGAATGCTGAGAATTTTACCTGTGAAGTCTAAATTGGTTTGTCTTTTTTTCAGTGTTTGTTTGGGAACTTGCTCTCGTGACATCTTCCAGCAGCCATTTGCAACTACATCAGGGCTCTCCAGCAATGCTGCACTGAATAATTCAATGAACGATTTATTCTCATGGTCAGGAGAGTGAACAAATGATTTCCCCCACCATCTCCCTCCTAAATGTCTTGTAGTAAGTACTTTACACTGAAAATCTATCCCACCCTCAATTTTTACAGCCATCTTATCTTTCAAAATCAAAAACTTCTTATGTATTTCCACCATGATTATTTAATGCCCAGAATTAATCCTGTAAAACTCTAAAATTGGATGATATGGATTAAGAGGATGGAAGCTCTTGAATTATACAGATGGAGGCCATTCGACACATCTTGTCTGTGCTGGCTCTTTGAAAAGAGTTGTCCAAATCAATCCCACTTGCCATAGCCCTGCCATCTTGTCCTCCCCAAACAATTATCTAAACATAACCACTCCAATCACTCAGTGTGGCTACAGCAGCGGAAAAAATAAAACGATGTCTCTGACAGTTCCTGATTAATGGGCTTTAGCATATGGCTAAGGCAATAACTCTTTAAGAGCAAAATAACAACAACCACAAATTGCATTTACATAGCACCTTTCACGTCAGTAGGACATCCCAAGGTGCTGAGCAAAGACCTAAGGGAAGGGGAAGGGGACCAACTTTAAAACACTGAGGTAAATATCCTAAACCTTATGTAATTTCTATTTTACCAGCCAGATATAGGGATCATTTCTGATGATACGTTTAGAATGAAATTATAGCGTTGAGAATTTAGAAAAAGCAAATTAGTACCTCGCTGTGGTAGTAGTAGTTAAACACAGTCTGCTGTCTTATCATTTATTCATGGTATATTAGCTAGTAATTTAATGCCAGCTGAAAAGTCTGTCAGTGCTATCTCAGAGATAAATGACACACAATTATCCTGTCCCATGAGACAGCTCCATCGCTGATCAGCAAATCCAGGACAAGGCAAACATGGTGAGGGGAGATAGATATCCCTCTTCTTCTCTGCCAACCTGACCAAGATTGTTGAGAATCTGAAACTTCAGTAAGGATCACTTTTCAGCTGTTTCTTATCTTCAGGTAACCGTTTGGTGCTATTTGTTTGCTCTGGATTAAAACTATAGTTAAGACCAAAGAGTTTGGATTTTATGTGTTAATTATGTGTGTTGTCACATGAGAACTCCATATATGCATATAGCACAAAAGTGTTTAGCCTAGGCTGTAAAGTGTTTAGTCTAGGCTATGATTTTACATAGGTACGATATGTGATTAATTTAGAGTACCATATTTCCTCTAAGATTCAAACAATGAATGGTTTGGGGAACCAATTTTCTTAAAAAATCACAACATCCCCCCAAAATCTTACACTTTTTTTTCACAAATGTGACTTGCTCACTGTTTGCTCAATCTTACCTTTCTCCGAGTTCCTTTCGGTAAAAGAACTATAATACACTCGAGTGAAAGGCTGGTCATTCATTCCCACCTGATATTGCGCAATTTGGCTGCCGTGTTTCGCCCACAAACATACAGTCAATTTTCCTACTCTTCTTCATCCTGCCCCAACCCCTCCCCCACTGCTCTTGTCCCTACCTAACTGTACAGCGCCTTGGGACGTCCTCTCGATGTGAAAGTCGAGAAAACGTCCCGCTAGATAAATGTAAGTTTGGATTGATTGATTGATATTGCATGCTTCATTCTGCAATGAAGTTCATGTAGATTTTCATTGCTTTTCGGAGTGCGAGTGAAATCTATACACTGACAGCAAAAATGGAAGCAATTCTTCACTGTTTCAATGTATGGACAAAACTGCTCTGAAAGTTTGCAGAGCTTATTGACCTACTCTTAAGAACCAAGATAAATAAGTGCCTTTTGAGAAACATACCGTGGATTAAACAGACTCGAAGATTCGTAGAGGCAGCCTGACACATTCCACTCAAGGCTCCCGGCAATTTGACAGATTCATCACATCAAAGAATACACATGTTTTCCTCTCGCAAGAGATGAAACGCATTGTGTCCATGAGGTCACACACATTCTCCTTATAAGAGATCAGACAGATTCATTGCATCAATGAGACAAAATGACTCCAGCACGAGAGATCATTCATATACATCACATTCACATGTCTACATCATCCTTGCCCATTAATGAGTGAGTGAAAAGTTATGTCACCCACACCAGATCCATTTTCCCCTACGCTGAACTGATACAGTATTATCTGGAGCTGCGTTTTCCTTCCATTAAAAGAAAGGAACTGCAGGAAGAATGCAAGGAAAAAGAGAGAGGGAGAGAGAGACAAAGCAAGACATTAAACGCGTACATACAGATATGAGGAAACTGTTTCAAAGCCTTACTTTGTACTCAATGCATATCCATGGTGCCAAAGACTGGGAGAGATACAAAGAGAAGAAGTTTGGAAAAACAGAGAGTGAAGCAGAACATCTATTGAATAGTTACTATCTTTATCTTATTGTTATTCGATCTTGATGGTTCTGTTTGCGTAGCTAATGTATACATACAAGATAGAAACCTATTTGCTTGGAATTTGAATTGCAAAGCTTCCTGTAATGATAAAAATAATAATCCTTGCATTTGATATAGCGCTTTTCGTCTCAAAGTGCTTCACAGAATATACTGTAAAGTGAATCGACAGTATATATATGGGCGAAACTCGACAGCCAATTGTGCACAGTAGTGTCCCACAAACATTCGTGGATTTAAATGACCAATTTATTATTGCTTTTTTTTTGGAGGATTGTTATTAGGCGTGTGGAGTAAGGAAACTTGTCCAAGGTTTTGCCTGCCTGGAATTGAACCCAGGGCTCTTGCTTGTAAGCCAAGTGCTCTAACCACTGAGCTACAGAACTCCACAGTAATTAAATTGATAATTAAAGGCAGTGAAAGATGTTATACAAATGTAAAATTGTATTGTATTCCTGCTTTCATACTATTTTCATCAGGGTGAGTGCAAAATTCCTGCAGCTAAATGTGGCCGAAACGGAAGCCATACTTCTCGGCTCCTGTCATCATCTTCATTCCTGTGGATGTGATGTGACTCACTTGGTTCAGTTGGGTTCTTGGAATAAACGCAGTTCATTGAAGTTGAGTTAACAGACCAGCCTGCGCTCAGACCTGCCTGCGCTGCGTGTTTCAAGTTGGGTGAAACAACACTCTATTGAAACTTGCTCATCTCAATTTGGTGGGATTGAACAAACTGGGCTGACTGTCACTTGAACTCAGATTGAGCACGAGAGCTATTGCTCAGACAACTTCAGGCATTTTGAGGCAACGGGTGACCCTTGCTGTCACATTGTTTTGAAGGTGGTTGTCGTGAAGTTTATGAACACAGAGTTGTCAGCAACCCAAAGCGACTGTTGATCACTGAAGGATGTAATGTGACAAATGACCTGCACAGACATAATGGTGAGCTGAAATTAAGGAAATAAATAATAGAAACGTTTCGAGTTCAAGCTAAATGGGAAAATGCAAAACGCAGAGGCTGAACACTCATCAGGCCTGGATTTTAACAATTGTGCTCAGCCCTGCATTACCCATTCATCGCTTTTGAGTTCAGTAAATCCTGAGTATCACACCTCAGAACCCCTGAGGATCCAAAGCACTCTCCTTACACTATCTGGAATACAAGTGTTGAGGCAATCTCGATCCATTAGATGGAAAGGACTGCAGACATTGAAGCTCTGATTACCAGACGTGAGATGCTTCCTGCTTGTGAAAGATAGCCTGAAACCCATAAACATAGATAATCCCAAACCACACTCAGCCCATCAAGATCACACAAGGAATTCATATACCTGAGGTTAATACAGTTCACATACCTCTAGTCAAGGCCAGCCATGTCGCCACAGGACATAGGGCAATGTTGCGATGGGGATTATTCCCACATGCGTCTGAGCAGCTAGTAACAGAATGGAATTAGCAGAGAACTGGTAACAAATCGCCTGCTCAATCCCTGACAGACAAAGACAGGGTATGGTGTAAGGTTGTCATGAAGAGACAAAGTGGAGAAAAATAAGGCACAATCAAAGGGAATTGAAAAAATCGCAGAGTGGAGGATCTTAGCTTCTGGGGCCATTTACTGTGATGGACCCATTCACATATGATCCCAAAGGGAGTCACTGAGATACCTATCAGGCGCCTCGTGAAGAGAGATTAAATAGAAATAATTTTTCAGTTTTTCCTGAAAGCCCCAATTTCTTCATGTCGTTTGCAAGTCTGATCAACAGCTGCCATTCTCAGCAAGGACTTGTATTTATATAGCGTCTCTCGCGTAAAGAGAACGACTCGATGTGCTTCAAAAACTGAAATTAATTAGAAATGAAGTGAATAGTGTTATGTGGGCGAACCCAGCAGCTGAATGAGGGAAGCAGACAACTTGGGAAACACATCCCATATTAGCAGGCTTTGAAATAACAGCAGGAATTAGAGCTCCCTAAGTAATTAAGTGACCTCCCTCAGCTTCCAAGTGAGGGAGATAGGCAGACAGGCCATAGGTTTATCAATTCATTTGAAGAAGCCTTGATGATCTGGAATAAAAAATGGATTTAATAGAATGGCTTATTTTTGCGTATTAGGATCACAGTATAAAACTGACACTATTTTAGTGATGTAAATGAATTGGTAATATTTGTGGACCACATCTATTACACAAAGTCCTCGACATATTAGCAGACGTACATAACTTTCTACAATTGCAAGTGTATGAAATTTTAATAAAGCACAGTTGCATGTACTGTTACTCTTGAACTGTTTGTGAATTTCTATCATGCTAAGGAAGTCACAAATAGAATGTCACATTGGGCTAAGTGCATATGACAGCAATTTATAGTAACACGGTTTATAAATAAATGATTTTTATGCAAGTTGTGCCAGCTCGTCAAAAATGCCAGTTACACTCGTGTAATGTCGAAGAAACCTGGAGAGAAATCGCGGTGCTCAACCCGAAAACTTGGTTTTAGAGGGAAAACAACTTTGAAATGACAATATCTGATGATACATTTATGTCCGCAATGATTTGCCATGCTTGGACATCCTCCTTTGGCCAGGATTACGCAACAATGAAGTGGCTTTCCCCACAGAGGCACTTACATGTTGGTTGTTGACACAATTGGTTTCCACAAATGCACTTTTGCCCAAGGCTGCTTCCATTGAAATACGTTGTATAACATCGGTAATTACGAGTTGTGCTGTGCTTTGGAAGCATTCACGTGTTTCGATTTGTAAAATAATTTAATGTATTGACAAACGTAGTGTGTTATGTGCACAGGTTAGTGTAAAACAATTCTATAAGGGGCTGGTGGATAAAAATCAATTGAGTCTGCATCCAACCCCTGTGAATTAAAGCAAGATTTTCTGTAATGCATTGCCTCGGGTCTGAACCATTGACTATCCAGCACCTTGGGACGTCCTCCTGACGTGAAAGGCACTATGCAAGTGTAATTTTGGTGTTGTTGTTATGCAGTCAATCTTTTTCTCATACTTTACAACAACTGGCATTTATACAATAATACCCTTTGCATAGTGTAAGTCTCAAGGCGCTTTACAGAGATGGTGTTGGTTTTACTCAAGATCGAAAGGCAGATTCAGATTTTCTTTTCAGGGAAAGAGGGATAATGACATATGTAAAACAAACTCAGCTAACTGACTGACTTTCTAACTGTCAACAGAGAGAACGTGGGACACAATGATTCCTACAAACCAATGGAAGAATTGCTTCACTTGAACCATCTAAAAATAGTAAGAACGCATAATCGACTGAACATCTTTGTAGCATAAGGGACCTCAAACTGATTAAAATCTTGTTTCCTTCATTTCCTCAAAGACACAGTTTCTTCCTCATATTTTAATCAGCTTGCTTGTTCTCCTATTGGAATGCAAATTGACTTAATTAAATACTGTACTATAGACACTTTGTGCATTTTTGTGCATTTTTGTGCATGAAGGCACTTTTACACTGAGATAGTTCCCTCAATGGCATCCGATGGAAAAGGGAAAACCCTTAAAATTTCAAGAGCAGAAATCTTCATCTACTCTGTTTGAAATTCAATTGAAATGTAAAACCCCAGAGGAGAACACGCAGTCTCTAATTTACTGTTCTACCATCACAAAGAGAGGAAACCTTCACTCCCAGTGTCTAAATTGGATTAGAATGCAGGTTCCATTGTACAAGCGGTACTCATTGCAGCTCTAAGAGAGAGGAATCCTTTATTCCTTTCTCCAAATTGGATTAGAATGCAAGCTCTGGAACTGAATCCACAGAGAGGATTATATTATGTTGATCTCTATAAATAGCGAACATTGAAGGCATAGTTAAGGAATGGCTTTTTTTTAGCAGTCAACTTTAAGATGGACCTTGGTGTCAGAAATCAAATTTATAGTACCGGTACATTGAAATGCAGTTCTGCTCTTTCTAGATTTTCTTCCTTGTTGAAAATCTAGAGAGTTCAAGGTTGCTTCATTTATACTGGACCTAAAGCATTGTCAAATATTATTCCTCTATATTGTTCCTCTATATTTGTGGTAATGCAATTAATGCTTCACAAATGCTGACCTTCTTCAACAATCAGAAAATGACCAGGAAACACAATTTTAAAAAATTCTGTTTAAAAAAAAATTGCACATTTTGTATCAATGTTTCAGGTAGGACAACAACAACAATAGCAACAACAAACAAAACAGGGAAATCAGAAAGAGAAATGCAGGTTTCTACGTGAAAAACATTTACCGTCTGTGCTATAAATTTGTTCGGAATGTACTTTTTGTGATATACGCTACTTAAAGGAAAACACCAAACAGACATTCCTGTGAGCAGCGAAACGGAATATTGAATCTTAAGTTCAAAGTTTAGAAACATGTATTCTTTAGAAAATTGACTGTGGTTTGCTTTTTCCGTGCCAGCTATTCTCGATCAAAGAGAGAATGCCTTTTTAAGCAGAACTTAGTGATTTTACCAACTCAGTAGAATAGATATTTTGTAGACATATTGTCTCTTTGGTACTCTCTGGGGGAAAAACTGGGTCCATTTAAATTAAAGTAGGGTTTGACTGCAGTGTTTGTTCCCAGTAACAACAGGTATTCCAGGTTGCCACCCGGATATGGTTCACATGATTGTATACTAATCTTTATAATAATAATAACCTTGCATTTGATACAGCACTTTTCATATCTTCTAGACGTCTCAAAGCGCTTCATAGAATATACTGTAAAGTGAATTGACTGTATATTTGTGGGTGAAACGCGGCAGCACACACCAGTATCCCAGAAACAGTCATGGATTGAAATAACCAATTTATTATCTTTTTTGTTGAGCGTTTATTATCAGGCGTGTAGAGTAATGAAACTTGCCCAAGGTTTTGCCCTGCTGGGAATCAAACACAGGTCTCTCACTTGTGAGTAAGGCGAGCGCTCTAACCACTGAGTTACAGGACCTCACAATAGTAACTATAATAGTAATCTTTGCTGGTGGAATATGCGGCTGAGAATCCTCGGAAGCTGTCAAGGACCCTGAAAAGGACAGCATGAAGGAGAAAAATTAATTAAAAGGCGACTTTTCAAGCTTCCTACGCACGGGCATACACGTGCGACTTTCAGGCTGAATGGCCTCCTAATGCATTCTGATGTAAGTGATACAGGAAGTGTAAGCGGCCACTTGAAAAGATTATTACTTTTCCTGATCTGCATAAATACAATATTCAGTGGCTGTTAAGTGTGCAATATCTAATGGAGGAAGCCATTCCCCCACCACCACACGCCTACCAGAAGCCGAGGAGAGAGTCCTCCACCCATTTAACCTTGACATTGAAGTGGGGCAGTGGTCCCGATTGAGTCAAAGTCAAATACATGCCATGTCAAAATATGCCTGCTTTCGTAGAACATATATCAAAATGATAGTGTCCGGAAATGATTAACAAGACATTAAGGCATAATTTATCATTTGAGGGTCTGTCAATAAAGATAAATTCTTGATACCCGATGTCATGTTTTGAAGGTAGGGTGATGTACGGTTCAGCTGCACTCATTTACTGTTGCACTTTCTCTCTGTGGATGAACCCAAGCAAATTATTTCTTAATGAGATTCCTTAATGAGGGACCTGAGCAGAGTGAATGTTAGCCCTTCCTGTAACTGCAAGCCTCATCATTATCATCATCATCATCATCACCAACAACATTATCACCAACAACAACAACAAAGCATCCTGACCCACAGAATCTCCACTCCGATCCAATCTGTTTCTATGATTCGCTATGCATCAAAGCAAATTGAATTGAGTATCCTATTAAGGAATCCCTTTAGAAAATAATACTGCTAATTATGATATGTAATGCAAGTTGTTATTGTGGTTGTTGTTGTTGTAATTAGACCTATAATGTATCACATAAGCACTAGCTTATCACAAAGGCCTACCAACCAGTGTGGAATAAATCAATAAGTGTTCACTTTGGATTTCATAGATCGCAAACCTTCGTCTCTTCAGGCTGTCCAAATACCAATTCACCAAGGATCAATGAACATCTCTTTAAGGCATATTAATATATATATATATTTTATACATATATTTCAAAATGTATTTTATGTATCTGTAGGCTTGATATTGGAAAGTATTGAAGCTTCTACCTTTGCGATTTGTTGGGTGCTTGATAATATATTAGCTGCAGTGCAATTCACTATGGAAAAAATAATGAAACAAAAACAGAAGTTGCTGGGAAAACTCAACATTTCAGGTCCACAGAACCGAAACGTTGACTCACTTTTCCTTTCTCCATAGATGCTGCCTGACCTGCTGAGTGTTCCCAGCAATTTCTGTTTTTGTTTCAGATTTCCAGCATCTGCAGTATTTTGCGTTTATGAAAAAATAATGCTCTGTTTGAATGAAAAAAATTGGCCACACCATAAGGAATGAAAAAGGATGTTGCATTGTATATTGAAGTTGTGTTTAATATTGTTTGGCATTCAAGGCCATTTGATTTAATTCTATGTGAACATTGCTGATAAGAACAGTTGCATACATTTTATATCCTAAGTTATTTGGCAGCCTCAGTACAATATTGAATGTGAAGTTGCATATGTAGAATGGAACAGAAAACCAAAGTAATTCAGGTCACGTTATAAAAGGGAATTAAATTTTTTTATCAATTTTATCAATTCATTAATATTATTGTTGTAGACCTTTCCTTCCAAATACTATAGTGGCACATCATATGTAGGAAGTGCACACATCTGATCTTTAGTGATGTTGAGGTAAATCCCTTCCCGAATAGTGAGAATCTTAAGCATCCAGCATATTGTGATGAATTTAAAACTTTAAAACAATGTTCAGAACTGGCAAATTACTGAGGCACTTGCATGTTACATATCAGGAGCATTGAAAGCCTTAATAGTTAAATTCTAAGTGCTCTGAGATGCCACCCGGCATGGAGGACATTATATAAATGCAAATTGAGGTGGTTCATAATAACCCCTCCAAAAAACCCCACAATAATAAAAATAGACATTTCAATCCCCGACTGTTTGTGGGGACGCCGCTGTGCACAATTGGCTGCCGCGTTTCACCCACAAATATACAGTCAATTCACTTTACAGTATATTCTGTGAAGCGTTTTGACACGTTGATAAGATGTAAGAAGCGCTATATCAAATGCAAGGATTATATTATTGATGTACCCCACAGGTATGCACATCTATACCCATCGGTCAGAGAATACATGAACTAAGATAATATTTCTACTTTGTGGTCAGTTCTCAGCACTTTTTGATAATATAAATGACCTGCTGTGCACTATAAACATGCAAGTTCGACCCACATTACGAAAACAGCCAATGTTTGAACGCGCAGGCGCTGTAGGAGCTAAACCAGTGCCTTGAAACGTCCTCCCAATGTGAAAGGCGCTATATAAATGTAGCTTTGTTGTTTGTCTGTTGTTGGTATTCATGTGTTTAGCTAGCGGGATTGGTTTCGCTGAATGTAAGAACACTGCATACCTCCTATATCAATGCAAAATGTTTCCTGAATAAAAGGGGGTGAGCCATCAGGAGAGGCCCATATGTTGGTTTTCATTGTAACGTGATGGAAATACGATATTTATTGGTCACCATTGTATTTGAATGTCATTCTGTTTGGCACCTCTATCGGAGCTGGCTAGTGATCAATAACATTAACAAACTTTCCTGAGAGTGTGGATGCCAACAATTGATTATGCTGTGGTGAAGGAACCGAGCTCAAGCTGGATGGAGTTGTGCTTAAAGCTTGAAAGTTTTATTTGCTCTTAAATAGGGGATAAGCATATTTTGGTTACAACAACAAAAACAACAGCATATTAACGTATATAGCGCCCTTAACATCAGAAAGATGTCCCAGGGCACTGGACAATCAGGAATTTGGAACCCGAGCTGACTATAACATTACTGACTAAAAAATATATTGCATTGTACACAACTTTCTTTTCCCCCCCCCTCCACTCATTCTCTTGCGTTTTATGTTTGCCATCTCTGTTTAAAAATGGTTGAGTGACACTGTCGTAAATTGTTCCTCACTTTCAGTGAGAGAAAACATTTCTTGAAGATATGACTTGTGCCCCAGATTTTGCAAAAATTCCTTTACTTTATTCATGCGGAATCGTTTTTGATGTATTCACCTTTCAGAGCACTGTGACATCCATGTCTTGAGACAACTATTGAACCTAAAATGCTTCAGTGATAGCATTTTAGGGGATCTCTTTGTATTGCAGGCAGCGCTGGTGTCACAGTGCTTGGGCTGTTTTGAGTAAACTACTATTGTTAGTTATGCATATATGAACAAACACAAATCTAGACTTGACAGCCCTGCAGATCCAGGTACACGAAAATGCCTACAAACATGCTTGGAATGACACAATAATGCAAGCACACGCAAGCAAACCCACAGAAGGATAGACACCAACACCCCTCCCCCACCTCCACCCACCCCCACATCCCCCCCTCCCCCCCCCCCCCCACCAAAACACGCCTGATAATAACCCCTCCCAAAAAAACACAATAATAAAATTGGTCATTTCAATCCATGACTGTTTGTGGGACACTGCTGCGTGCAGTTGGCTGCTGCGTTTCGCCCACAAATATACAGTCAATTCACTTTACAGTGTATTCTATGAAGCGTTTCGAGATCAAATGCAAGGATCATTATTATTATTATTACAAAAACACTTAAAATATGACCTTCTATTACATACTGTTCTAAAACCACAAAAGATTGAGTGATTCTTAACATTTCTGAATTTTTCTTTAGAGCTGATCGAACGCTGTGAGGTTACTGAGATTCTTACATTTGCCACAGATGCACAGTTTGGTAATTAGCTGGAATGATAGATTGATTCACAAAGGGTTAAGTGCATCCCTCATTGGTTCTCCTGCCTGGACTGCAGAGCGACTGCAGCTGCTGAATCTATTTATTGAGTTTGTCCTTCATCTTTGAAATCACCTCATTAAAGATTCAGAAAGCCTAAACAATTCACATTTGTCCAAAAATGCTGATGAGTTCAATCGCCCTCCTTTAACCTGCTTACAGTGACTAAATACGGCAGTGCCTACACTTGCGCAAGGTCAATGTTGTTCAACCGTGGGCTCTTAAATGCAATCGAGTTGAGAGAAAAAAAAATCAGTGCGAGGAAAGTGAAGGCAGAACATTGCTGACCGGAAGGAATGCCTGGAGCTGCCTTTCACTTAGACTTCCTTGTCTGAGTCTGGTGATTATCATCAGTTGTCAGTAGCATGTTCCTTGAACACATCAATCTGAGGAAAAAAATGACAAACATAAGGAAACTACACCTAAAATTTGTTGTATTTTAATGGATCACTGCACAACCAATATGTCCTCTTCTTAACTTTAAACGGGTACTAAGGGTTTGGGGGCGTCACCTCTATGTGTCGCTATATATATATTCATTTATATATAGATATATATATATATAAATGTAATTTTGTTGTTGTTGTTTTGTCCTGTTGTCCATGGAATCATTCGCGAGAAGATTGAAAATGGGATCGAACACCTTTGGAAGAGGAATTAGGAGAAGGAGGAGGAGAAACAAAGAGAAAATTGGAGCTATAAATGTAGGTAAAATGAAAAAAAATTCCATTGAGATCTACACACAGCAACTCAGCAGCTCCAATAACAAACACAATACCGGCCTTCTTTACATCCCCCGCTCTGCCCACCTCCATCGACCCATCAGTTATTCGACTCCTGCTCTCTTGAACTCCATCCCGATTTACTCTCTCCCTCTCTTCGTTCATTTTGAACCTCTTTAGTTACACTTTCACTCATCTTTTACCTCTGCCCTTCCACCCTACCCCCCCCCCCCCCCCCCCCCCCGCCTCCCCCACTCCTCACCTGTTGATCAGGTGCCCAATCAGTAGGGTTAATTACTTTGAGATGTTCTCCCTATTTCAAAGGCAAAATATAAGTGTAAATTGTATTGTATTCCATATTAACTTTCCTCCAAACATCTCCTGCTGTTGGCTATGCTCTACATTAATAGGTTTGCGCTATGCTGTTTATCAGCCACTGGCGTCACCTTTGTTAATGTGTTTTCTCTGGTAATGTGTGTCTTCATTGTTGACAAAAATTGGGGCGAAAAATTTCACAAGACCAACTTCAAAAATGTTGCATTCTCACAAAGAAAAATCATTCAATTCTCAAAAGGGTTAAGCGACATGAAGGTGTCAGCTTTTCAAAGCGCCTGAGGGCGAAGGAGATGAAAGAGTTTGCAGATTGGCTGGAGTTATCCCTTGCACGTACAATATCAAGTTCAAACTCAGTGCATGTTTTGATGGCCCATGCAAGGATCTTAGTCTCAGGTTGTGGCCTCAAACGTCATTCATGCTTCTAACATGCTCTGTGCAGACATCCAGACACTCCTTCAGCGCAAGCAAAGCCGGGATTGCGTTTTCAGCCACTAACGCTTTTACAAGTGATTCAAATCCCACGACGGTCTTGTTTAGAATGGTGCAGGCACCGTGAAATGTGACACATTAGACTGACTACGTCAGTGAGTACTGCACACTGCAGCAACCTATTCCTGCTGGAGGAATAGAGAGTTCAGCAGGTATCAAGTTATCAGACCCTCCTTTCACTGCAACCAAATAACAAAACAGCAAAGACACTTCACTGGTAGATAAATAAATAATTACAGCAATCTCAGATTGCTACGCAAGAAGACAGGAACATATAAATGATTGATATAGGGGAAGCTTGTTCAAGGGATAGTTGGTGGGTTGAGATGAAATAGTTTTAGCAGAGATTGTCAATGAGTTAAAGGGCAGATTGCCAATAGGCTTGGGAGAAGGGAGATAACTACTGTACTTGATTGGGAGGAAATGGTTCAGTTTTAGTTTGCAGATGAGTTAGATGGAGATTGCTGAGAGATTGTAAGGTGTCTATGAATTGGGGGAAAAACGTTTTAATGGGAGCTCAACCTTCTGATTGTTTTCTCCTCCCTCAGCCCAATAACATTCTGTACCTACTCAATGTCTCCCCTGATAGTGTAGCTAAAATGAGGAAATAAAATGTGTGCAGAAAATGGGGATGGGGTTGGCACCTCTATCACTCTGGTGATCAACAAATTGCTTGAAAAGGCCTTCAGTTAAGATAAAAGTTATTTAAACTATTCAAGGGAAGCTATGGTTTACACCACATTTGCAATTTGCACGAGTGTCTCAAGCCAAGCCTCAAGAAGACAGGCCATGCCAACATTATGTCATGAGGTAAACATTTATTTGGGGAGGATGGAGTGGCGAGGTTATGGGGAGAGAGCTGGGGAGTGGAATTAAATTGCTCTTTTCAAAGAGCCAGCACGGACTCGATGGGCCGAATGGCCTCCTTTTGTGCCGTAAGATTCTATGATTCTATGATCACAGCATACAGTAATAATTGAGAAGTAGCGCCTTGGGACGTCCTCCCGACATGAAAGGTGCTCTACAAATAGCAATTCTGTTGTGGTTGGAATAAATATTGACTGATGTCACAATATTAATTAACGGAGAGCCACTAATTGAAAGCCAAAGAAGCCCCAAAAGTGCGACGTACGGCATCAAACAAAACAGTAAATGTGATGCTCTGCCTCAAATACAGCCCAAACATGAAATATTGAAGAGAAGGGAGCATATCTTGGGACTGGTGAGTCAGATAGGTTAGCCGGATAGGTTAGCCGGAGGCAGCTCATATTGTATAACCAACTGTAATTCAGACAGGAAGTGGCACCAGTGCTGTGCACAACAGCGATTTCAGGGCTCTTTTGACTGCTGGATATTTCAAGGGCTGAAAAATAAATGGAAGAGGGAATATCTGATGAAGAGCGGATGTGAAATAAAGAGGGACAAGGCACAGGGATGGATGAGCCCAATATATGGTACTTATGCTGTCCTGAAAAACAATAAATAAGAACTGAAAGGAGTTAGTCAAGTGAAAAAGAACCTCACAAGGGAACATATTTTCCCATTGTATTTGTGAAGCCTGGAATATAATAGGAGATGCCATTATTTTGTTAGTAGGATATACCTGTTCCAGTTCCTATGGATCACGTACGTTTTATTTGATGGGGCGCATACCTAGTCAGAGAGATGTATTGTCCTCAGAGAACAAACCAGACAAATATATATGAGTTTCGATGTAATAAGCCATTGATAAAATAGAAACATTGATTGTACACAATGTAAAAAGGCCATGGCAGTTCCATCTGACCAGTTTCCAAATACAGGTAATTAAATCAAATACAAAAATTAAAACAAATGCTCTGTTATTCTACCTTTCACAACCCTTAGTTGATTTCTTTGTCAAACGACTGATATATTTTGTTCTTGAATTTGATTCTGCTTCCAATACGTCCTGTTTTAGTCAACTCCACCTATTTGTGTGGAGTCCTGTAGCTCAGTGGTTAGAGCACTCACCTTGTAAGCGAGAGAGGTTCGATTCCAGGCAGGGCGAAACCTTGGGCACGTTTCCTTACTCCACACGCCTGATAATAATCCCACACAAAAAAAAATTGGTCATTTCAATCCACAACTGTTTGTGGGATACTGCTGTGCGCAATTGGCTGCCACATTTCACCCACAAAATATATACAGTCAATTCACTTTACGGTATATTCTGTGAAGCGCTTTGAGAAGTCTAGAAGATATGAAAAGCGCTATATCAAATGCAAGGATTATTATTAACCTCTCCTTAAATAAATGAATTGGGACAGTTTGGTCATCCTCTCTTTTCTGAGCTTGAATCGATAACCTCTTATTCGAGATTGTTTTGATCCATGTTTCAGTTTATACGTACCCTTTAGGAACTTGTATTTCAATCAGATCACCGTCCCTTGAATCCAACCGTCCATTGAAATAGCATCCCTCACGCAGGGTAGTGTCCCAAAGAGCTTGACTATGGCGGATCAGGACCCCGAGCTGGGAAAGGGGGTGGGGGGGCGGGGGAGCAGGAAGCCTGGCAGTGGGGTGGGGGCCGACTAGAGTCACGGTGAAACAGGAAGGTCTTCGAACCTATTCTCATCCGACCGAGTAAATTGTGAAAATCGTGCTCAGCCTACGTGATTTGAAAACGGCACCCGTTCTAAAAGCAGACTGACCACACATTCACAGTGATGATTATGTAAAAAAAAATCAATTTGGCTTCTCAATTTATGAATAGGCATGTGCTCACCTAGTTCTTGATTATGTTGTTCCTCCTGGTGACATTTCCTACCTCACTTCTTGCAACTAAAGCTTGATGTTCCAGCTCGATGGCTGTATTTACGTCCCTGCTTTAGGCTATATTGTGCAGCGTGCAGCACACGATGATAAATTTACCAGGGTGTTATTGCAATGTTCCTCTGGAGTGGTTCAGCAATGGAATGGTTGCTTTAGGACAGCAAAGGTGTCCTTGGTGCTAACTCTCATAAACGCACTGTTAAAATGAATGACATGGAGTTTTGTTCCGCTAATGTTTGTGACTTCACTGTTGGATTGTTCTTAAAAAACAGACAAACACACATATTATATCACTGCGCTCATTAACAAAAAGTATTCGCTGGGCATTGCGTCGGTTTCAAGTTTTGTTACATCTAGCAAGTTGTGAGCTCTATAAACTTCTATAGACAGGGCTGGTACCGCTGGAAATCAGAGATCACACAGTTAAAAATTTGGTGGGGGACTTTGACATTGATACAATAGCTGTATAAATACATCTGACAATAGCAAGACGCTGAAGGCATCTTTTGAGTTTATCTTGAATGGAAGCACGGCAAAGAGAAAGATGCAGCCATTGTGTTGTGCGATGGTTTGATATGAGCAGTTATGCATCTGCTTTCTAAGATGGATCTTTTTGTTAATCCCTGCATCTCAGTAGCATAGTATTTCACAGGAAACCCAATGAAATCAGCTCTCAGAAGATTTAAGGATTCAATTACTGAAGCATTACTATTTCAATAGCTGTCCCAACTCTATTACAACTGACTCACTCCCAACACGCAAGGGATTTTGATCCTCAAAAGCACAGAATATCAAGAGAGACGGTGAAGCCTGTTTCAAAATTATTCACTTACAGAAAAACAGTGAGATAGAAAGACCTTCAGAGCAAAAGTAAAGGACATCTCCTTTTTAAACGCACAAGTTTGTTAACCTAGTGGAAAGCTGGTGTTGTTTGGCGTTGTGTTGATGGGAGCGATTAAAGACTTCACAGTAATTAACAATTGGACATGACCCCAGATGATGAGCAAGAAGTGGGTTAAATCAATTGCCGAATGATTCTGAAGAGTGCAGCCTTGCAACAAAAGTTTCCCAGTCCCTTTTAACATGGAATTAGATTTCCCCTGGGCATTAGGCCTGTGTCGTTTTATGACACGCTGATTTTACAATAATAATAATCCTTGCATTTGATACAGCGCTTTTCACGTCTTCTAGATGTCTCAAAGCGCTTCACAGAATATACTACTGTAGAAAGTGAATTGAATGTATATTTGCGGGTGAAACGCGGCAGCCAGTTGCGCACAGCAGTGTCCCACAAACAATTGTGGAATGAGTGACCAAATTCTTATTGTTTTCTTTTGAGGGATTATTACCAGGCGTGTGGAGTAAGGAAAGTTGCCCAAGGTTTCGTCCTGCCTTGAATCGAGCCCAGGTCTCCCGCTTGCAAGGTGATTGCTTTAACCATGAGCTAAAGGATTCCACATACATACAGTATAAGTAAACTCACTGACCTCTGTAGTATGCATTTAGAATGGGAAATCATGACAAGAATGGACTGCCTGAGATCAATATCATTTTCCCACAGCAGAACTTCTCTCCATTGACATCCAAAATAAAAAAAATACATGTTCCTCGTCCAGCATCCCTCCCATCCATTTCCCATGTGAGACTCTGCGCCACAAAGATAAGACAGTATCACTGGAGAGAGAAAGATTGACTGAAGCCAACAATACCTGTCCAGGAGTAAGGCACTGAGAGGTCTCTGTGATGTGCCAGTATTGCTCTCGCCTATTGTAACTCTCCAATCGTACAGCATTTCAGTGACACTCATTGGCTTGCCTTGTTGGCGTTACCTGCAGGCATATTTGAGCCACGGAATTGTCTCAATAATAATAGTAATGTTAATAATAATAATAATATTAATATAATGTGTCAGTTTAGGGCCGAAATGCAAATGTTTTCATTGTTAACGAGCGGCTACAAGCGTCTATTAATAGACTTGAAGCTGTGGTCTTCACATGTACCAGCAGGGATCTGTTTGCACGTTTTCAAACACAGAAGACGGAAGACTTGGTGCAGCAGTGTGGTAATCCGTCAGTTGACAAGTATCCAACATATAATTGTTCATCGCTTCAATATCCTGCAGGATTAATTTTGTGAGTACTTTCTTGAAGTGGTCAGAGACAAAGGTATTCAGGGATCAGCGACTCATTCGCTTTCAAGCCAAACGCTTCAGATACTTTGTCTCCAAAGGAAGGGGAGAAAGTCTCATTGACCTGTTTAGGGACGAGGAACTGCAGCACACACTTTCACCAATGCCAATGGCAGAATTTTGATTATAAATGGGACCTGAGAGACCCGAGTTATCCCACCGGGCTCTTAAAGCCCTCATTCTTTTTTTGTCAACCTATTCATGTGAGTCAGGTTTCTCAGCATTGGTCTCAATCCAAATCATCAACAACAACAACAAAATTACATTTCTAAAGCACCTTTTATGTTGGGAGAACATCCTAAGACACTGTATAGTCAGGTCGGGAACCCGAGCAAGGGGGAGGGGCAGGGTAGGGGGAGGGAGAAAGTTAGGAGGGGAGGGAGAGAGTTGGGAGGGCGGCAGAAGGCACGTTTGAAGAGAAGGGTCTTGACACCGGCCTTGAAGGAGTCAAGGGAAGAAGTGAGGCGAAAGGACTCTGGGATGGAGTACCAGAGTGTGAGGGCAGAGAGGCTGAAAGCTCGTCCATCGATGGTAAGGCGGGTCAGGCGGGGTACATGAAGCAGATCAGAGATCGCTGAACGGAGGGGCCGGGCAGGTTCATAGGGAGACAGCGGGTCGTGAGATAGGAGGAGGAAAGGCCGTGAATGGCCCTGAAAGTGAGGACAAGTATAGAATAAAGCACTATATCAAATGCAAGGTCTATTATTATTATATTATCACCATTAACATATAGCTATTAGCGTGCTTTAGTGTTTAAGCAGGAAAGCTTCTTTTACTCCTTCCTCTGTGGATATTAAAAAATGTCTTGGAGGCAGGTCCTCTTCTGGTCATCCAGTTGAATGCTAATTGCCCCCTTTGGCACTTTTCCCAGGGTTATTAAACCATTTTCTGACAACTGGCCTAGTTCATTTATCACATAATCAATCACTCAGTAATTTATTTCCACACAGCTTTATAGCCTTGGGCTTTCAAATATTCACGGTGGTCCCAAATATTAAGCTTTGTTTCCCAAATATCTGCTCAACGATCAGCATGACCTTCTGCTCTGTGTGTCCCGGCTTGTTGGATTTCCAGGGTATAAATGCTATTTTTTGCAAGGTTGTGCTATTGGCATCACTGCAATGCTAACGTAGTTGGGTCAAATATATAATTTCTGGCTTGTTAAACCCTTGAACCGGTGGCTGAATTCACTTGATAGCTTCATTTACCATCGGTGGGAAATTGGCATGTGATAAAGTAGGAAGTGACACTCTAGTATTTGAGGTGTGTGCAGTGGTAATTACCCAGTAAAGTTCCTTGTAAAATAACCTTAATGACTGTAAACAGAGTGAATCCATGTCTGCACTGCTGTTAATTCAGCTGAGTCATGCTTTAAAGCTCGGTAGTTTCTTCGAGCCATTTCCTGCTGATGTCACTTACAAACATAAGGATAAGCATGTGAATATTTATTTATTCATTAGAATTGATTTTTTTTAAGGCCTGAAATTCAACCTAGACGGTTTGATTTAAACTTTTAAAGCTTGCAGAGTTTTGGACAATTCTTAAATTCAGTCTGAATTTGGAAGCTGGTCCTTTTTAATTCCTGAAGCCTAAAAACTGAATATTCCCATAATTCTGCCCACACTTCAATTTTAAGACAAAAAAAAAGGCTTCCAAGCTAAGAGTAACGAATGATCAACTTTGGAACTCTACCCCAATCGTTCCACCCTTCCCCCTCTCTTCTCCCCCTTTTTCAAGTCCCGGAAAAGGAAAAGCTTCCTTTTCGACTACGTTTACGGTCACCCCCCACCCCACCGGCTTGGCGTCAGGCTCCGCCACTGTTTAGTTCTCTGAAATGCTAGGCTACCTTGGAGGTCGCGATATAAATGCAAGTTGTTGTTGTCGATCAGAACACCTATGAACTTCCTGATGAGTTGATGGATTTTCCCTCTTTGAACTCACAGACTCACAGATTGAATACAAACAGACATTTCGTCACATAACTGGATCAGTTGTTTATGTGGAAGCTATAGAATTCGCATCTGTATGATGATGATGATGATCCTTGCATTTGATATAGCGCTTCTCACGTCTTCTAGACGTCTCAAAGCACTTCACAGGATATATCTAAATGTATTGGGAACCAGACACAATGACTTGATAAGGTTCCATAGTTTCCTCAGTCAGTGTGGTTAATTTTTGTTTGTGCGTCTATAAAATGCGTAATGGATTATTAGGCCACGGAGAGCCTATCCAGGTTTGACATGGTTTGTCCCAGGCATTCACATCCAGCAGAGCTCCCTGGTAAGCAATAACACAGGGTCTTCAGAAAGTTCACTCTTCCCCCTAAGACCAGATATACCAAAGCCATTTTTTAGCAACTTCATTGCAACCACCAGCTAATAAATTGAACTACGTCAGTCCAGGCCAGATATCAAACCTGGAGCCTGCCTGATATGTGGTTCAGTGCCACACTGTATAACATCAAGTGAACTTTTACAGAACAAAAGCATCCTAAACTACGAACAATTTTGTTTCCAGTGTTCATTCAGATGGGAGCAGCAGAATGGTTGGTGTGGGAAACGGGGAAATATGCACACTGGCAGAAAACAGCATAAATGTGCAGAAGGGGAAAAAGTGGAGATACTTCACAGTATTATTACCAATATGTTTTCTCAAAAAATTGCTCCACCAACTAGGTGCGAAGAGGATAAAGTATGGGCAAAAGAATCCATGCAAGAAAATGATACTCAGAGATATGATTCAGAGGTAGTATGTTGTAGAAAACATAGCTTAATTACTTACCTACATATATATACACATTTATATTTTACCTGATCAAATTGGAGTAAATTATGATGCAGAGAGAATGGAAAAAGAAGAGAGAACTGGATTAGAGTATTTCAGTTCTTTTTACATTTAAATTCTCTTAAGTGCATGTTTTTATAGTTTTCAGGTGATATTACATTAAGAAAATTACTTCTAGCATTTATTTTCAGTGTCTTGGGATATCCTCCCAACGTGAAAGGCTCTCTATAAATGTAATTTTGTCGTTGTTGTTGTTATTTAATTTTATTTGTACTGTATTCTATTTGCAGCCGTTACTATATTGCTATTTGTTTCAATGTCAAAGAGCATCAGTGGAATTCATTCAAAACTGGCTCGCCCCAGGTTAGAGGCAATGTCTCCAGGCTTACTAGCGATCTAACATTTAAGTATCTTATGAGAAATAAGTATTGCATAAGAAATCAATAATCAGAAAATGGGAAAACAAGAGAGAATGAATGAGCGAGTCACGAAAGCCTGTTTCACCAAGAATCCATTAACCTATTAGTTTACCAACAAATAAATGACTGCAAAAAACGAAAGGACCGTACATGTGAGGAACACAGGCACAGAAGTGGATGAATCAGCCCATCGAGCCTGTTCCACCACTAGCAGAAAATGTTGATCTGCACTTGTTATACACATTGTGACATCGGAGAATCCGTCTGAGAACTCAAGCAGTTACACACTGGCCGAGAAAAATAAAATGAGAAAACAAACCATGGCAGCACAGCAGAATGAACCAATTACAAAGAGAAACTGACTATGAAAAATGTACAGCCAAGACTGTGAAGTCAAATCAAATGTCCCTGTGATGAAAATGATCCCTCGACAGACAGATTAATCTCCCTCGCCTGTCAGTCAAGAAAATAATTTGCACCTGTTGGGGATATAACAGGCACAGTTAAAGCACAAACAAATAACTAAACCTAGCGTTAATAAATCTGACTGAGTGTGATTAACCTACAATAATACTAATCCTTGCATTTGTTATAGCGCTTTTCACGTTTTCTACAACACTGTAAAAAGCTAAAATATCCTGAAATAGCTTCAATCTCAACAACACTCAAAGTACAAAAGATATTATAATACTGTATATATACACATATGTCATGAAACTATCCCTTTTTAAGCGAATACTGGTATGCATCAGCTTCTATTGTCTTGATATACAGCTGTGTGTGAGTAATTTAGGCACAGCAATAGAAGGGAGTACAACAGTCTGAGAAGTATACAATCTTTTATTGGATGCAATATTTCCTTCAAAATTCCAATCTTTTTGCTTTACAAATTGAAATGGTTTTGAAAAAAAATCTTGTATTTTAAGTTGTGAAGTTGTACCATTCCTTAGCAAATGCAATCTTCAGCGCAATGCTCCAATATAGCAAAGCAATGGGAGGTCCTTTACACTTCTTGTGCTTTTTGGAACATGATCTCTCTACACTTTAAAGTCAAAGTATGTTCCACTCCAATGTAATAGAACAGAGGGGAGAGAATCCTGCACTCCATTAGGTAGTTTGTGTCACCATCTATAACATGAAACAATCTTTGATGTTTTGGTAGAATTGGATCTCGGGGCATACAATAATCAAACAAAGTGTTAGATGATAACATAAAATGCCTGTGCTTATTCTGATGTAGCAGGACCGTAGTAATTTGTCTTCTTAATATTGATGGCGTAGAGATTGTAATATAAGATCATCAGTGTCTGATCAGAGAAAGACAAACCATAGGGTTATAAATTCTCATCTTGAAGGCGTAGAGATTGTGACATTGTTTGATTGGTGTCCACTTCATCAATTGTCATCCAAGCAGGAATATAGAAGATACTGAAATAGTGAAAATATTCCAACATCATATTCTTAATCATTGCATTTGATAGAGTGCTTTGGGACAATGTCTCATTGTGCCTCACAGGAGAAACTGTAAAGTTTCACTGTGAAGTCAAATGATTGTGTAAAAATGTTGTAGAGCTATTGTCTCCATAAAATATTCAGTATTTACTATTTGGTAGTGCATCAAAATGTGGTTCATGATACAACTTCTCTAGATCCAATGAGACACTGAAATATACTCATGATCCCAACATTTCTCCTGAGCTATAGATTCATAGATTCATAGATTCATAGAATTTTACGGCACAAAAGGAGGCCATTCGGCCCATCTAGTCTGTGCCGGCTCTTTGAAAAGAGCGATTCAATCCCACTGCCCTGCCCGCTCCCCATAGCCTAATAGACCTGTTCTCCCTAAATAAAGATCTAATTCCCTTTTAAAAGTTGTTATCGAATCAGCCTCCACCACCTTTTCAGGCAATGCATTCCAGATTCGAACAACTCGCTGAGTGAAAAAATTTCTCCTCAGCTCCCCTCTACTTCGCCTTGAAACTATTTTAAATCTGTGACCACGAGTCACAGATTCGCCCACGAGTGGAAATAGTTTTTCTCTATTTGCCCTGTCGAAACCCCTCATGATCTTATAAACCTCTATTAGGAGCTCCTGTGGCTCAGTGGTTAGGGCACTTGTCTTGCAAGCTGGGGAGACCAAGCTGGGGAGACCTGTGTTCAAATCCAGGCAGGTCAGGGTGAAACCTTGGGCAAGTTTCCTTTCTCCACACGCCTAATAATAATCCCTCCAAAAAACCACAATAATAAAATTGGTCATTTCAATCCACGGCTATTTATGGGACACTGCTGTGCGCAATTGGCTGCCATGATTCGCCCACAAATGTATACAGTCAATTCACTTTACAGTATATTCTGTGAAGCGCTTTGGGACGTTGATAAGATGTGGAAAGCGCTATATCAAATGCAAGGATTATTATTATTATTATTATTATTAGGTCTCCCCTCAATCTTCTCTGCTCCAGAGAGAATAACCCTAGCCTATCTAGCCTCTCCTCATAGCTGAAGTCCCTCAATCCTGGCACCATCCTAGTAAATCTTCTTTGTACCCTTTCCAATGTCTTCACATCCTTTCTGTAGTGTGGTGACCAGATACATTTAGAGTTACTCATTGGATACCTTTGCTCCACAGACATTGACTTTAAAGTCCTGTGTGACTTTACAATGTCCTAAACTGGTAATGCGGTGGAGCTTGTCAATCTTTTACCTTTTGGTGTAAAACGTTAATGCTCACGTCAGTTACAATGAAAAGTTGTGATTCAACAAGGAGTCATAACACATCTCGTAACCTCATTTGTTGTACATTTTAGTCTTTTTTGCTAGCATTGCGTAAAGCAAAATTACTGTTATGTTATATAATTCTCCGTGAGTTTAACATGCAAGTTATGATTTAACATCAAAAAAGGATCATTTTCAATTCAAACAATTATCGTGTTAGATGGACCTGTGTAAAATAAATCATGTAACAATTTTCAACTTTTGGTGCCATAAGCAAATGTGTTGTGTACCATTTTTGAAATATGGTTTAATAGTTTTCACATTTTACTGACATGGCTCAGTAAAAATCTCCCATTTGCTCCTGAATATGAACTAGTTGTGATTTATAGAACCGTGGCATTCAATTAACATTCATGTATCTGTGCAGTTTTAGAGCACCTTTAAACTAGTATTTCACCTTTTGAAACTGACTACTGTATTCATTGTTGACAAATAGTTTAAGGGACAGTTGTATGAAATAAAGTATGAGATTAGACTTCAGTTGGGGTTTTCAGTGTCATGGACCTTGCAATAATCCTTGCATTTGATGTTCTGAAATTCCTTACTACGTTTTCAAAATGCCTCAAGGCACTTTACAGGATTTACAATTAACTATAGTATTGATAGGCAAATGTCTTAATTGATGAAGCTCGGGATTATTTGGCAGAATACTTCACATTCATTAACTTCCTTAAATCACTCATCTTCAGTACAAACTATCTTCAATCTTCTTGCAGCGCGAAAGTGGAATTGCCAAATCTCGGTCTATCTGTTCGTAGGATAAAGAACATCTCTCAGTTGTTTGATGGTGACATCGTTTTTGTTATTGTAATTCAACAAACAGCCATCATTTCTTATTTGTGATGGATTCATTTTGAGTATGTCTTCATCCGTTGACATTTTTTTCTTTGCCAACTTCCTCTAATCTCATGCATCCTTTCTACTGCTGAAGCTGCCTTCAAGTAACCCCGATTTCTTTTGTGTCATATATTTATTTCCACTTCAATAAGTTGAAGTTCATCCTAGGCCTGTTATTGTCTTAACTCAACAAAAATAAATCCTGTTAACTAACACTCAAATGCTACCCTCGGTGCAACACATTGGGCATTGGAAATTTTAAATGAATACAAATAGTAAAGAGATAAAAGGGAATTAGAGAGAATAAATGGGGAAAAGGGACAGATATAGGAGTAATCATATACCAATCACTTAAAACAGCAATTGGTTTGTCATGCCTTTATATTGGTGTTCTTATCAACACTTAGAACTGCTTATTTTCCAAAATATTTGTACAATTGAGTTTTTGATATATTTTAGAATATATTTCAGAATTAAAGTTAGCGTACTGTTAATTTCACTCCTATTTCTAAATATCTAGAACTGGTCAGCCTAGTTTCATTGGTTTGTAGTCTGAAGTGTAACGCAGTACAACTAGAAAGGTCACAAGGTTAGACCTTGATGCTTATTACATAGAAATATGCTCCCAATATCCTGGCAAGCCATCAAAGGGCTCACGAAACATGGACTGGCAACATTCCTAAGCTACTCGGAAGAGAATGGCTGGCAATGGATGAGTGCAGTGAGCAGAGACAAATTGCGCAATTAATTATGACCAGCCATACAACTCACACACAGTGATCCAAAGATGTGATGTATCCACGCGACTGGTAGAACCCATTCTGTACAGGACCATAGAATAATCATAATAATTCTTGTGTTTGATGTAGCGTCTTATCACGTCTTCTAGGCATCTCAAAGCATTGCACGTTAACGCTGTATGCTGTATTTTGTGGGCGAAATGTGGCAGTCAATTGAGCACAGAAGTGTCCCATAAACAGTCATGGATTGAAATGACCAATTTTGGGGGTTTTGAAGGAATTATTACCCTCAGAAAAGCAATCCATCCATTGACTAATGACAATGTTCCTATTTACTGCTCGGTAAACAGAGGTCAAGGTCTAACCTTGTTTTGCCCTGCTGGAAATTAAACCCAGATCTCTCGCCTCATAGGCCACAGGACGCCATAATTTATTTTCACTACGTGGAGTCCTAAGGAATTTCCATCTCTCTGCTGTCCTCATGTGTGGAGTCAAAAAGGCGTTTTTTCATACATTGAATATCCTCCTCCTTTTGCAAACTGGTCGCGGTGATCTTGGCTGTGTTATCTTTCTTCTTATCTTTGACATGTCCCTTAGATTTATTGGAAATCCAGCACTTGTGTTGTCTATCCATTCTTTATCCTTATTTTCCTTGTATTGAATAGGGAATCTGGCTCCCACTGTAGATGACCCAGTTGTGTCTTGGAACATGAATGGATCATTTGTGTTATAAATGTAAGATACATAAATAAATGACCTCCCCAGGTGTAAGAGTAATGGTTTGGGATTCTGTTGATGAGTTATTTCTCAGACTACCGTTTTATTAAATTTGAAATAGTTTGCAGAGGACAATTAATTGATTGATTGTGATACCCTCAGTTTTAGGTTTTATAATTTGCAATGTTGCGAAGGCAATCTGTTTGGTAGTGAAAAACAGTGTTTGCAATATAACGTATGAGGATTAAAATTTCAGAGATAGTTACATCTAATCTGAACACTGTGCGGTGGAATTGTCACATGGTTACATTTGCAGGATAGTGAGTCAATCAAAGTGGGAGTTTCTCAAACCAACTGTCTATTGAGCCCGAGCATTCGTCACATAGAATCACCATAGAATTATACAGCACAGAAGGAGGCCATTCGGCCCATTGTGTCTGTGCCGGCTCTTTGAAAACAGCTGTCCAAATCAATCCCACTCCCCCACTCTCTCCCCATAGCCCTACAAACCTGTCCTCCCCAAATAACTATCTACGTCTCTCTTCAAAGATGTTACCGAATCAAATTCCACTATCCTTTCAGGCATTGTATTCCAGATCCGAACAACTCCCTGCGTGAAAAAAATATTTCTCCTCACCTCCCCTCTATTTTCAACTATTTTAAATCAGTGTCCTTGGGTTACCAACCTATTCTCCAGTGGAAAAAGTTTCTCCTTGTTCACCCTATCGAATCCGCTCATAATTTTGAAAACTTCTATTATCTCTTAACCTTCTCTCCTCCAAGGAGAATAATCCACAGTGAGAGTACCTTATACAGCTTTGTTACTGAGCACCTCTCGGCACTGTCGTTCAGAGTGTCAGAGGGATGCTCAGTTTAGGAAATCAAGCCAGGCTCTCAGACGACTGTGTGAAATGCTTTGAGGCCTCTTCCCATTGTGAATATAAATGTCAAGTTGCAATTGCTTTTGTTGTTGTTGAAGCCAATTGCCGGCCATTTTCTCCATTACTCTCGCATGTCATTCTACGCAACTGCGAGATGCACATACTGAAGGACGAATAAAAATCTCCCCCCACCATCTCGAAATGTCAATGGCAATTTTTTTAACTTAGCAAAATGTGAGATACTGTTATTATTGTGTCATTGAACCTCCATTAGCAGGATGTCTTTGGTGCAATCTAGCTACTTACACGCAAACATCAAACTTTCACTTCGCCCATTTTGACAAGTTCAAGTCATCACCAGCACGTTTAACTAAGAAGTCAACACTGCTTAGTTAATGTTACTGCTACTTAATAATGTTGTGAAGGATGGAACTCAACATTGTTTAGGCCTCTAAGGCACATTACAGCCTCTTCACTAACAAAGTAGAAGAATAGTAATTATTAAGATGTGAATCTAATTCATTACCAACATTGCACTAAATGAAAAAACAAAACGCTGCAGATGCTGGGAACCTGAAAGAAAAACAGAAATCACTGGGAACACTCAGCAGGTCAGGCAGCATCTATGGAGAAAGGAAAGTAAGTCAACGTTTCGGGTCAAGGTGAGAATGATTTACTATGCAAACGTACCAGAAAGGAGCAGCATATAAAAATAATAATAATAAAAATAATAATAATCCTTGCATTTGATATAGCGCTTTTCACATGTTCTAGACATCGCAAAGCGCTACACAGAATATACAGTACTGTAAAGTGAATTGACTGGATATATGTGGGCAAAACAAAGAAGCCAATTGCACACAGCAGTGTCACACAACCTGTTGTGGATTGAAGTGACCTATTTATTATTTTTTATATGCAGGATTATTATCAGGCATGTTGAGGAAGGAAAGTTGCCCACGGTTACGCCCTGACGGAAGTTGAACCCGGGTCGCTCGCTTGCGAGGCGAGTGATCTAATCACTGAGCCACAGGACTCCAATTGTATCTAACTCGCAGCAGTAATTAAGAGGAGAGTAGAACGCTGCTTCTTGCTTGATCTGTGTGAAGTTCCATGTCAGCTCTTCATTGTCCACGGTGGTTCTTAATGCTATGATGTGTTCCACTGTTGCTTCCAGAGTAGAAAGCGAAGGCAATCCGCTTGCCACCTGCTGACCCACGGTAGACCATATGTGTGGATATATTGCATGAGGCCACCTACCTGCACTGGTTTCCATCAGGGGAGCTATGTGCTCCAGTTGCCAGGGGCTTATCAGAAGGGAGACAGAAGCTACTTCAACTTCCGTCTGCCTCGCGATGGATGTGATACCAGCAGAGTCAGCGAAAATGAAGTGCTTGCCTGGGGGGAGAGTGGGTATTTGCAGATGTGGAGTCTTAATGAGACAGCAGATGTTGAGGTAACAATCAGGGAGTCTCCACATGCTCAGCACATAATGGAGTAGGGTGTCAAAACCCAAATGGCAATGTAACGGTTATCTGCCGAGTTATTCCAGACTTGTTGAAGGTAAGCCTGAGGTCTCTCTTTACAGCCTAAAATTCTTTGAAGCACATCAAGTAACATGAACTCCATTTCTACAAAGAGTAGGAGGCCAAAACTATTTGGGCTGGGCATGTTGTGCAAACAAAGTGTTTTCTGCGGCAAGTAGCTTCAGAGAAGTTATTCTGGGAGTAACAATTCCAGAAACAAAAACTGTCCAACCTTCCTGTATCACTGCTGTGAAATCGTCCACTTACGCTTTTATGGTACCAGAATTTTGTCCGACACCTAAAACTGGAGGGAATGAGTGCAATATTGTCATTTTAATTGAACAAATTCCTTTTACTGTATACCTAAAACGATGAACGACGCAGGTGTGGTTTGAACTTTAATCCCCCAAGCTTCCGTCCATCGTTAGCTAACTCTGGATCTTTTCTGCAGTTTGTGTAGTACAGCACAATCACCCTGATAAAAACACCAAAATTGTTCTTTCGTTCCAAGGAAACACTATGTGTCCACATGTTTATGATGCTCAAAGACGCCATAAATAAACACAGAGAGGTTAACATTCTTCTAACTCGTGAGGAAACTAGCTATCAGCCATTGCAAAGAAGATATTATGGTTAGTCTAATGGTTTTATGCAGTTACTGTTTTGTTTTTTTAAACCACAAACAGGATGGAATTTTGGAGGAAGAGTCAAATTTCACTTTTGCTTCCACGCCATGTACGCCATGGATGTTCGTCCAAAAAAAATCCTGAATAATAAAATTGGTCATTTCAATCCACAACTGTTTGTGGGACACTGCTGTGCGCAATTGGCTGCCGCGATTTGCCCACAAATATACAATCAATTCACTTTACAGTATAATCTATGAAGTGCTTTGGGACGTCGATAAGATGTGAAAAGTACTATATCAAATGCAAGGATTAGTATTATTATTATGTACTGCATTATGTGACAAGTGTTAATTGGAGATTTGAATATACCTCCAGCGATTCAATCCCAACGTGTTTAAAACGGGCCTCACAAAAATTAGTATTCAGGAATTCTGTTATGCTCCTTAGTAAGAGATTAGAAAGTGGGGCCACACTTTGCCCTGTAACAGTCAACAGATATTTTTGGAATTTGTGTTGCTTTGCCCTCAGCTGCTCAATCACTCCCTGGTACCACTTTGACGTGTAAGGGGCAAGAATTCCAAGGCATATTCGTGGCATTAATTGTGGCTGCCTGTACGTTGGATTGCAAGGAAAGTGAGAGATTCACAAAACTGCCAAAGTCCATATAGGGGCCGAGAGCAATATGATTTGCTACCGAATGTGCAGCGTCAGTTGTGGCTGAGGCAGGGTGAAGCATGCTTTAGCCTCAAATGATAATAATCCCTTACTCCATATGCCTAATAATAATCCCTCAAAAAAACAAACAATAATAAATTAAATCCACAACTGTTTGTGGGACAATGCTGTGCGCAATTAGCTGTCTGTCGCCTTTCACCCCCACACAAAAAAAAACAGTCAATTAATTTTACAGTATTTTCTGTGAAGCGCTTTGAGATGTCATGGAGAAGACATGAAAAGCACTATATCAAATGCAAGGATTATTATTATTATTATTGCATTTGATACTGCGCCTTATCGAGTCATCTAGGCATCTCGAAGCACTTCAGAGAACACACCAAAGTGAATTGACTGTAAACCTTGTGGGCAAGATGAGCACCTCTGTACTTCAGGCAAAGTGCCATTGCAGGCTAAGGCTGGGCGGAATTTTGGACTGGTAGATGGAGTAACTCAGATGGGAAAAGATCAAAGCCTAAGACTTGAGAAGAGAAAGCAAGAGGCAAGAAAAAATAAAAGGGAAAGAAAATGAGCAAAAGCACACACAGACTGGCTCTCAGTGGTTTGCATGTCACTCTTCGCTTTGCAGTAAACTGTTTCTGTTGCTGATCTAATAGCAGCACAACATAAGTGGTATTTCTCGAAGCTTCAGCCAGCGCGTAGCTATGTTGATGCATCGCGCTGCAGATCATAAATATTGAAATGACTTGTTAATGATGTGACTGTGGTGTACCGTATGCCTTTTCACAGCAATGCCTTTAACCATTAACAGAGAGTGGGATTTGTCCTGCTGCATAGAATCATATATTTACATGTTGAACGCTTCAAAACCATTGCCAAATTTAACATTCAAAAACAAAGTAAACGTAAAGAATAAATTACACCCCACGGAGATAAGCTGGTTCCCTAAAGCCATGGAATATTACATACATAATTATATATGAAAACAAAATCTCCATGTAATGTTCCCGAGTATCTAAATTGCATAGGACAATGGGGGGGAAAAGACTGCATTTTTATTTAGCAAATGTTAGCAAGTGTTATTAGAATTGTTGTTGACTGTGTTGTTGCTGCAATGCTGCAAACTACAATGAGTCAAAGGTACACACACAAAAAAATCACACAAATGCCTATGACTGCAAATGGAAACGTCAGCCAAACATGCAGGAAACACACAAGAACAGTAATGCACAAATATATTAACGAGAGAGACAGAGAAACCTGCACAGATAAACAGACAGGAGCAAAAATAAAGAGCAGCACTGATAGAAAAGCAACACAAGAAAAACAGTCAGGCACAAATAGGGAGGAACAAATAGTGACAGAAAGAGACTGATAGACAGATTGCTGTCTTTTGCTTGCTGCTGCTGATGGCTGATTATGCCTATTGACTATATTGTTCCTGGTTTCTGGATTAAATCTGAATACCAACTATCCTTACAAATTAGCTTCCATTCGGATTGCATTTGCAAGCATCAGCTGTTGGACTGGTGGCATGCACCTGGTCTGTTACTGACCTCTACTGATGTGCAGTTGCTTTTGCGATATAGATATTCAGAGCACGGCCACGAATAACACAGCCTCCTCCATCCTCTCCCTGACATAAGCATTCAGAGCACAGGGCCACTGGAAAGAGCCTTCTCTATCACCCCAGTGACAGAAGAGAAAGTGATTCCTATCAGTGATATGGGGGAAGATTGCTGAATGCATTATTCCCTGATAATAGCATTGCTTTCTGATTAAATTATAGGATTCCTTTTATTAATTTTATCAGACCATTTAAAAAAAGGGGGGAAATAATTTATCCTACAGAGAAGTTCTAAAATAGCATGATTTTTTAAAAACCATTATTTCAGTAGAGTTTTCACAAAAATGTTAAGCCCCTGGAATAAATAGAAATTAATTCAGTTTTCTTATTGAAGATGTGAAAAAAAAATTCAAATAGTGAAATGAAGTAGATCTTTCATTCTGGATTCATTAAATGGTGCCTGAGTCATAGACTTAAGCATTGGTTGTTATTCTAAAGTGAATTCACAGAAGTGATTTACCAACCTGCCAATTGGAACCAGGCAGGAGTTTGTTGCCAAGTTGTTCTACATTTTGATTAACTGGCTTTGATAGTCATGGCATCCAGTTCTTGCTCCGACTTCAGCCATCCATAATTACCATTTATCCTTCCAATGTCTGTGCCATGAGATTTGTCTTGTTACTAGCTTATTCCGGGCTTTATTATCTTATGCTGGATTTGTACAAATGGGAACAGAATACATTGATATGAAACAGCATGATCTATATTTCTCATTCCATATCTCTGTGAAGCATGAGATCAAAACCCTCGAAACACATGATTTGCTTGTACCTG
Organism: Hydrolagus colliei; assembly: GCA_035084275.1. Classification (NCBI taxonomy): domain Eukaryota; kingdom Metazoa; phylum Chordata; class Chondrichthyes; order Chimaeriformes; family Chimaeridae; genus Hydrolagus; species Hydrolagus colliei. The sequence continues at coordinate 20,223,693 of CM068749.1, read as the reverse complement.
TTTTATTACATTACTGTACATAGAATTGCAGACTGTACAGCATCATTCAAATCAGGCCATTAAACTCAACTAATGTGTGTCCAGTGTTTATACTCTTCTAATTCTCTCTGCCTTCTGATTCCCTTTTCCCTCGTGAATGCGAATAAAATGATACATTAAATAGTCTGTCGGGCATTATATATGTACACTCAATTTATAGAATGAAAAGGTTGTGTTATTTACAGAGTTCATTGAATGGGCACCATGTTAAATTATTCTATGCAAGATCAGAAATGGATAGCTACAATTCCAGGACATCATGTATAGGTTCACCTGATCATGAACAATATTGGTTACAATTTGTAGCTGTAACCTCTATATCTGTGACTGATTCATTCAACAGAGTTCTGATACATGTCAAGCTGGAATAACACAGACAAAAAGAGAGAACACAGTCTCTTTGTAGTCTATTGGATCAGATACTGTAAAATATGGACATAAAATTCACTTTTGATCATTTGCACCTAAAGTTAACAATGTTGTTATCAAAATGATATGGAGCAGGAAGCAAGTTTTATATTTCCAGTGAGAAATGCAATGTTGTTAACATCAACAGTGTTGCAGAAAATGAGAAGGCACCTTCAATAATGAGTATTTCACGCTAGCAAAGTGCTTTAACAGCCCCATTTAGGCTGAGGCATGTGGAAAGTTTATTTATCCAGCTGAGGAATGTGAAATTGGTGAAAACTTATTGGAAGAGTATCAATGTTGGAAACACCAATTTTCAGATGAGTTTCTGCTTGAATATTGTTGCTGAGAGTGTTTAGCTTTTCCAGTAGATAAGGTGAAGCAATCACTGACTTAACACTGTTTCTCAGAGTGGGAGTGCGCAGACAAATGCATGACTTAAAGTGAAGGGCCAAGACCCAGGATTAATAAGGGTGTCCAGTAGGACCACGTGACACCTACGAACTATAAGGGAACTCGAGCTGACAAACTTGCCTATGAGTGAGGAGACTGCGGGGGGTGTAGTGGGAGGCAGTGGGGTGGGGGGAGTGGGGGGGGGGGCCATGCTGAGATGTGAGATAATTGATTGCTGCCATTCCATAGAAACACTGAAAGTTAACATCCAAGACAAGAGCTGGGTTAGCGCTGAGATTGGTGGGTCAACCAGTTCAGAGTGACGTGAATCTACCTTTCAGATGTTTATATCCACACTTTCTGTTTCTCTGTCAGATTTCCAGAATCTGTGTTTGCTTCCCCCGGGTGTGTGTGTGGGGGGGGGGGGGAGGGGGAGGGGGTTAGAATCATTTACTTTTGTATCTGCTTTGATGTAGACTTCAGTTTGACTTTGGACTTCAGTTATGGGGAAAGGCTCGATAGGCTAGGTTTGTTCTCTTTAGAACAGAGAGGGTTGAGAGGAGATCTAATAGAGGTTTATAAAATCATGAGGGGATTCGACAGGGCGAATAAGGAAAAACTGTTTCCACTGATGGGCGAATCTGTGACTCGTGGTCACAGATTTAAATTAGTTTCAAAACGAAGCAGAGGGGAGCTGCCAGACTAGATGGGCCGAATGGCCTCCTTTTGTGTCGTAAAATTCTATGATTCTAAGTAGAAGCCCATTTTTCTAACTTCAATGGACTGGCCAATGAACAACCCTAGTTGGAATTGCCTTATACAAAATATTTATTTGGCTCAAATAATTTCTAAATTTTATTCTAAATTTGCTAAAATGTGCTTTAATGATAAATAGAAAATGTAATATTAAATGTCCATGTGGTAAAATTAGTTAATAGTTTCTCTATTCATAAGAAAAAGCACAAAGGTAATTATATTTTAATGATATTTCACTAAGTAGGAAAGAAATAACATCATACGTTGGTTCAGATCCATGTACCTCATTAACCAACCAATACTCTTTGTACTATGGTCCTTGTGAATTGACATCTGCTTATTTAGTCGTGTCTAGATAGATATTTCCCAACAATAAATACTGTATATATTTTCTGCCTCTTGTGCCCTTTTTTTTAATCATTGTTTTGTTTCAATATATAATAATAATTCTTGCATTTGAAATAGCACTTTTCACATCCTGTCGACGTCTCAAAGCGCTTCACAGAATATACTGTAAAGTGAATTGACTGTATATTTGTGGGCGAAACACGACAGCCAATTGAGCACAGCAGTGTCCCACAAACAGTCGTGGATTGAAATGACCAATTTTTATTAGAGATTATTATTAGGCATGTTGAGTTAACCACTGAGCTATGGGAGCACCACTTATATTTATAAGTAGGTCAGGTTTCAGTTGAAAATACAATACATCACAAATTACATGTATACAGTCACATTCACATTGTCTCAAAGGATTGTCCCTGTGCTTGGATGAACACCCAGAAATAATGCAGATATGGGATCACTGGCAAGAACTTCAGAACTAGCATATGGTAGGCACTGGGCAGCCAGTACATGGCATCCTTAGATCCACATTTAAAGTCCAGTTGTGGCAGCTTGATTGCAATTAAATTGGAAATCCAAATACACTACACACTAGCAGTAGATTCGCTCCATAGAGCAAAGTACTGCAGGCACATTAATCTTGTCACAATTTTCAAGCGAACTACAGGATCAGAAAGACTTGTTGACAGATACTGTTGTTGAAATATCTTACTCAACCAAAATACCCAGGACTTCAAAGCAAGTGTTCGTAATTCCCTAATTTTGCCCCTTCCTCCACTCCCCTCTGGGTCATTACTAAGCTGTTTGACCATTTCAACCCCCGCCAATTCTTTCAGGCTAAAATTAGTTAGAATTCCAGGGAATTCTTTCAAGATGGAGCCTAAGGATGGTGTGAATTAATCAGTAAGGAAACTGAGGAATTTTACTCCTTAGTAATAAGAAATCTGCAAAAGCTCAAGTTTCTCTGATTAGACATTTCTTGCCATTAGCTGAATTAGATTTTTCTGGCATTTTTAAGACAAGTATTAAAGCAAAATCTAATTAATTATTTCACAAGTAACTTTCTTTTGATGCACATGCTATCTGGTGTTGACGGTGTAAGCTTGGTTTAGAGATACCATTTTGACCTTTGAATGAAGGTTGTGGATTCAATGCCTAAATCTGCACTAAATCTGGAACTCATTGCAGACTGACACTCCAGCACTGTGCTGGGGAGAGCTATATTTTCAGAGAATCTATCCTTTTGGATGAGACATTAAACTGTATACAGTTTCAGATGGATATTACAGATAATAACACTCCGTGCGTTTGATATGTAGTGTAGCAAAACGTGCACAAATCTTATGTTTATAAATTATATATAACTTCCACCCGAGTCCCATTCATTGCACTAGTGAGATTAATCACCTCTTAGTTTGTAACACCATTCTCCTATCCTCCATTGCTCCTGCACTTACCGACTGCGTTGAATTTAGGGAAACTTAGTCTTGACCCGTCACTGCACGCACACCTACTGGAAGCAAAGAAAAACTACTGCCCTGAGTGTGTCTTGACGACGTTATCCAGGAAGGGAAGGATTAGGGATGTGGTTGAAGGATAGATTCACTAACATTCACTCATCATTTTCAACAACCAACTGTAATGGACCAAACTAATTTCAAATCTTATGAGCACAAGAAATACAATATTTCAGACTTGTTATGGGTAAAAAAAAACAGTACCAAATAATATCCTCGATAGGAGAAAGAAAGTAATATCTTTCCGAAGGAGACCTGACTGCCAGTGGATGTGATGCGACAGTTAGCATTGAGTGAGGTAGTAAAGGTGGAAAATCATTACAGCTGGAAACAAGTAATGAGAGAGACCAAAGAACCCTATTAACTTCTCTGCACAAATTGATCTCAGTTTTGTTTCTACTGCGAAGATTTCCTCCAATACCATTTTCATGAAAAGGCTGTTGATAAAACTAATAGGCTATTCATTGGGGAACGAAATCCAAGGAAAGCTTCACTGACTAGAAGGATAACCTTTATTTTCAGTAATGTCTTATGGGGTAAAACAGAGTTGCAGGTATGATTTCAAATGTAGTCTCTTTTCTACATCGGCTTGGAATAAGAGTCCTGGGATTTGTAAAGTCCATAAGTTAGGTCTAACCTTGCACTACTCACCCCTTCAGTTGTACATCATAGAGAAAATGTTTATTTATAATAAGGTGTTGTATTTTTTAGATAGCTTTCGCCACAATGGTGTAAATTGTGTTATTTCATAACAGACTGTTTAAGATGAAATGTGCAATTATTGAATTTCTAAAACATCCAATCTGTTGATGAATCCATGCTTCATTACGTTCCGTGTTGTCGAAATTTGATAATTAAACATTTCTTCACAAGAAACCTGTTAAGAAAGACCACAATTAGATGTAGAAACATAGTAATTTTCAGCATTAAAAATTCTACCCGAATTGTCATTCTTTATTATTAATTAATTTCAGCTCTTTCCCCATATCCCTTAATAGTTTTAACGCTCAAGTGCTCCGTAGCCTTTCAAGTGATTCCATTGATCAAGCCCCCATGCATTCTATGCTAATTTTGCAAGGTACTTTAAAATTGAGTGGCAAAACTACCTATTAATAATGCTTGTTGTTTGATTCCAGGCAGCTAACATTGTTAGCTGAAGAACAAAGAATTCTTTCATGAGCTAGTTTCACGAGAATTTGTATCTCATCACGTGTGCTTCTTTAAAGTCCAGTTTGGGATTATTACTGAGTGCATGAATAATAAGTGAATTCTGTATTAGGCCAAACAAGGCTTCAATGCACAGATTTCACCATTGTAGAATACTAACATTGCTAATAGGGCCAAACTTCCTTGAAGATTTCCAATCTTTTATTAACTTCTCCAGCCATCTTTGTTACTTGTTTGCTCAATGACAAGATCATGTGTCATTGCAAACTGCTTTTTTCTTTATAATAGATTCTTAAGGTCTACCACTTTGCTGGTCAATTTAACAGGCTTTGAATTCTGCCGCTGTTTAACTCTGTTTAGAAATAAAATCGGATATTACAATGGCTATTTTCCAATGGAGAAAGAGAAAGGGGGTGAAAAATACAGCGGTGGATGTAATCATTATCTTTGATGATATAACCTTGGAATTCAGCCGATATCTGGTGATCACCCGACGACATCATCAAAACAGTGTTGCTTCAGGCACCATTGGATCCTTTGCTCTGCACATGATACCAAATCAGTGTCAGCTCAATCATTCAGTCTTTACTCCACAACATGCAGCACTTCTCTTGGTTAATGCTCTGACCATAGTATAAATATAATAATAATCATCCTTGCATTTGCTACAAAGCCTTATCATGTCTTCACGGCATCTCAAAGTGCATCACAGAATATCCTGTCAAGTGAATTAGCTGTGCATTTACGGTATATTATAGTAATAATCCTCACATTTGATAAAGCGCTTTACACATCTTAAGACGTCTCAAAGTACTTCACAGAATATACCATAATGCGAATTGTCTGTCTATTTTGTGGGCGAAACGCGGCAGCCAATTGTGCACAGCAGTGTCCCACAAACAGTCTTGGATTCAGATGAACAATTTATTATTGTGTTTTTGGAGGGGTTATTATCAGGTGTGTGGAGTTAGGAAACTTGCCCAAGATTTCACCCTGCCTGGAATGGAACCCTGGAAGCGTTTGCAAGGTGAGTGCTCTAACCACTGAGCTACAGGACTCCACATTAAAAATAATGTATTAAATAGGGAGCATGAATCTATTATTTCTTCATGCCCATCTTCTGCTGTGAGGCAGTTTAAGGGTTTGGAGAAGACCTGATTCTTTCTGAACTAAGATGTAGCTCTGCATCAGTATTTAGTGAATCTCCTCCAGAAATCAGACGCGAGAGGTGAGAAGCGGTGAATAGTCCATTGTTATCAATAAGTGGCAATCAAGAAGTGAATTAATAACTGTGCGTACATTTGCAATCGCTCGAAATGTGGCACAGAATGGAACAAAGACCGGGCTGAGAACAGCACTGTGAAAATCTGCCTATCATACTTACTTGCAATTCCGGTCCCGGTTCCGGTCCCTGACTCTTGAGTGACTTGTGATGTCCTTCGCACGTGAAAGGCGCTCTATAAATCCAATCTTGTTGTTGTTGTCGTTGTTGTTGTTGTTGGTCAAAAGGATCTCACGCGATAGAAATTTAATAGCACGGATAAAAGTACAATACTTTAATTTATGAACTGACTGCCTCACTCTGACCTGACTGGTTTTGATTTACCAGCCGCAGCTCTGTGCTTTCACAAAATGGGTTCTTATCTTTTGTTTTCAGATTCGCTTTCCTTTCAGTCCCCCCAAAAAATTTCTCTGTTGACAGTACTTCCCATTCCAGGAGCTTGTTTGAGCGCAGCTATATTCAAGGCAAATTGCTTCCAATCTATTTTCTTTATGATGCCGTCAAATTTCAAGTTCTCCCTTATTCACATTTTACAGCGAGACGAGATTCGATGTGTTTTGTGCATGGGGGTGTAACGTTTCTCAGGAATCGGTTTAGTCTGTCTTATCACTCAAGGAAACAATAAAATTCATCAGGCTATTGACCCATTACGGCTCATTGGAGTGCAGTCAGATTCACCCTCCCAGAGAACAGGACCGTTTATAAGGTAATAACAGCAATGCCACTGTCACACTGTCACAATAATGAACTGATGATCAAGGTTTCTGTGCGAAAACTATTCAGGCATCTCAAATATAAAGTAGAATGATGCTAAAGTAATAATAATAGTGCTTGAATTTGATGTAGCACCTTATCAAGTTGTAACATCTCGAAATGCTGTCCATTGAGTTATCTCAAATGAGTTACTTTGAAGTGCGGTAACTGTGCTTATAGAGTCAAATGTGGCAGCTAAGCTACACCAACAATGTTCCACAATGAACAATGAGATGAGTGCTCAAATTTAATGTGTTTTGGGGGGAGCTTTCTCTGCAATCTGCCAACTACAATTGTTATATCCCATCACTGGAGGCCCACATTGTTTATAGAATGCAAAACATGTGTACAAGTGACAAGCTTAATTAACTTTTCTGAGAGTTGCACCAGATTTTCCACTGTTTATTACCATTGCTTGGCTCTAGTGTCAATCAGATGTGATTACAAAGACAAGGGATTTAATGTTTGTCTCTGAATTAATCCTGGAACCCATAGAAGTAGAGCTCAGTCACATCACAGCAGTCACTGAAGCAAAAGAAAAAGAAAAAAAATTGCAAACATTTTCTGCCTCCCAAAAACAGATGCGTAATAAAAATTGTTTGATGTATTGCAGTGGAGCGAGAGTTGGAAGTCTCAATACAATACAAAATACAAAATCACATTTGGATGGCACCTTTCACATCAGTAGGACGTGCCAAGGCACTGGACAGTCAGGGATTCGGAACCGAGCTGGGGTTTGGGATCGGGGGGAAGGAGGAGGGCAAGGAAGGGTAGGAGGGTGGACAAAGGCAATGTATTGTTGACCCCTATCTTTCAACTCTGGAATGCAACCCCATGGGAAGGGCACATTATAAATGCGACTAGTTGTGTTTGTTGTTGTTAATGCTTCATTGAGTGGCATTCTTGGCCAGTGCATACTGTCTCACTCATTTCTAATGTGACTCTCACACTCCTCCATTGGTAAACCTGTCGCCAAATATCTTCACTTTTGTGCCAAAAGCTGTTTCTTCCTCAGGAATTGTTATGTCTCTAAAATTGTCTGAATCATTCCAAGGTATGACAGTATGAGTACTGTTCTAATATTTAGGGAAGCTCCTCCAGACCAATCTCACACTCAGAGCACAGACAAGGGAACACTTGTCATTTGACCGGTGATGCTGTAGCTTAGTGGTTAGAGCATTCCCCTCTCTTCCCTGGGTTCGATTCCTGGGCAGGACAAAATGTTTCCTTGCACCACACACCTCCGTTTACCTATCAGTAAGTAGGAACCCAGTTGTTAGTCGATTGGCGGATCGCTTTTCCGGGGGTAATAATCTCTTTTAAAAAAATTGGGCACTCAATCCACAACGGTGGGACACTGCTGTGTGCAATTCGCTGCCGCGTTTCGCCCACAAAATATGCAGTCAATTCCCTTTACAGTATATTCTGTGGAGCGCTTTGAGACGTCTCAAAGATGTGATCAGGCCCTATTTGAAATGAAAGGATTATTATTGTTATGTTCATAGATGATTCATGATGGAATGATTAGTTAAGATCCAAAGCTGCCATGAGTTAGTTTTGATTCCTAAGCTGATTTTTTGCAACCTCCATCAATATCTGCAGCAAACCAGTCTTCTCCCGAAGCCATCGCTCAGTATGATGAGTGGGTCCTGTAGCTATTCTTAAAGATAAGAGACTCAAGAAAAGTCGGAGCAAGTGGAAGACTGGAAACGGTTAGAGCTGCCGCTGCTTACAAAAAGTAGAAAATTACCGTGAACAGGTACTCAGTGGGAGATGGATGTAAGGGTAACGGCTTTAAAGGGTCCATCTACTGGCAATATCTCTGAAAATTGGCGCTAAATATGCTAGCTACAGGCATCAAGCCATCCACATGATGAACAGACCCCTGTCACAGGCATCATTAAACAATGCTCATGACTAACAGACCTCTCTCAGTTGTCTGATAAGATTCACTGATCTATCTAACTGCAAAAGAGGGTGAATTGTAAGCCGACACATCTATATGACACATCGATGGTAAATGTGCATTAGAAAGGGAGGAATCTGCTCATTTGGCTTCTGCCCAGTAATTTCTCACCTCCAGTCAAATGCACACCTTGTGTCATACCCAGGAAGGAGAGTTAAGCTATTTGTCAGCAACCTCTGTTAAATGTGACAGAAATCTCTAACTGTGAGACTGATAAATTATATAAATAAATTGGCTTTTCTGCCGAGTCAGAGCACGGCAAGGCCGAAGCTTCAGTTATTTTGCAAGTTGACAGAATGAACACAATATAATGTGACTTTGAGTGTATTACAGCACAGAATCTGCAGAAATTCTGAAGATAATATATTGATGTACCGACACATCGAGATTGGAATTTGCGGGTGGAGTCCAGTAAAACGGTGAAACATTTTTAGGAAAGAAATGGAGTCAACAACAACAAAACACATTTGTATAGCGCCTTTCACGTCAGAAGGACGTCCCAGCAGATACCATCCCATGGCTTCACTGAGGCTCAGGAACAACAACAATAATAATAATATTAATAATAATAATCCTTGCATTTGACATAGCTCCTCATCACATATTTGAGATATTTGAGTGTGCTTCACAGAATAGCATGTTAAATGAATTGACTGTATATTTAGTGGGCAAAACTACGCAATATGAGTACTGCAGCACATGATTGGGAATCCTGCTGCACAAGTGTTGTTTATTTTACCTGCAATGGTAGAATGGAAAATTCATCACATTGTATGTTTTATGTGAACTATTTGCATATCCCATGTCAGTCCTTGAGTTCATGATCTGGAATGATACCTCAGTGCAGTATTGTTGAGGGAACACTAGATTGTTGGGGACACTGTGTTTCAGGTGAGAAATTAAACTAAGGCGGGCATTAAAATCCCATGATAGTTATATTGAAAAAGAACAGGGAGTTTGCCTGGCGTCCCAACTGATATTGTTCCCTCTTCCAATCTCATCAGGTTGCAGGGACAAAATCCATATCTTTTTACTGGGCTCGGTGCAGTCTAAAGCAGCTTGCACCAGTAACTTGATGAAGATGATCAATTCTGTGTTGGGAGTCCACAATATTATGGGTCAAATAGCACCAGTATAGATACTGGTTCTCAAGGCAGTTTACCGTGTTTATACAAAGGACAACAGGTGATGCAATCGCACGTCAATGTTCCCCTGTTTAGGCTGCTAAATGTGAGTCTTCCTTTGCAATTCTCCTCAGACACCATCAGGGAGGTTTCTCATATGACAGTCTTTGAAATAGTGACCCCCAAGGATCAAGGCAAGATGAAAGTGGTTAACAACAACAACGACAACAAAATTACAGCTGTAGAGCACCTTTCACGTCAGGAGGACATCCCAAGGCGCTAGCATCATTAGAAAAGGGTGGGTTTAGAAGGAATTTATTTTAAAACAAAAAAAGATTGTTAGGTTGTGGAATGCCGTGTCATCAAGGCTTGTAAACCATATTAGCTTTCCAGATGGAACTAGATAGATATCTAATCGTGCAGGGGTAAATGGTAGAGAATGGATTGCTCTTTCAAAATCCCGGCACCGACATGACTGGCCAAATGGACTTCTTCTGATGTAAATTTCTATGGTTCTAGTATTAGTAACAGCATTCAGTGTTTGATAGACCTTGGTTTCCACACATTTTATGCAGATGTCTAAACAGAGGTAAACATTGTTAGCTGGACTGTGGTGATGTAGGCATGTACTGTATTAGATTATGAAAATGTGATACCTATAAGCGCCCAAATAGAATTTCTCCCAGGTATTCTGAATTTCCAGCAACCAGCATGGATAACTGGTCAATTTTACGAGACATCTGTCCTTGTTACAGTTATCCACAAATGGATTGGGTTTGCCACCTGTTCACATTTCGAGCCGGAATGTTTGGCCATTTGTAAAATATAATTCACCCACCGACATCATTTAAAAAAAAAAGATATAAATCTATTTTCTCAAATTCTGTACCGTGTGATAAATACAGAGGCGTTAGTGATCGGGCCTGTCAGTGTACTTGGTATATTGTAGTATTCAGAAAGAAAACAATGGAGCCCACAAATATGCTGATACTCTCCTGCCATCTGTCTTCTATTTTGGATCTGGAAACAAGTTTGTGAACCCTCATTTGATACTAAATATTACTTAGAATAATAAATAAATAAAATCAGTGGGATGACTGGAACACCAACACTCATTAATCATTATAAACCAACTGTTCTTTACTACATTTCAAATCGCGTGACAACTCTGAGGACTGAACTTTTTCTTTAAGTCTCTCTCTCTGACACATTCAACCTCATTTTGGCAGCTAGAGTTTGGTTTATTCTCGCTGACCCAGAGCGAATATGATCTGCCTCTGCATTGTAGTCCTTAAGGCTTTTCTAACAAGCTGCCTCGGACAGTAATTACAATGGCTCAAAGTTGCCAGTGAAAGAATGCTGGAGACAAAAAATCCCAAATGCTAGAAAGTGAAACATAAACAGGCAATTTACACTCTTGCTAAAGGGAGGAAATTCTCACTGAAGCAGAACTCTTAATTGGTAACTTTCAGAGAAAGCTGTACAATTTCAAGCAACACCACATTCAGAGAGTGTCTGCCATGAATTGTATTTGGGTTGTGGATATTGAGGAGCAATGTTTGATATGCTAAATAGATGCCCATTAACACATCAACTCGGAGTAAAAGGCTTAACGGCAATAAGGTGAGAATGGATATCAGTTGTATTATTTTGTTCCTACACCTCACTATTACTGCACTGCTATGTCACTTTAGATCTTACCATTTTTCCTGTTTCCACGAGTTTTATTTCACTGAATTCCCTAATTAGTCTTTCAGTGGTAACATTGTACTGCTGATGTGTTTCATTTTACAAAGTCCCACATTAGAGTCGAGTCGGGGGAACTGCTGAAATGTGTGCAATTAACGTTGAAAATCCTCAAGTATTCTCTTCCTAAATCTTTTACATTGATTTATCAGTACCATATTCTGAGGAGCTCAGACAGTTGAGAACTGCATTTCAACCCAGAGGTTGTGCATTTCGACCCCAATGGGTTAATTAAGCCCTTCAACAAGTACTTCCTTTAGAGATGAATTGTCATAGGGCCATAGAAATATTGGCAAACTTACAAACAGTAGAGGCCATTCAGCTCATCAAGCTGGTCAGCCCCAGTTTACTATTAACCCTTTGCGGATCTTTTATAACATTAATAAATCTTTGCATTTGATATATCGTTTCATCACAGCGTGGGGATGGCTCAAAGCACTTCACATCAGTTACTGTGAAGTGTAATGACTGTATTTGTAAGCCAACACCGCAGGCGATTTGCACACAGAAATGTCTCACAAATAGCCATGAAGTGAACCATCAATTTTTTAACCTGGAGAATTGTTGGCCAGAAAACTGGGAGAAAATTATTTTTCTTTCCGAAGATTGCCACGGGATCTTTAACGTCCACATGAAAAGGCAGTTAAATGTTCCTCTGATGGTACCTCTGACAGCACAGCACTACACTGGAGTGTCAGCCTAAGCTTTGAGTTTCAAAATATGTACTAAGGTGTGTCTTGAATCCTTCTGACCCAGAGGCTAAGCCAACTGAGCCAGGATAATTCCCCACACGTTTGCTATGCCCCTAATATCTCTACTAACCAACACTGACTGTATCTCTTTTTAAACATCTCTGTGGATTCCACGTCTACAGCTTTCCAGAGCACAACATTTCAGATGTTCACAAATCTCTGTGTGAAGAACTGACCTGAGTTCTAACTATCTTAGTTCTGATTTTAAGACTCTGCCCCGTGTAATGAAATGAATTTAGTAGGGTGAGAATTTCTGATTCAGCCAACCTTGTTTGCCTTGGAGCCAGTTGCAATATTTTTCCTCTGTACAAATGAGTGCACTCCGACTCTAGTTTTGATTTACCCTACAGTGGCAATCTTTTGGGCTATATTATATCCTTCCGAAGCTTGAAATCCCACACAGTCTTCAGCCGTGTTACACTTTTGTCTTAAAATCTGCAATCAAGCAGAAATGTGGAACATCCTTAAAGCCAGTCTTAATTTGGAAGCTGATTTTTTGCGGTTATTTAATAGAACTGTTTTTCAAATTAAGAGTTATTTTAAAATGCCCCTTAATTGTTCTCAATCTTAAATTTTTAAGGGAAATGGTTTTACAAGCTCAGACAAGGCCCACAATCAGATCATTGGTATTCTTTGTACCCTTGAACATTTTTGCTAATGACATCTCCATTACATTCGGCAAGATTTGTCACTGTGCATTTTTAAACTACAGTAGTTGCAATTTTGAGGGTTTATTTAACCAAAGTTTTGTGCATAATTTTCTCTTAATTAGCTCTGGGACGCTACCTGGAGGGTAGAGACTATTTAAATGCAGGTTGTTGTTATCGTGGTTATGTATATGTTATAGTTGACAGCTTTTGCATCTATTCCTTTACAGTACTTTATTTTCTCTCCTATTCTGTTGCTTCTCTGCAATAACAATGTTGTCCATTCACCAGCCAACCAATGTACTGTCTGTGATTGCACTCTACATTCAACAGATTCCCTCAAACAGAATGCCCTCAGTACATAGAATTTTCATTCCCCTTGTAGTGCAATGCTCAATCAATAAACCTTGATCATAAACGTGTCTTTTAATAGAGAAATGAAAATCCTGTTTATTTCCAATCTTTGAAGGCACCATCTTTTCATGTGCCTTGTAAGTCTAAGCAAAGACTAACACCTCTTACCTGATGTCTCCCCCTAAATCACCCTCTCGAAGCATTCAAATTTTGGCCTTACAAGCTCCTTTTGATCTCAGATGGAACTAGCTCATCTCCAATACTGAGGCCTCCTCTTTCACACCAAACACTATTTTCCCTTCGATATTTCCCATATCTCTCTCTGTAACACACCAGTCTGCCAACGCTTGAGTGTGCTTCCCACATCTGAGGAACCTCTTCATTCTCTTGGATAATTGAGCAGTAGATTCTCTGATCTTCTCTGATCTCAAACCTTTCACCTTCCACCTCAACCCCATTGGCTTTTTCTTCTTTATCAATACCACCCTGTACATTGTTCCTCTGAACTATCCCCTCGTTCCTCCAAAGCTTCTGTTTCTACAAATGTTGCCTCCTTTCCAACATTTACTGCATTGAAAATACAGTGCAGTAAACATCTTTGGTGTCAAACAATTGCAATTTATTGGTTTTTCATATTCTTATTTTGCTTTCTTTTCACTGCTAGTGATGGCACTAGTGATGGCATGGTGCCTGACCTTGGCTTGTTAAAGAAAGGATGTTTAGCCAAAATGCACAATTGGGTCTCAGTACCTTAAGTCAGGTTCAGCTGGGTACACAGACAAGCAGCAATGTGTTTAAACAGGGATTACATTCAGGATGAAGAATCAGTTAATTAGTAGAGTGTACGAAGTGCCTGAATAAATGCAGTACTTTACAGTATATTGGAATGCAAACATATAGGATATAGAAACACACACAGAATTCACACTCATCGGCAGATACTCACCAGATATGCTAATGTGCAGCAATGCACTGGCCCTTTTAAGCTTCAATAAAGATTGACTAGCAATGGGTTCATCTGACATCAATGGCATTCCAAACTACCAGCGATCACAGCATGGGTGACTCAAGCCCAGAGAGAGAGAAAGAGTTAGTGGAGTGGGATGAAAAGCAATCACTGTAAGTAAAAGAGGGATCTAAACTGGGATGAAAGTGAAACTTGCTGTTTTGAAAAAAAATCTAAACTTTGATCTACATTCTTATGTCACTACAGTATTTCTTGAAACATTTCTTTGGAGTGAATCCTGCTGCTGAGATGGCAAGGAGGTGGTAGATGAAAATACCTTTAGCATTCAAGTGATTTTCTTTATCTTCCTTGCTGCAAATGTCACAATAAAATGCTGGTGACATTTCTGTATACGTGACTTCTACTCACCAGAAATATCTATCAAATAAAACCATGTAGAGAAAGTCAACTTGGTCTTCCCATCAAAAAAAAGAGTGTGGTCGCATGAAAGGTTACGGTTAGTTTGTGACCGTTTGGAACAGGCAATAGTGATCGGGCACCACGGTAGGTCTGAATTAGCACAGCACCAAAATCAACTCGCTCTTTGTATTCTTGAATGCTTCAAATAAAAAGAAACCTTTATATTATGCAACGAGCGGTGAGATGTATAAATAAACAATAACGCTTTGCATTCGGTGGGGCGCCTTTAAAATCAGGGGGATGTCTCCAAGCTCTTCACAGGAATTACGTAAACGTGTAGTGACTGTGTATTTTGTAGCTGAACGTGGCAACCGATTTTCATGCAGCCGTGTATCACCCATCAGGCCACCTTGCCTCTTCCTCGTCTCCAATCCTCAGCTCAAAAATGCCACAAAGAAATTGCCTCACTTTATTTTCATTCTGCTGTTCACTTTAATCTTTAATTGAAGTTTTATTTTTAAAATGCTCTGTAATATTTGTCATGTATGGAACTGCCAAAATCAATCAATATCTCTCTCCTGAAGCTGGAGCACAGTCAGTAAAATCCATTGCTGCTTCTTGATTTTCTCTCTCAATATCTCTCTGTCTGTTTAGCTGTTCGCAGACACTTTTTTTTTCTCCAATACAGTTTGCTATTTGGTAGGTTAAATCATGTTTGCAAATGTCTTTTAGTCAATTAAATGACAACCATGTCTAGATTGAGAAAGACAAGCAAATCTTTGATGTGTTCAACAGAAAGACAGCAAAATTGGTAATAGCCTTCACAGTTAGGTTCCGTCTGTTTCTTCCCTCTTTCTGTTTTCTATCACATCTCCTATTTCTCTCCTATTATTTTCTCCCCCAGCACTACCCTACGTGAAGTGTGCTCCATAAATGCAAGTCATCATGGTTGTTTCCTTCTTACATTGTTCATCCTTCCTCCCGTTCCTAATTTCACACCACTTCTTATTTCTATATTTGTACTATAGGATTGCAAGACCTTCTACATTCTCCAACCAGGCCGAACAGTTTGCCAGACTGCTCACCCACCATAGCAATGAGCTTCAAAGAGCTGAAATATTCAGACCATGCTGAGCTTACTATTGCAATTCCTGATGCCAATGTTCTGCTAGAAAAAGCAGTGTGGTTCACAAAAGCCATCTATATCCCATCTCTTGATGACGCCAATTATGTCTGAGTGTTGCCTCGTTCACTCGTTTCATGTTATGTGTGCTGTAGACAGAAGGTGTTTAATGCATTATTTAATTAAAAAAACACAATAAAAAGACTCAATGATTCAAGCAAACCTAGGTACAAAATATATTCCATGTTGAGGAAGACATGTTTGCAGGGCTATGGGGAGAGAGCGAGGGAATGGGATTGATTTGGAGGGTTCTTTTCAAGGAGAAGGCACAGACACGATGGGTTAAATGGCCTCCTTCTGTAATGTATAATTCTATGATTCGAGGTTAGGATCCCATGTTAGGCTTGACTTGAGCTCCTTACCGTACATAAATAATTTAAGGGACTGATGGGCTACCATCTGGAATTGTAGACCCACAAAAGTAAGAGATGTGAACATTTTGACTTCCTAATGTCTAAATAATGCCAACCTTTCTGCCCAATAAAAAATAAGCTAGTGAACGGTAAGGTACTCGATGGGAAACAAAAATGTCAGTCTTGCTTTGGGGCTTGTGTAGCTAAATCGCCCTCTGGTGGCCAATGGCGGGCACAGCAGACCGTGGCCTGGTATCACGCAACCGGGCTCGATGGAGATGTCAGGGCATGAGCCACTGGCCATTCTCTGAACTGCCAAGTGTCACTGATTAGCTGTGGCAATTGCTTACTCGCGTCATTGACTGCACACACAATGTACTTTGTGCTCTGACCCATACCCCAGTACCTAAACATTACAACGCTGTCATATGCAAGGCGAAGGACAAGCTTTTTACACGTGCAACTGACGATCTTTGGGCTCCACAAATATAAGCTTCATCTGTCTCCTATTGTGGGCGGCTTGAAGCCGGCTGCAGGATTGGATCATTGATGATGTGGGATTTGCTTTAACGCGATGGTTAATGATGCTCTCGCCCGCACAATGCCTTAAATGTGAAATTCCGGAGTTGTCGATCAAGGATATCTCTGGGCTATTCGAGCAAAGGTTCCATGGCTGAGGCGCCTCAGGTGGTGCTTTAAAGAATCACTCCATCAAAGGCGATACATCCATCATCAAAATACTGCGTTTTGCACAACATTGATAAAATCAGAGGCTCTCACCTATCGTGACTATTGCTGAACAGCACACAGGGTGATGTGGGTAAGAATGACCTTAAAAGACTGATCTACACCGTGTTGCTGGACAAGATCAATCACACAGATGTCTTGATCTCACTTTGCATTTGTGAATGCTGATGGCGATAATAATAATAACAATTATAATATTCCTTGCATTTGATATAAAGCTTTTCATGTCTTCTAGACGTCTCAAAGCGCTTCACAGAATAAACTGTAAAGTGAATTGACTGTATATTTGTGGGCGAAACATGGCGGCCAATTGCGCACAGCAGCATCCCACAAATAGTCGTGGATGGAAATGACCAATTTTATTATTGTGTTTTTTTGGAGGGATTATTATGAGGTGCGTGGAGTAAGGAAATTTGCCCAAGGTTTTGCCTTGACCTGCCTGGATTCGAACACAGGTCTCACGCTTGTAAGGCGAGTGCTCTAACCACTGAGATACATGAGCTCCTGTAAATCAGAAAGGAGAATTTGTCCAAATATTTGTCAAAATCCTTTTGCTCTCCCTGCAATTTGAACCCAAGCATTGAACTCACTGTTTGAGTGGTGTCCTTCCCATAACTTGACACCTCCTCCCTCTAGGCTCACTATTAACAAAGAATGGCCCAAAGCTTTCCTCCAGTATTGTTAACATTGAGACCTTCCCCCCTTGATTTTTGTTTGCTTGTACAGAACGCCAGATTAGCCTGCAGACAAAAATAAGTTCATCCATTGCATTGCCGTACAAATGTTTGCATCCCACTGAAGTTCTGGGGCAGCAACTCCATTGTTGAAAGACACTTGGTGTGTGTTAATGTCCAGACACTGTACGATGTCTGCTTTTGCATACAATTAGTGTGGTCAGAATCTGTGATCTGAATGCCTGTTCTGACTGACATATGCAAGATGTAATACAGTGTGACATGATAATGCAAAGTCTTGCCCTTGATCACTTAGTTATTTTGCCACCACACTAAGATGATTCCACTTCCTCCTTCTGTTTTACTGATTTGATGCTATTTGCTGTGGGAATAATTAGTTACTAATTGGAGGCTGATTATCTTAATTAACTGGTGACTGTGAGTCTGCAACTGCATTAAAAAGTGACACATGTTACTGCAAATACCTCATCCAACACCATCAGAACTAATCCTAGAAAATATTTTGACAGCTTTTTCAACAAAGGAATCAAATTATGTTTAATTGAAGTTGGTATATACACTAATTGATTGTTAATTAATAGGTTTGCCATGATTCCTTTGTCACTGTAAATACAAGTACCATCCATTTTGCAACATAATTTGTGGAGGACAACAGCAAAAAACGAATGACATTTGTAAAAGCGCCTTTCATGGCGGAAGGACGTCCCAAGGCACTGAACGATCAGAGGTCAGGACCCGAGCGTGGGGGTGGGGGGGCAGGTTTGGGATGAGGGAGGGCAGCTGAAGGCACGGTCAAAAAGGAGGGTCTGGAGTCATGCCTTGATTAATTCCGGAAAGTACCAGTCACAGGTTTGGCAAGAGCCAAGACTTGAGGTGCCAGGAACACGATAAGGTTTTTAGATGGCACAGAACTGCAGTAAATTTCTTTGAAATTCGGTCTCAATTTGTAAGCTGTTTTTCTCCACAACTCTTCGAAAGAATTGATTTTTTTTCAAATTAAAGACCGAATTGAAGCATTTTCAACAATTCTGCGCAATCTTTTATTTCAAGACAAAATGGGCATCCAAGCTAAAACCAGGTGGAATTTCAGGCCTGAAAAACTAATGAATTAATTTGCCTTCTTTTTTGTCTGCTGAAGATTCCTTCTCATTCACCACAGGCAGCTCATGTTTCACCATGGCTGTTGCTGCTGATTATCTTATATTGTACTCCAAATATAGCAATGGCCTGAACTTGATGGATAGGTCATTAAAACAGGAAGAATAAATCTTTAACAAGGACCTAAGTGCATTCTAAAGTATCTCTAAGGAGGCGTCAATGATAGAGCCGAAAATGGTAACTGTTAATTTTGTCAAGTTTGGGGTAGTGCTGGCTAGTTAGTGTCAATGTTAGACTGCAGAAGGTTAATTAGGAGAGTGCTTTTTCATAAAATGCCTTCTTTCAAAATTCTCTGGCTTGGCTTGGCACCTTAATTGGACATTTTATTAAAAGAAAAAAAAATTGTGCTAATGTACAGCTGATCTACACGACCTTAGCAGAGTCCAAAAAGTCAAAGTGATTTATTGAATTAACGAAGCTTGTTCCCTTAATTATTGAAATTCAAGAGTAAACACTAAAGCTTGTAGGAACGAAAGGTCTATTTATACACTTTTCATCTACCGACTCTTCATCTTGTTCCTTTGTCGTCAGATAAGGTAGTTGAGTGGTTTACTCGGCAAACTTCTCTATGACTTACACAAACAATGAACAGTCGCACAGTACAAATGGGCTTCGGGCTATCGCCACTATTTGCTTTCTGGATCAGGTGGCTCTAGATTGACTCCAAGGCTGATTCACAAAGCTCTGTGCACTGCTAGCAAGGAATTTTGATCCATACAAGGAGTGAGAAGAGTGGTTAGAGAAGTTGGGTTATGGAGAGAAAATAAACCGTCACAGACTTGATGGTGCGAATGACTTCTATATGTAATCACTATCGATCTGACTATTCATTTCTGATGCCTGCAAATACATAGTTACTATACTTTACAGTAAACGCCTTTGAGGCACTTTGCAATGTACTGATGACATGATAAAACCCTATACCAAATGAAAGGATTATTATTGTGATATGGAGGGAAAGTACTTTGAACGGTAGGTAAACCTCACTTTCCCTTTAAAGTGCTGAACTGTGATACTTGTGGTGTTTGTTGTGTTTGTTCCGTAATATTTGATGAGCTTCATATAAAACTGGATGGGACAGCGGAGGATGTTCACACAGTCATCATATTGCAGGCCAAAAAGAAGTCTGATTTAGATCCTAATTGACACCATTCAGCGACTTGCATCCATTATTGTGGTTGATACTTTATCTCAGAATGTGCTGGATTGCAGTCAGCAAACCATGCATCTCAAACGCCAGTTTCAATCATATCAGATGTGTGTGTGTGTGTGTGTGTGTGTATAAAAAAGTTAACAAAAAACACTTGATCAAGTAATGAATGGCATACACTCTGTACAGGTGATACATGTTTACAGTAACAATTCACCAAATAAAAAAAAATTCACATATTCATCAAAGGGACTTCAGGAAAATCACCATTTGAAGGAAGAAGCTTGCACTTCAACTATCTTCCTTCATTCCTTCTGTCACCCCACCCGCCCCCCCCCCCACCGCCCCACTGACATGCTTCATGCTTCTCAGATTCTCAGCTTCTCAGCTTCTGTCAACTCTATTTTCATCCGATGTTTGCTGCTGGTTGCTCTTCCTGCTTTGGTGGTTAAATTCAATCTCTTTCTTTGTCAATTTTTTTAACGTGGTTAAAATTGTCCGAGCTCCGGTGGTTTTGTTAAGTGACGAGCAGACTCTTCCCGAAACCTTTCTACCGTGAATGGATGCTGATGCATTAATTGCACTTCCAAAAAAAATGAAAAAAACGCGTGTGTTCCTGGCTTTCGCCTTCAAAATGCGAAACGGGCTACGGCTTGCTCTGTGAATCTGGGCTCTCGTGTGCATTACTATTTTTCCTATCAGTTCTGCTTGATGAAGTGTAGGGGTCAGAGGCCTTGCTTTTTTTTCAGCTTTTTCTGGTGCTTAACTGTGATTATTGCAAATGTTCAATGATTAAATGGTTTAACTCAACACCAGCAGTAAATTAAGAAGCAGACACAGTAAAAGAAACATGATTAACGGTGTTTTACCAGCTGCAAATGCGTATATGGAGGTTTAAGAAGTCTTGGCCATTCTGATATCAGCTGCAATTCATAATTCTTGATGTGTATTACTGTAATAGTGATTAGCTTTGGCTTCAATGGTGTTTTTTTTAAGAGTTGTGGGTAGGCAGTGAAGGGTTAATTAGCAAAGCAGGCCGACATTTAATCGCAAATAACTTTTACCTTTTGGGAGTTCAGGAACTTTATTTGTTTACATGAAGGTAAATTCCCTCTTATTTATTATTTTGTAATAGTTTATTGATTTTTTTTCAAATCTGCTGAAGATTGAAAGCAGCATTAGAAAAGGTATAAGGTGTGTCAGTGGAAAGGCAGAGGCAGACTCAAACACACTCACTGCAATCTCTCGGATAATGAGTTTGATAAAAACATATTTCTTTTATAGTGGTGTTTTATTTCTCTCAAGGGCAATCTTTTGGGCTTTTATATTGTTTAATAAAATCTTTGAAATCTAGCCAAACGCAGTTATTTATTGAACAAAACCCATGTCGTAAAATAAGAGCTTCTCCACTATGGATTGGTCAATATCGTTTACAGTCCTTTTACTATCAGCATCTTTTTTTAAAAGATAGAATTTTTAAGGTCAAGGTGACACCTGTTATTTTCCCAAAAAGAAAATGCCTTGCACTAATGAATGAAAATCATGAACAATTTTATGTCACACACTCGAACATTTCGCCTGGCGGTGGCTTTGTTAAGTATGATTATTACTTTTATTATTATTACTATTATTATTATTATTCTAGCCTCCTGACTTGTTATCTTGGCCAACTTCTCTCCAACACCGCATCGTTTAATAACGCTACACTTCTTTGGAACGGCGCATTTGATAGGTCTGAATATCACACTGTAGTGCAATCACCACCGCTTTCCATCCACCGCTATTGAAAGCATGAAAAATATTTGTTTAAAACCATATTGAGTAGTTCAGAGTGCTTTTTGCAGCTACAGTGCTGAATTCCTCTCCCCTCTTTGTTGGATAGCGTAGGCATATTCGGGCAACAACAACATCTTGTATTTATATAGCCCCCTCCACGCCAGGCAGGGTCTCAGAGCACTTCACAGTAGTGGAGCCCGGGGCCCGGGGAGGGCAGGGCAAATGTGACAGTAGGCGCGGTCGAACAGAAAGGTCTTCGGGTGAAGCGAAGTGATTGAGGGAGGGAGTTCCAGAGTTTTGGGTCAGAGGTAGTGGCTGAAAGCCCAGCCACCGATGGTGGAACGGAGGATTTGGAGGACAAGGAGGAGGCCAGACCCAGGAGAGTGGAGGCAGTGGGTACTGCTGTGAGGAAAGAGGAGGTTAGAGAGATGGGGTGGGTGCAGAGGACTGGAGGGATTTAAACACAACAGTGAGGATCGTGAAGTCGATCCGCTCTGTGACAGGGAGCCAGTAAAGTCTAGCGAGGACTGGGGTAATCGGGATATGGAGTTTGGTGCAGAGTTCTGTATGAACTGGATTTTATGAATGGTGGCGGAGGGGAGACCGGAGAGGAGGGCATTGGAGTAGTCCAGCCGAGAGGTGACAAAGGCATGGACCAGGGTTTCGGCAGGTCAAGGCCAAGAATTTGCAGATAATCTCTAGTTCTGGATTCACAGTCTAAGATATATTGATTGCTACATCTATTTCATTTAGGTCTCTCATTTGTTCATGTTTACAGAGGGATGTGGAATAGAATGGTTTATGCTTTCATCTCCACATAATACTATATCATATGAGCTGATATTGCAGAGTTGGCTAGGCTGTTTTGTTGATGGAAATGCTGGATGTTGTCAGTATAACATGATAGACGAGTATTTCTTCAGCACAGAGTATATCTCTCCTATGAATTATATATATATATCTATACTTATGAACGGTATATATTTCCCCTTATGTATGGCGTCAATTTCTTCCATGAATGTTAAATGCCTCTTATGTAAATGACAGATAGTTTTCCGATAAATGTCCTCGTTGCCTTATGAATGGTGTACCCTGCAAAATAAATATTCCAGCGCTCAAATACCGGGCCCAGCATCCAACCATTGACGCTTGACTTTTCCTAAAGTGTCACCTTGTTCAGCTTTTCTGTTTTAACTAGATACAGTCCGGATTCCACGTACACCACACGCAAAGTAACGCACCAGTTGAATAATAATGAACCACAAGAGGCAGCTTGGTATATTAAACATTTCAAATGTGTCTTTCAATGCACTTGCTAAGAGGACCAAGAGAGTGGTTGGCCTCTCATGGTCATGTCTAACTCTTAAAAATGAGTTTAATTGGTGATTTGTGTGGAATGCATTATGTCTTTGATTAATTAACTGCTAAAATACAAATTTGCGGTAATTAAACAACAGCAGGGTTAATGACAAAATAATGATTGTGCTAAAAGTGTTTAATTGTATTAAGTTTACTGCAGGCAGGATCATCCCAACCATAAAGATGTAATAGAAATAATAATAATAATAATCGTTGCATTTGATGTAGCGCCTTTCTTGTCTTCTAGACGTCTCAAAGCGCTTCACATAATATACCGTAAAGTGAATTCGCCTGTGAATATTTGGGTGAAACGCGGCAGCCAATTGCGCACAGCAGTGTCCCACAAATAGTCATGGATTGAAATGACAAATGTATTATTTTATTGCATTTATTATAAAGATTAAATCTGATTCTTACAAGAAATTAGATGATTTGAAAATCTGTTTTGAAAGTTGTTTAAAAGAGCCAAGTCACGTTCTATCCACATGTACTTCATGCTTGCCTCTCTTTCCTGATGTCGCATGAGCAACATGGAAACAGATGTACATTCATTTTCGCCTGAAATGACTTTGTCTCTAAAAAGTATTCTTTATCACATACTTACAATCAATTTCTTTGTGTTAGAAATACTTTTGTGCTAGAAATACATATGAACTTGAACTCACAATCTAGGCTGACACTCCAATCCAATGCTGAGTGAGAGGTGCAGTCTTCTGGATGAGATGTTAAATTGAGGTCCCAACTGCCTGTTCAGATGCAGGTTAAAGACCCAATGGCACTCGTGGAAAAGAGGAGGGAGTTTTTCCTGTGAATTTGTCCTTCATTTCATGATTGTTGGTGGGATATTTAGGCTAAACATAATTTGGTTGCAGTCATTTGCACTTTACAGTAAATCGTTGGAAGCACTTTGAGATGTCCTCTCTCTCTCTCTCTCTCTCTCTCTCGCTCATAAAAGGCACCAAATCAAATGTAAGGATTCTTAGAATTATTTAGGATTTTCAACCCTGTCAACCCGAGTATCAGCAATGTTAAGAAAATGCCAATGTTCATTTGGTAGCAAAGATTAAATTGGTTAAGAGAATAAGCAGAGGTAAGGTTCCCTTAAGTGTTAAGGCATTCATATTCTTATGTCTGGTGATGCTGTCTGTTCTTGTTTTATACATCCCCGGTGATCATAAAAAGACAGGCCAGCAGGCACAACAGCGTGAGGGGCTGTGTAGTACTGATCACCTCCGATGTCTATTGAGGGGTAGGATTTTACTTTCTCACATGCCAGACATTTGATTTCCGTAACCTCTACATTTCTTTTCCATTTTCCAGTAATGTCCCCAACTAGCAGTAAGTAATTTACTGAATGCACAGCACTTCCAATCTCCCGACATAATCGAATTTTCAAACTCACAGACCACATTCTCGGCAAGTAGATTCGAAAGGCTGGATGAGTTTGCAAGAGTTTCCGTAGATCAGAGCTCCCAGAGGTGCCCATGTGACTTCAGTCATGCAAAATACAATCAGTTGCTACAAATCCAATAGGTATTCCTCAAGTACACAAACATGGACACTTTAATCTGGGCAGAGATCGAATTAGCCAATATTTCTTTTCAGTTTTCTCCCTTAATTCACTCTTAGCTCTGGACGCAAAAGAAAACTCTCCATAGGTCGAAGGCTGAAATTAACATGCACAACAACAACTTCCACTTATATAGCGCCTTCCATGCAGGGCAGCGTCTCAGGGCGCTTAACAGTGGCGGAGCCTCACTCTTAGCTGGGGGTGGGGTGGAGAGTGATCTTAAACACGGTCGAAAAGGAAGGTTTTAAGGCAGGACTTGAAAAGGCAGAGAGAGAGATGGCGGCAGTGGGATTGAGGGAAAGTGTTCCAAAGTTTTGGGGTAGCAGTGGCTGAAAGCGTGATCTACTATGGTGGAGCAGAGAGGCCGGTGCCAGACTTAATCTTGCTGCACTAGATGAAGAGGCGTGGTTGCAGGGAGAAAAAAATGGATGTCAGCTCCTTAAGCCACCCGTAGAGCAATGGTTGCCACAAAAAGCGCGAAATTGGAATTAAAAGTTACTTTATTAGGAGAGATACAGATCAGCCAAGATATAATTAAATGGTGGAACAGGCTCGACGGGCTGAACAGCCTACATTCCTATGTTCCTACATCCAATAGAAATATTGAGATATCTCTATTCTCCTTGAAGCTCTACAGGAAAGCTACCACAGGTGAAGGGCACTACACTACATATAAATGCAAGTTGCCATCTTGTGGGCAAAGTCTGATTACTGTTTATCACACCGCTACCTTCATTGCCTTGAGCTCGGATTGATAGTCTAGCGCACAAAATCATTTTGCATTGACACTCGGGCACAAACAGGGTTAACGGATGAATACTATCAGCATCTGTACATTGAGTAATTTCCATAGAAGCCCAGGAGTACTCCAAAAATTGACTTGCCCTTCAAAACAATATAGCTTATCATGAATTAGACAAGGGGCTGCCTGGTTATATCGGCTAAGGCTGCTGTTTATCAAACTGTCACTCCTGATATATTGTGCCGCCGTTGGATTTGCTGACTTGGTGACAAACGTTTCCACTGACCAGTGAAGAAGGCGCGGAGAATTTATGTCGTTAATCAAGGAGCTCGGGAATACAGTTGGAGAAGCTAGCAACTTCCAAATAGCAAAAGAGGAACACAAATCCTCCAAAGCAGATTAGGTTTTCTGCCATTGGCAGGCAGTTTACAGGCCCAGGGAATTCCCGGCTCTGTTTAGATTTAAAATGCTCTCTGCATCACTGATTCTCCTCGGCTTGGTGATGTCTGCGGAGAAAAAATTGTCACACGTGTAATTGCATTGTGATTGATGGACTCTTCATCTGCATGAGATTTGCCCTGATATAATTTGCCCTGTAATGCGCTTTGAAATTAAGAATTGAGCAGTCACCTTCAAGAAAGAACCAAACATGATGCCTATGGAGATTGGGGAGGAGGTTGCAATACATGCTGGTTATTGCTAAGCACGCCGCAACGCAGTTTTGCACAGATGCAAAGACTTTTATATTAATCCAGGTTTCAGGCTTCTCACAACGGATTTATGAATGGTGGCGGAGGGGAGACCGGAGAGGAGGGCGTTGGAGTAGTCCAGCCGAGAGGTGACAAAGGCATGGACCAGGGTTTCGGCAGGTCAAGGCATATTCCAAGAATTTGCAGATAATCTCTAGTTCTAGATTCACACTCTAAGATATATTGATTGCTACATCTATTTCATTTAGGTCTCTCATTTGTTCGTGTTTACAGAGGGATGTGGAATGGGATGGTTTTGCATTTTTCATAGTGGTTTTGATACTACTTCTTTGGTGTTGATTTACTCTAGGTATAGCCTTGAACAGAACCATTCTTGATCATTTTATGGGTAGCCGCTCAATCTGATTAAATGGCAGTGATATAAAATACAGGGTGTTCACCGAGGATAGATTGATTGTATACTTTAGATCTCTTTCCCACTTTTTATCTTTTGATCCGCAGTTGTAATAGGAGGAGACTGCACAATGTAATATAAGGAGTTTGTACAACGTGTCTCCATGATCTATGTTCACCCTGTAAACTGTTATTTTTAATAGGTACTTATTTTCAGACTTGCATTAGCAAAGGGGTTCTGGGTGGAGGCAGAAAGCCTGAAGGTGTCTGTTTGTGTGGATCGGAGGGAGCAGCCTGGTGGGTAACGGTTTAATAATAATAATCCTTGCAATTTGATGTAGCACTTTTCATGTCTTCTAGACATCTCAGGGCTCATTACAGAATATACTGTAAAGTGAATTGATTGTATATTTGTGGGAGAAACACGGCAGCCAATTGCACACAGCAGTGTCCCACAAACAGTCGTGGATTGAAATGGACAATTTGTTATTGTTTTTTTTGGAGGGCTTATTATTAGGCGTGTGGAGTGAAGAAATTCGCCCAAGGTTTTTTCCCTGCTTGGAATTGAACCCAGGTCTCCTAGTTGTAAGGCAAGTGCTCTAATCACTGAGCTGCAGGACTCCACCTGTAGGTCGCACCTGTAGGTTTAGCAGGTCGTGGAGGTAGGGAGGAGGAGCAAAACCATGGACGGCTTTAAAAGTGAGGACGAGGATCTTGAACTTGATCGTCTGCGGGGATGCATGGGGAGCCAGTGAAGCCAGGTGTGGATGGAGATGACCAGCTCGCGTGAGTTTAGTGCAGGAGAGGTCACGAGCTGCAGAGTTCTAAATAATCAGCAGCTCGTGGAAGAGAAGAGTTGAGCAGTCCGGCAAGCAGGAAGTCAGCCTAGCTAGTCAAACAACACGCAGGAAATGATCCTAATCAGATATGCTCCAAAATCGCCCCATATATCAATGATTGCAATAAATGATAAAGATCGGAACGTCAGCTGAATCTGTGCCTTGTGTCTACACTGTAGGTTTGGTAATTGGACCTTCCAAGGCAGCGCCAGGCTCACATAGATCAGGTGTCTCTCTCTCCATGTCTGCCACATAACACATTTTATAACAAGCCTTGTCGTTTATTCTGAAAGCAGAGAAGCTACATCTCAGTTACACATCTGCAGCACATCTCTCCTCCGCTCTGTTTTGCTTTCGGATCAAAACCTGCTCGTTCCCGAATGGGGGAAGAAACCAAATTTGGTTGTTTTTTTCTTCAAGTTCCAGGTACGTAGTGTTTCCTGGGATGACAAACATAAGAACTTCCCGATCTTTTTTTTATATATTTTTTTGTCTCCAGCTTCACAGTCCCCTCCATGGGCTTATTAAATTATAAAACGATGAAAAGTGCCCCACTGAGTTCAAGAATCTATTTGCCGCTACTGCCTGGTGCACTCCATGAATAATAGAAAGCTTGTTCAACCGTGTGAAACAGACAGTCAGTTGAGAACGCCATGTCAGCAATAAGCCAGCATCTCTCAGTGAGTCCTGGTTCCCGATCACTATTACAACAATTTCTTTGTATAAAAAAAATATATATTCTTTGGTCAGCTGGTTGTCTGACGCATTCATAAACCCATCACCGTGCTTAAGGTAATCCAAACCAAACTGAGAATCCTACGCAACCGCCTACATATGCAAATTCCCCCAAATAGATTGTTGGAATGGATTGCGTACTCTCTCCCCGAAGGGACGCATTCTGCTTACCTCATTCCAGAAAGTGCGGAGCGTAATTTGGCAAGAGCCAAGGCTTAGGGATCCCAGAGTGTGCTTTGGGGGGATACAATAGAACTGGGTATTAAAGCCACAGAGCTTGCCATTGATAGCAATGTCTAAGCTTTCCCATTGCTCCTCCAGCTAGGACCTGTCAGGGTTTTGGCCTACAGGGTTAACAGGGGCTGAGTGGGAGTTATTCCCTGCTTCCAGTGACTTATCTGCCCTTTGAAATCCTGCCGATGAGTCCGACGTGTCGTGCTGTCAGCCCTGTAGTAATGTGGACCCCCCTGGCTCAGAAACTGGACTACAAAGAGCTGTTAGAAAGGCCTATTCCAATAAAGGTGGCACCCTCATGGCTTGTGCTCTGCCACCACATAACCACGTTCCATAGCCACGGTCACACTACGCAGCCGTGCTCTCTCGCTCAGTAACCAGGGTCACATTGTGTGACCAAAGTCGGGTGGTGTATCCAACGCTATGTTCTGAAATTACACTGTTGAGATATTGCCAAAGTCACACTTTACAGTATAGCAAAAGCCATCTCCTAAATAAAGCTTCAGCTCCAGCTGCTAACTAAGCTTACCTTCTGTGATAGCATTTGCAGCTCGTAACCAAGGTCACACATTATACCTGAAGCTTGTTGTGTAGCTGTGCTTTGAATTAGTAAATAAGCTGATGTATGCATGCTCGGAGTCTGTAACCAGGAACATGCACTGTAAACAAAGCAATATTCTGTAGACATCCTCTCGATCAGTCAGTAAACTCACAGTTTGTGCCTCATGATCTGTAACCTGGGTTACATATTGCTCTGTAGCTGTAATTTCTCTCTGTGACAAGCTCGCGTCTGTAGATTATTATTCGGGGGGGGGTGGGTGGGTGGGAGTGGGGGTTGTAAGTGGTGTGATTGGCAACGCAATCTCTGCATTGACGCAACCCTCAATGGCAGCTTTGGTAACCTGGCTCCTGAGTCAGGCAGCACTACAATACTGCAAATCACTGCTGATGACTGACCGGCTACCCTGGCTCATTGGCAAGGTCTGGAGGGCACACTCGTTGCAGGGATATTTTCCACTCAGCTCCTGTTAACCCTGCAAGGCAAAGCCCCAGCGGGTCAGGTGGTCAATGTTGAACAAGCAGAAGGCTACTTGTCATGTAGTGTTCTCGATAGCAACGTATATGATTTCAGTGTCTTGGGACATCCTTCCAACGTAAAAGGCGCCCTCTGGATATAATTGTGCTGTTCTTGTTGTTGTTGTGTAAGTCTGGGTTCTCCAAGCATTGATTTTCCCAACCTGCAACTTATACTCTCTGGAACTAGGTAATTAGGGGGCTTTCTCTAGCGAGAGAATGCACATTCCATTCCAAGCACAGATGGAGATTTGCAAGCCTAATGACAATAATAATAGTAATCCTTCCATTTGATGTAGCACTTTTCACTTCCTCTAGACATCGCAAAGTGCTTCACAGAATATACTTTAAAGTGAATTGACTATATTTGTGGGCAAAACACGGCAGCCAATTCCGCACAGCAGCGTCCCACAAACAGTCGTCGATTGAAATGACCAATTTATTATTGTTTGCTTTTTTTTAGGAATTATTATCAGGCGTGTAGAAATTAAAACTTGCTCAAGGTTTCACCCTGCCTGAAATTGAACCCAGGTCTCTCGCTTGCAAGGCGAGTGCTCTAACCACTGAGCTAAAGGGCTCCGCGTAGGTGTTGTACGTGCATGTAAAATGCTCTTGACTCTCGCTACGGGCTTCTGTTATTGCTTGCAATCTGTAACCAAGCACGGTATCTTTCTGTTCTTGTAAAAACTGGAATAGCTGGTCTGTAAAATGTCCAGCGAGGGTTTGAGTGTTTACGAAATAGATGTGTGTTTTGTGTTAACATTGTGTGGAAAGTCTTCGATGCACAGATTGAGAGGGATTTTCTGAGTTAGAAAGGCAAATAATTTCTCAGGGGCTCTTTATTTGCACAAGCCGCAATAAGGTACAGGTAACCCTGAGAACATGCCCTGCGGTTTGCTGCAAGAATTCAATTCCCGATTGAAGCACCATCTCTCGCTCGTCCGTTAGACCCGGGAGGCTCTGAGGCCACTCTGTAATTAGGCAATATTCAGTTTATGTAACATACACAGGTTTTTAGCAAAATGCTTCTGACACAGACTGTCAGAAGCTATCAGAGTGGCTGCGTTCATCAATAGAGTTTAATAAGGATCAGTTGTAAACCATCAGTGGCAGTTTGCTCGGCACAGTCAGGGGGACGGCACAGGGAAAACAGGAGGAGGTAAGAGCGACGATGTGTAGGTAGCGCTAATCACATTAAGACCCACGGCTTCACGGAATATTCAAATATAATTTTTTTTGTCCCTAATCAACCTATTATTATTATCCACATTGATTACTGAGGCTCTTTGTCAGTGAACAGGCAGCTTTTGTGTATGAGATTTTGCAAGATCTTCAGAAACATCTATACTATCAACTGCAATTTAATGTTAAAACAACATCAAGTGTATCTCCGGAAACAGGCTTGGTATTTTCCAGTTTTTAATCTGAATGTTGTTGTTACAATTCGTAGACTGCGTTGTAAAGTTCTCCTCTCTCAGAATCTCACTCAAACTCGCATCATTGTCAGAGTATTAAGGGATACTCTGCAATCTCTGATAATTGGACTTGAGATACACAGCCATGATCTTATAGAAATAATCCTTGCACTTGCTTTAGCTCCTAATCACCTCGTCGAGATGTCTCATAGGCTCCAGGGGCTGAATGGCCTACTCCTGTTTCTATATTTTTATGTTTCAGAGTGAGCGGGTAGCCTGCACACTGAATCTGGAGCTACTTGTCACATGTGCTCAGGGGTGCCCTAAGCTAACACGACTATAAGGTTAGTTTCTCTCATTCGAAATTGAATTCAAGTTCACAAAAATCATCACTGAGAACGGATTAAGAAAAACTACAAATTTCACTCCAGAGAGGACTAATCTGCACTGGCGCATGTCTCCATCCTATTTAACATAGGAAATTTTTATTGAATTAAAGTTATGCTTATATAAAACACTAAATAACAACAACGATAGCAACATTTAGTCCTGTAGCTCAATGGTTAGAGCATTTGCCTTGCGAGCAAGAGACCTGGGTTCAATGCCCTGCAGGGTGAAACCTTGGGCAAGTTTCCTTATTTCACAGGCCTGATAATAATCCCTCAAAAAAAATCATAAATAGGTCAAACCTTGACTGTTTACGGGACACTGCTGTGCGTAATTGGCTGCCCCGTTCCGCCCACAAAATATATAGGCAATTCACTTTAAAGTATATTCTGCGAAGCGCTTTGAGACGTCTAGAAGGTGTGAAAAGCCCTATATCAAATGCAAGGATTATTATTAATATTAACTTGCATTTATATAGCACCTCTCGTGCAGGGTTGAAACTCCAGTATAGAGAGGTTGAAACTCTGTGAACATAGCTGCTGTTATGGGATCTGGACTGTGCTGCTGGATATTTATTTATTTAGTTAAATGATATAATCATTTGATATAGGACTTTTCACATCTTCTAAATGTCTCAAAACGCTTCACAGAATATACTGCGAAGTGAGTTGACTGTATATTTGTGGCCCAAAACATCGAAACATTATCACAGGGAAATCGTGGTTTGTGAGAGTTTGTTCAGTCTCTGTGTGGCGATGGGTTTTCCCACAACAAAAGGAGAGAAGCGAGAGAGCAGCAACAAATGAGTTGTGTGTCTTCCTCATTCCTCATTCTCAAACTGTGCCTACAACCTTTGCTCCATGCAGCAGTTTCCAGAATGTACAGCTCGTATGAGTTCTCTACAGCTGCTGCCATAACTCCTATGGAAACAATAAGTTTTAGTTACAAAGCAGTGATGGTGGGCGGATTGTCGGGGAGGGGAGCAAATGTGCAAATATTCAAAGTCTTGATATCACCTGTTCATCATCACCGCAATGCACCCTTCACGTTTTTTCAAAGAGCCGTAAATAGGCACGGTTTATGTCTCCTTCAAAATAACGTAATTTCAGATGTCTAACAAAAGCACTGAAAAAGGATTTTTTCCCCCCTTGGTTTGGACACAGCTACTGTATCTTCCAAAACACCCACGCTATCTTCGCACAAGGAATTTCAGATGTGATTTAATGACCAACGTTCTACCTTACCCTCCAGATTATTTCACGCAACCTAATTGACGTGGAGCCACATAGCACGGGATTTATTTACCTCAAGGTATTTTAATTTTAAAAAAAACTAGAATGAAATGTGTACAGTGACAGTAGGAAGAGTATGTCACACCAATTATAGCTAAAGCATTAATTTCCAGAATTAAAGAGATTTCATCCACAGGGACCTACATTCCAGTCAGATTGAATCCATCAAGTATACTGGAGTTTGTTGTTTCCCTTTCCCAAAGTAACCCCTTTAAGTTAATATATTAGAATTGTACATGTATCTTCCATGTTAAAATACATATCAAATTAGAATTCAGTTATGATACATTTGCCTCCTATACAACACAAACTTAAGGGATCAATCATAAACTAACCAAATAACATCAAAATCCCTTGACTATCTCAGTATTGTATTTGGAGAATGGCAAAGGAAAATTGGCCTACGTTTGGAGTCCTATAGAATTCTAAATACATGTTAAATCCCACTCACAAAAAAAAACCCTGCTGGCATTGAAACTCGATCATCAAAGTAATGAGAGGAGCCACACATAATACTGGGCAGACTCCCGGGAACACTGTCAAATTAGGTCCCTGCATTACCGAATTATGATAGATATATGCCTTAAGACAAGATTATCTCCAGGAAAGGGGACATCTGCCTTGGGAAGTCTCCCAAACAAAATTTGTGCCATGTGAACAGCCAGGAAACCCCCCTAGGGTATGAAGGCTGCTGTAAAAATATATGATTTGTGACACAACAAGCAAGGAAATCGAGCACATAACAAACTCTCCACACAATACTCCTTTCTTTCCCCCCCACCCCCCCCCCCCCCCACCACCCCCCGCATAATATAACATTAAATAGGAGAAGCTGTTAGATGAAGTGCTTTAAAAAGATAAACGCAAAGACTGTATAAAAAACCTTATGCAGGACAAATTAATGTAAAAGTTATAACAAAATTAAAATAATCAAATCATGGTATCTATGTAATATAGCAACCCATACATAGCCCTCAACACTCCAGCCTAATATTAACTTGCTTTATATAATTACTCACACAAAACACTTAACAGCAAATAAACAACATTTTGCTGAATATTTCCCAAGTGTTAATAAACTTTTCCTTGGTTTCTGCCAGATAGAAAATTACATTACCGATGCATTTGACAAGAGTTTGAACAAATTCCAATGTACGTTGTTCAAACTAAGTGGAAGATATTTACATTCAATCACAAAATCTAATTAACAGACTTTACCCACACTGGTTATAATGTTTTGTTTTGTAGCATAGGGATATTAGATGCACTACCTGCAAAGCAGAATGGAAGCTATTTTTCGTACAAACATATTAGATTCATATTGACACAGTTTTCTCGTTTACAGAGGCAGTGACTCAGCCAGGGGCACCGTTCCAATGATGGTCTGTTCCGTAGGAACAATGTAGAGGGGATCAGTGTAGCTTATCTACAATGCTGGTGGGATGAACTATGAGGAATAATTACATATTATTGGGCTCTTCAGCTTTGAAAGGAGTTGGTTGAGAAGATGTGTTGTGCAATTGTTGGGATGTTTAACTGGTTAGAGAAAAATGAACCTAAAACAATGCTTTCACTTTTGCTGAAGCAGGAAGACTGGAAGCCCAGAATGCCTGGAAGGTTAGTTGAATGCAGAATACTGAACTCACACTGTGAGTGGGTGTGAGTAAAACCAGCTTTATGTTATACTGAGAAGGTAGACAGTAAGTTGACATTTTACATTAAGAATGTGATCGATTGGGCCAATAGGGTTTCCTCCATGCGAACCCCTCGCTGCCAATCCATAATTGCAGCTATTTTGAACAACAAAGAAGATTGAGTTCAAGTGCTGATTAACAGCTGATCACGTGAACAAAAATGTAGAACAATCCTTGCATTTGATAGTGAGCCTTTCACGTCAGAAAGACGTCAAAAAGTGCTTCACGGAATTTTCTGTAACTTGTGAAAGTGTAGGCAATCCTGGTAGATAATTTGTGCATGACAATATCCCCCAAAGAGCCATGAAGTGAATGACCAAGCTAATTTGGGAGGGGGACTGTTAGCCAAGCGATTGAACAATGCCATGGGACTGGACCTCAGTTTAATGTCTCATCCGAAAGTGCTGCCCAACGCATCACTCCCACTGTCACTGCGTTGGAGTGTCAGTCTGGACTGTGATTTCAAAGTCCTAACATTGAACCCGCAACCTCCTGACTTGGAAGTGAAAGTGCCGTCAAGTGAGCCGGACTGATATCACACAATGATGCTTTGAATGCAGCTGATTGAGTGCATTTGGAGATTTAAGGTCCTTCTTTCAGGCGGAAGGTTTGAGCTACTTTCGCCTACAAAATATACAGTCAAATCATTCTCCAGTATATTATGTGGTGCTTTGAGACATCTAGAAGATACGATAAGGTGCTATACCAAAATGTAAGGAATATGATTATTATTATTATTACTTCTATTACTTTCAGCTCTGCCAGTGTACTTTTCCCTCCTTGTCAAAATATGGCTTTTAAAGTATTCTTTTCTTGTCTGGCCATTCTTTGCTGATAAACTTCTCGGTTGCAGACATGAGCATTTTCTGCCCAGAGATGAATAATAATAATAATCCTTCCATTTGATATCGTGCTTTTCATGTCATCCAGATATCTCAAAGCGCTTCACGGAATATACTGTAAAGTGAATTGACTGTATATTTGTGGGCAAAATGCGACAGCCAATTGTGCACAGCAGGGTCCCACAAAAGCTCCAAGACTCCATGGTTAGAGTGAAGATTTTTATTTCCCACCTTACTACCAGTAATGAATATTGAGTGTAATTTAGGAATGTGGTTTAGTCCACCCAGTATTATATTCCGATCTGGAGCTAAATGGAAATACGAGTTAGCTGCATTCATTAATTAAGTTAATTATTATTGATAAATTCTGTAAAGCGTCTTATATTTTCACTATAAATTAATCAGATGGCAGATTGTTGTTGTGTTGGAACACAACAGTTTATTCTCCTTGTAACATCCAATGTACAAAATTGCTGGAGTTTTTCCCCATCAGTGTCTGAAACAGCTTTACAGTCTCGTCCAGCTTTTTTTAAAAAAAAGACCCTGAAGGAGTAATAATCCTCAAACTGGCTGGATACAGCATAAGGAATCTAATCTTTACTTCCCTAAATGTCTGTCTTAATGGATCAAAAGGCTTTCATGTTGAATCAGCTTAGGGGAAAACAACATTTTCTTCTCGTATAAATCCTCACTACATCCGAAATGTGCACTTGGAGTGTCAGACGGAAATGGATGAAAAATGTACACGGCTGATCACAAGGCTAAATTGAACCCTGACTACTGCTGTTTGTTTCAAAAACACTTAATTATAAGACTGTGGGGAAACTTCAGGAAAGTTTTGATCGTGGGAATATACTCATTAATTTCTCATTCCGCAGAATCCTGGGTATTGTTCCTGGGTTGGTTGAGGATCAGTTTCTGCAACTCTGGCTTCAACTCCAATGCACAATAATGTAATTCTCAGGTATTACCACAGCTGACAGCACCTTTCACACAGTTGCACCAAACAGGAATGAGAGAAAGGATAACTTAAAGAGGGGACATAATCTTAAAATTACAGCTAGGAGACTTAGGAGTGTAATTGGAAAGTAATTTTTCATATAAAGACCGGTGGAAATCTGGAACTCTCTCCCCCAAAAGACTGTGGATGTTGGATCCATTCACATTTTCAAGATTGAGAGATGGAAAGATGTTTGTTAGACCAAGAGATATGGTGCAAATGTGGGTATTTGGAGTTCAGGTACATATCTAATGATCTAATCGAACAGCAAAACAGGCTCGAGGGGCTTAATAGCCTACTCTTATTCCTAAATTGAACAAAAACACAGTTGAAGAGATCTTTTCTAAAGAGGGTCTTTTCCCCACAAATATACAGTCAATTCACTTTACAGTGTATTCTGTGAAGCGCTTTGAGACGTCGATCAGATGTGAAAAGATCTGTATCAAATGCAAAGACTATTTAGTACAGTATTATTATTATTAAAGACTGGTAAAGAAAGTGTAAGGTTCAGGAAGTTATGAGAGAGTTTCAGAGAGGATTAGTAGATTAATAAGTTCACATATTTAATAACCCAACAAAACTCTTGAAGGTAGAGGTAAATGTTTCCAACTTCCCAAATGTTGGGGAAAACAGTTTAGCAGCTTTTAAGTTCCAAGCATCATAGCCAAGTCATGACATGTCTCCCTTGCTGTACTTTCCATGATTCCATGCCCTTTAATTAGGCTTACACTGACTGAAATTGGAAAAAAAAATCAATCTCAACAAAGTCAATAAAGAATAAAAATATACGTTAAAAAAAAGAAGTGCCAAATGAGAAAACTCCTTTTGTTGATCAGGCCTTCTTGCAGCCTGAATGAGATGCAGTGGACACAACACACAGCCCATTTGATTTCTTGATGGAGACTAAAAGACCAGAGGTAAAACTTCCAACAAGATAATGTTATGTGAACATCTTTCCTGAACCCTGCCCACCTCCTCCTTCAAGGCAACCAATTAAATCTGTAGGATATCAATCTAACCTAACAATTTGCATTATTCATCTGGATTCTACATGCCTTTTTAATGGCCCCAATGGCACATGAACCATTGCATTCTGTAGGCTACTTACATATCTTTACAAGCATCAATCCCATCTTTAGCCAGATAATCATCCTTTAGAGAGATACCTCATGGGGACTGTGGAGCTAGCTTGCCTCGAATATTGCCCGACATCTGAGTGAATAAATCATCTCATCCTTTATTATCCCCAAGGAACTTGTTTTGCTGTGTCGGATTTTGGTCCACTGATCCAGATCCAAACCATACTACCTCTTCA